>JALIRH010000094.1:0-372500 GCA_023055505.1 Callipepla californica brunnescens
ATGCAGTCCAGGCAAGCCAAAAGTTTGGGCACCCATGCAGTAGTACTACAGTTCTCCTGGTATCTTCAGAGTATGTAGTTTGTTTGCACATATAAAATGTATGCCTTCGAATTCTGACAGGAAATGTGTGAGGCATCCATGGCTTGTTCTCTTACGACTTGCAGTAGAAGTTCTTACTAAACCTCTAGTTTAATAGACTTCTTTCAAATCAGTGGTGAAGACACTTTGCAGAAAATTGATTAATCTGTCTAAAGATAACAAGACTTGTTAAATTACATTAAATATATCTACGATAGAGGGTATTTGATTGCTTTCTCTAGACATAATGAAATGTAAAGAGCACTAAGTACAAATGCATCATTAACAATTTTGCATTTGCATGATCTTTATGACTCAACCCATAACTGTGGGAATACAAGAAAGTATATTTGGAGCAGGAGCTCTGGAAGAAGGTAAGCAACATGAGAAAGGGAGGCTGAGAACCAAGGAAATTACTGGAAGAAAAGGAAAACAAGTTCAAGTAAGATGTGTGATGGCAGATCCCAATTGGAAGAAGAGTGCGTGGCTTGGAGCGACTCATGACCCTGATTGGATAAGCACCTGTATGCACAGTTAAGGACTGTTTGGTGGAGTATTTTGTTGGCATGTAAAGGCGGGTGGGAAGATTAAAGAGAAAACTTGTGGAAGTATATAAGGGATGTTAAAACCTGCAGTATAGTTTGGATTGTCCACGTTTGAGTCCTTGCCTCAGACACTGCACATAACTGATAGCAATCCTTTGTCTTCCATGCAGGAAAAAGTGTCATTTACACAATCTAAAATCTGCAGCATTGTGAGCATACATACTCGCGTTCACAATGAAGGGACATGACTGCTAAGAGAAACTGACCCAACTTCCATCTGCAACACACCCGTCTGAACTCAGATGCCACCAGTGGTACAAGCCCAAGGGAGCAAGCAAGGTGCTATGTCAGGGGAGGGTCAGGCTGAAGCAGTACAAGCCCAAGGGAACAGCAAGTAGCTATGTCAGGGGAGGGTCAGGCTGAGTTTCAGGAAAAAGGTTTATCAGTGGAGGGTGTTTGGGCCCTGGAACAGGCTCCTCAGGGCAGCGGCCACCGCCCTAAGCTGCTGAAGTTCAAGGAGCGTCTGGACAGCACTCTCAGACAAAGGGTTTGAACTTCTGGGTGTTCTTGCGCAGAACTGGGTGTTGGTCCCTTCGAACACAGGATATTCTCTGATTTTAAACAGCGGCTTCATCAGGCAGCTGTTCTTTTCACCTTGCATTTCTTTCTGGTTTATTGAAACCTCTTCAAGCTACCAAATACTTAGGACATGGCAAATCAGTTCATGTCTGCAGCGTCTCAGGCACAGACTCAGATGTGAACAATCCAAATCATTTATTACAGGTTTTAACATCCCTTACATACTTGCACAAGTCCTCTCTTGTAACTTTTCCCACCTGCCTTTACTTATCAATGATGTAACTTCCCAAACCAGTCCTTAACCGTGCATACAGGCAATTATCCACTCAGGGCTGTGAGTCTTTCCAAGCCATGCACTCTTCCTCCAATTGGGGTCTGCCATCCCACAGCTTACTTGAACTTGTTTTCCTCTTCTTCTGGAAGTGTCCTTGGTTCTCAGTCTTCCTTTCTCATGCTGTTTATCCTGTTCCACAGCTGCAGCTCTAAATACACTATTTGTATTCCCACACATGTCCACTAGTGTCTTGTTATCAGAGGACAGAGTTGGTTTTCTTCCTAGTTGCCTGGTACCATGCTGTTTTGGCTTTAGAGAAAAACAGCATTGGTAACACATCAACGTTTCAGATGTTGCTGAACAGTGCTGCACAGAGCCAAGGATGTTTTACAACACTCCACGCTGTCCTGCCAGCAAGGGGGTTGTGGGGGAGAGGGAGCAAAAACAGCGAAATGGGGTAGGACAGAACCGGGACAGCTGACATAACCCAACCAGAGGGATGCTCCATAACATACGACATCCTGTAAAGAAGCGTCAGAACTGAGGGGAGAGGGCTGGGAGGACAGCTGCTGTGTGAAGACAGGCTGGATGTTAGTTGGCAGAAAGCTGCAGAATGCTGCACATCCTGCTTTCTTTTATGCAACAGATGGGTTACGTGGGATGGATAAATGGGTGGGTGGGTGGGTGGGTGGATGGATGGATGGATGGATGGATGGATGGATGGATGGATGGATGGATGGATGGATGGATGGATGGATTTAAAAAAAAAACTGGAAAGCTGTGCAAGAAAGTTTAATAGCAGATACAAAATCCTTTTTGCTGTGATTACAAGACTGGAAAAAAACAATACTGATTTATTATTTAGAGAGCATCAGGAGAAAAATAGCACCAGTCTTTCAACATCTTCACCGCATAAACCTGCTGTAATTTATGGCCTCTTTTCACAGATGGCAGAAGCAAGTCTTTTACCTATCTGTATTTCGGCAAAGCCAAATGATGTCACTAACATAAGTTAAGCCTAATTCATAACACAAGGATTTTACTGAGTTTGATCGTAGACTGTAAGAGTTAATCTTTTAACAGTAGTTGGGATTCTTAGCGGGAATCAGAAGTTTAACTGTTCAGAGGGTTGGACGAGGAAAAAGGAACTACCACACTGTGTGTCACTCACTCCTTTTTAATCATAAAAAGCTTGCAGAGTTAAGCACGAGGCTTTTCGTCATGCAGAGTGCCCCACCCAGGTTCTGCCTCACAAAAAAATCCAGGGCCAGGTGGGGCAGCACAGTGATGTCATCACTGTGGTGCTGTGAGATCAGAGCGGTGGCCCCAGCTGCGCCATTGCGGTCGTGACCAGCGTTTAGCGATGGCTGACGACAGCTCTCTCTTCGTCCCTGTTACCCTTGGGCTATTACATGGCCTCATGTTCCTGGTGGCAGGAACCTTCCTGTTTAGAATCATCTGCCAACTACGGGTAGGGGAGATTGGAGGATGGGGGCGGCTCGTGCCTGGGGGACTTGGGGCTGGGGGAGCGGGGAGCAGTCCTGCAGGACCCCCAGGAGTGTGACTGTGCCATGTCCATGTGCCCACAGGCTGGCAAGCGACGCCTGACGTTGAGGAGATGGTGGCGGAAAGCGGCGGCTCCAGAGCCAGGTGGGTCCTGTGAGGGTCAGCCCAAGCCCTGGGCGTGCGCAGAAACATCCATCCGCAGGCTGGGCAGAGCTTCTGCGAGCAGCCGAGCCCTGGCCCAGAACCTGGCCCAGCGCAGCCAGGCCGGATGGACCCAGGGCATGGGTGTCCAACCTTTTGGCTTCCCTGGGCTGCGCTGGGTCAGTGGGAGCGGTTTTGGGCCTCCCACACATGAGTTGCCAGCTGTGCCGGGCTGCAGGCTGGACATGCCTGGCTCTCAGCATGTCTGGAGCCTAGGTCCTGCTATGGCTTAGGGCCCCTCCGTGTCTTGCAGGTGCTGAGAGACGGGCAGCCGGGCATGGGAGCCCGCAGCGTGAGCCATGCTGTCCCTGCAGTGAGGCTGACCAGGAGCTCCAGCAGCTGCTGCTGCCAGAGATGCCTGAGCTCAGGCCCGTGGTTGACCGTGAGTTCTGGCAGGCGGCCTGGAGGGACCTCGAAGAGCTGCAGGAGCAGGTCCACCACAGCAGCTCTGCTCCGGCTCAGAGCTGTCCCAGGAAAGGCAGCCCTGACTACACCAACGTGTCCAGCAGAGCAACCACCGAGCCAGTGCTGCAATCTGCCCCTGTATCCATGCAGAGCGCTGAACCCAATAGGATGCAGGAGGCAGCACTTCCTCGCCTGGCCAACATGGCGCTACTGAAGGACAGCAGCTGTCAAACAGACTCCAACACACCGCTGCCAGAGGACAGCAGCTGTCCAACAGACACCTCAGACCTGCACGCAGCTGACATCGAAGCCAGCAGAAAGACCTGCAGTGCAGCACCTGCAGTCCCCTTAAGGCTGCAGCTCAGCCGTGAGGATTCTGTGGAGCTCCACACGCACGTGGCAAGAAAATGCCAGGAGGTACAGCGTCAGGTCTTTCCTGCGGTAGTGCAGAAGTCCATAGAACGGCTGCAGCGGCGGCGTCAGCGGCCTCCACAGCGTGCCACTGCCTTCAGACTGGAGGGGAGTGCCTGCTCTTCGGAGCAGGCCGTGCAGCAGCAGCATGGGGAGGCCCTCGCCTCCCAGGCAGCAGGACCCCGGCGGGTTCCCATGTACTTCTACACTCAGGAGGCCACATTCCTGTCCCAGGCGAGTCGTGAGTTCCTGGAGATGCACATCCGCTCCATGGTGCACAGTTTACATGCGCGCCACCGGGGATTGGCCTTGCGCACTCTGTCGGAGCCAGCAGTGCCCCAGTGATAGGAGGGGCTGGCCCCAAGGGACACAAGGGATGGCAGCGGTGGAAGACGTGCTGAAGCAGAGGTGAGAGCACCTGAAGCGCTTGAGTGGAATGCGGCAGCTTTGCTTCTGCCAGCGTAATGATGTGTGGAGTGCAAGAGACCACCACCATCTGCTGCAGCTCAGCATGACAGCCCTGCAGTGACCCTAATGGAGACTGCGAGAATCCGTGCCACTTGCACTGTGCTCGGCTTGCTGAGGTGCTACCAGCTACCAAGCGGTACTGTTCCGGTTCCATGGTTTTGCTACCGGTATTCCACACCAGAACATCATCCTGGGAGTTAAAGAGTTAATGCTCTGGCGTGGAGTGGAAGAGGAGTGGAGCTTGAGTTTAAGGGATCTACTGCCCTCTCGTAAGTGCCTGCGGCTGTCTACCCGCGCATTAGCTTTTCTCCCCCCCCCACGCTGCCACAAAGAAAGTGTGGTGCGTATCGGCACCATGCAGGACACAAACTATCTCTGGCGGACAGCCTCGTCGGATCTGTCCCCGACGCGCGCCCGGAGCGGCGGCGCCGGGGTGGGCTGCGGCTGCTCCGTCCCCTCGAGCTGCGGCCGGGAGAGGGCAGCGCGGCGCTCCGAGAGCCACGAGCTCTGAAGCTGGTGCTGTTACCCAGGAGAAGTTCCAATTGCTCCTCCAAGAATAGCTGCTTTGTGCGGCTGCTTCGGAAGGAGATGGTGTGTGAAATGGCTCACCATGCTTCTGATCTTCAGGGCGAAGCTAGTGATCTTCTTGCGTCTGATTTGCTTTTCTTGTAATTAGTCAGAAGTAGTAGTGCGCTTTAACGAAGAGAAGCAGTCTCAATTGGTTGAGTGCTAAAGTGGGGGAGTGAACGTGTTTAAAAAGTCTTTTGGAATGGTGTGATGGTATTGTTCACTTAATCACACAGAGCAGGGTTTTTTGTCTCTTTGCTGCTGCACGAGAAGTCTTATGATCCGGTGGCACATAAATCCTCTTTGTGGAGAGTTGTTCAGTTGTGTCTACAAAACGACCTAAAGAACCCCAAAAACCAAACGTACGGAAGAAGTGCAGTGTGTTCTGTCCCAGAGTATAGTTGGGATGGGCTGGGAGAGGGAAGAGGTACAGAAGCCTCTGTGCTCCAAAGGTGGCACTCTATCACTGTGTGAAAAGTTCTTCAGACAAGCATGAACTTGTGTGCATCTGTCCAGCTGTTCTGTGTGCTTCTTTCTCGTAGGGGGTCGATACGTCAAAGTTTGGGATGTACTGAAGGGTGGACAATTGCTAGTTTCGCTTAAGAATCACCATAAAACTGTAACTTGCTTGTGCCTGAACAGCTCCGGACAAAGGTTACTGTCAGGATCCCTGGACAGGTTAGTGCATTTTGTGCCTCTTCTGTGATACGAATGTCTTGGATTTTTGTTTCTTCCCTTGAGAATTAAGTCTACATGAGCCTGAAGCAGTGTACATGTGTCTATTATATCAAACCCTTTTAGCTGTTCGGGACGTGATTTGTTCGAAAACAGGTTGTGTCCGAGGTTCCCTCTGTAGTATATGTTTGCCTCTTCCGCTTATTAGCCTGAGCGTCAGCTATGAGTTACATGAACCGTTTATGAATGCATATGACTCAGCATGCATTTGCGTGAGCTTTATATATAAAATATGCCGTTTTCTTAAACGGTCTCCCACAGGGTGAGAATGTAAACGTTTCACATAATTTTCATCAGTGTAGCAGTAGTAACAAGTTTCCTAATCCTTACTGCAGCAGTAGTGACAAGTTGTTTAATCGTTACTGCTTTGTATAGGCACGTGAAGATTTACAGTACGGCTTCGTACAAAGTAGTCCATAGCTTTAACTACGCAACATCCATCCTGAGTCTTGCACTGTCGGTAAGTACTTCAGAAATCTTCTTAGGCTAGGTAATCGCTGATAGTAATGGCTGAGTCTCTGAAGTGATTTGATTTTACTTTCCTTGCTATTAGACGTTTCGCAGTAACGCTGTCCTTGTGAATTAGGATCGCTGAATATATTTCTTTAGAGTAAGATTTTACGAAAAGGTTTCAAACGTATTAGGTTACTATCCCAGAAGTTACTTGATTAGATCTATACAGAGTTTTGTATTTATCAGGGACTGCGTATAGCACGGAGAAAGTATGTAGGGAAGTCCTTCTTAGTTTTCAGGAGAGCGTTACTCATTGCTTGTGTTTCAGAACCTGGGCACGTCCTCCTCTGTGGAGGGGTGAGAAAAGGATCCAAAGAGAAATTTTACTAGATGGCTTTGACCACAGTCAGTATCTGATTTGTGCTACATAAGAAACTCCCAATAGTCTTCAAATTTGTTTTGATTCTTTGTGTTCCTACGCTTGCACAGTACAGGTGACTTCAGTTTCTCCAGTAAAAATAGGTAATAATATCGTTTGAGATAGCAAAAACTTCTTTCTGTTGGTTGGTACTTGATGTGAATGTGCGTCAATAATTTCTGCTGTTAGCAAATTGCTAACAGCAGTTGTTTAGCAAATGCTAAATCCTTTTTGCTGTGATTACACGACTGGCAAAAATCAATACTGATGTATTCTTTAGAGAGCATCAGGACAAAAAAGCACCAGTCTTTCACCATCTTCACTGTGGTGACCCTGGAGTCAGGTGGGTCCTGTGAGGGTCAGCCCAAGCCCTGGGCTTGTGCAGAAACATCCATCTGCAGGCTGGGCTGAGCCTCTGGGAGCAGCCGAGCCCTGACCCAGAACCTGGCCCAGCGCAGCCTGGTCAGATGGACCCAGGGCGTGGGTCTTCAACTTTCTTGCTTGCCTGGGCTGCGTTGGGTCAGTGGGAACAGTCTCAGGCCGCCCATATGTGAGTCGCTAGTTGTGCTGGGCTGCAGGCTGGATATGCCTGGCTCCAAGCATCTCCAGAGCCCCCATCCCTCAGTGGCTTAAGGCCCTTCCCTGTCTTGCAGGTGCTGAGAGACAGGCAGCCAGGCACAGGAGCCTGCAGCGCGAGACACGATGTCCCTGTAGTGAGGCTGACCAGGAGCTCCAGCAGCTGGTGCTGTTGAAGATGCCCAGGCACAGGCCCATGGTGGATCGTGACTTCTGGCAGGCGGCCTGGAGGGACCTGGAAGAGCTGCAGGAGTGGGGCAGCCTCTTGTGCCGCTGCTGCAGCTCCCCTGAGGCCCAGAGCTGTCCCGGAAAAGGCAGCTATGACTCCACCAACGTGCCCAGCAGAGCACCCACAGAGCCAGTGCCAGACTGTATCCGTGCAGAGCACTGAAGCCTGCGGAAATATCAGGATGCATATTGCATGGAAAACACTGGAAGTTTATCTGGGAGCCCTGCCTGAACAGCTCCTGCTCTCTCATCAGCAGGCAAGGAGAAGGCAGTGCTGCCCCATCCTGCCCAAGCTCATCAAGCCAGGGCAAATCCAGCCTCTGCAGCAGATTGGTCTGTGACCCTCACTGTTGACAAATTTAAAATAAAATGAATATAAAACCCAAAGGTTGTTATTAATTGTTATGTATTTTTGTGCATAACCACAGTGGAGAGATTTAAACCCATCACTGTGAAGCCTTGGGAGGCTGGAATGTAAGACCAAGAGCAAACAGCATTAAGGATACAGGAGGTTCTTTTGTCCACCCTGTTAATCTTGTCACTATTAAGAAACCTTTCATCCTTTGTCACTGTTGTTTGGGAGAATTTAGCGCCAGTTAACTGCTAGAGGAACTTTCTGTTTGTAACTGGATGGTATATAAGATGCGTGACGAACACAATAAAGTAGATCTATTCTGATGCTGCAAGAAACTGGGAGCTCTCTAACTCAACCAAGCGCAGACACTAGGAGAGCAAGGATTTCTCTGTGAAAATAAGATGATCAATGCTCAAGACATCAGCCTTGACACGGAGCAAAGCACTTGTGGCTTCAAGGTCCATACCAGTGCTAATCAAAAGAATTGGATAATATTAAGACGACTGACAATTCTGACATTCATGACTAATGCCCATGAAAATGCCTTAAAAGTAAAATATCAACCAATTCCCCTTCTAGAGATAGAACGTGTATGTGGCGAAAGAATTTGCCTAGGTTCAAAGACGGGGGAATTGATGAGCAATACGCAGACATACACTAGGAAGGGAGAAACGTAGAAATTTAGAAGAACTCAGTTCATCATGAACGAACACCGTACAAGGAAGGACTTAGCTTGCTGGGATTAACAAGGGAAGGCCTTGAAGACCCTGGATGTTGATAGGGAAGGAACTAGCTGGTAAAAGTTTACTGATAAGACACAGGGTCTGGAAGATTCTCAGGACCCCAGCAAAGTTGTCTTATTTGCACTCGGCGTTGAGCTAGTGGTAGAGTCCTTAAACGTATGTGTAAGTAGCCAGTACAAATTTCACGTTTTTCGTAGATATAAGGGTCCTAAATGCCCTTGTCTTTACAGACTTTTATCAGCCTGTGGTTGGACAGTCGGCACTTGTTGACAAACAGTTCTTGAGGCTACAGGAAGCCATAGGAAGAGAAATTGACTGTCAGGAGGAACTGTTAGAAGTTTTAGGAATGATGGATGCGCTGTTTGATGCTTTGACTGAAAAAAGAGCTACTTCCCTAGAAGAGAACAAAAGTAATGGGCTGACAAAGACTCTGGACCAGGACTTGAGTATCTGAATGACACTGGACAACAAACAGTTGGAAAAACGACGTGGACTGTCTGCGGAAGTTCTTCCTGGGTGCCATTCTGGAGAGGCTGAGATATTTAAGTTAGGAAGAAGAATTTGTTCAAGATTCTCCTTGTAATATTTTTTGAACAATAGGATCTTAAAGCTTCATTCCAAAGCTGTTTAACTTTTAAAGCACGTTTTGTTCGTCTAGTACTGAATCAATGTTCTACTAGAAGAGCCGGTCAACAATTTTTACTTTTTATTCAGCAGAAAATAAAGCAGGTTTGTGTAATTTGAACACGTAGTCATTCTTATTTGAGGTTAATCTCCCATCGCGGGTACTTGGAGACCAAGCAGTAAAATCCAAGTGTGTGTTTCATATTACTTGACTGTGTTTATGAACTTCCGTGAATCCCTCATTGAGAAGAAAAAAGGTCTATTTTATTTTATTTTTTATTTTTTATGTTATTTGTTTTATTTTTGCAGTGGTTTTTGTTAGCATATGTTTAATATGAGGCGTTAATGCCGCACCAAGCAGGACTATTTTTGTTCCAACTGTGAACCTGAGGTTTTGCAATGAAAGTACTTTTCCTGCAGCGTGCTACCTTGTAGCTCAGTCATCTAATCTTCTGAAGTATTAAGATTAAATGTCATTAACTGAAATGTTTGAAATAACTATTTGTTCATTGAGTTGGAGAGGTTTTCTGTTTGGGAAAGGAGTTCTGCCTGTTTGGAAAAGTGGGTGTTTCTTGAAGGCAGCGTTTTCCTAGACTTGTAGGTCATCTGTAAATTGATTTGGCTTTGAAGTACAGTTGACGCATTTTTTTCCCAGATCAGTAGATTTTAGAGTCTGCTAATAGTGGAGGTGGCCACTATTACCACTGTTGTCACTGCCGAAAAGCAACACCGTTTTGCCAACAGCGGGGTCAGTACAGAGGACACAGACATCAAGTAAAAGAAGTGAGTTTATTTATGTTTAAAGCAATGAGATAATAAAAAAGGCTGAGGTAACACACCTAACCACCACTACATAAGATTAATCGATGGAGGAAAGTCTGTGCCTGAAGCTGCAAAGCTGCAAATGAAGACACTCCTTGTCCGCTCCGCTCTCTCAGGTGCCTTTCTACAACAGGTATGAAGCCCTGGATGAGGAAGGCTCATCTGTGGGTGATAACAGCCCACTCAGACTAGGCAAACCAACAAAACCAATCCAGGAAAAGCCTCACCTGCAACATTAGGGCTTCATTATTGAAGAAGAGGTGGCTATTAGCTGTAGATGATTCCTCCCTATGAGCAAGTGAACGTCCAGCATGTAGAGCGGACCCTCTGAGAGAAGGCTGCACAGTCTTCCTGGAGCCTGGGTGAGAGACGTCACCAGGAAACAACCTAGCCTGGTACGGCTGACAGAACACAACCCCTTACTGGTTTTCCGCACAGGGAGAGCTAAAGCAGCTATGTGTGGGTCAGGGGCTATCAAAGGGACTTCAGGGCCTTGGGATGATGGCTGGAGGAACTGAATGCACAGATCGTCTTTTCTTCTCTGCCTCCTGTATAGGGTAAGGACATAGAAACAGATGGAAGGGTCTTCTTTTTAAATCCCTGGCTTAAAAGAACAGTCATGAGCAAGTCATGAGCCTATGGGTGACAGTTACGGAGACCACGGCAGCAGAGGGAGCCTTGTGATGTGTGTGTACTAGAGGCCACCAGATCAGGCAGAGCCTGTCGATGAGGCCTTCTACTTCCTGCTGAGCCCCCAACCACACGGACAACTGCTGGAAAAGTAGCACGGTGAGCTGAAGGCAATCCAGGAGGCTCCAGGAATGCAGTGAGGATAACTTCCTGACTCGAGTAATAGACATCTCCCCCAGGGGAGATGCAGTGCTGGACCTGTTGCTCGCCTTTGTAAATGAACCGGTTGGTGACTGCAGGCTGCCTGAGCTATAGCGACCATGCTGTGGTTGAGTTTACGCTGCAGAGGGATATGAGACAGGCAAAGAGCAAAATCGGGTAGGATGCTAAACTTGGGGGAAGCTACCTTCCAGCTCTCCAGGGAGTTGGTCAACAAACGCCTTGGGAAACTGTCCTCATGGGCACGGGTGCAGAGCAGAGCTGGCAGATATTTAAGGAGGCTTTCCTCAGGGTGCAAGAGCCCTCCATCCTGAGGTGTGTCGAGTCATGAAAGGAAGGCAAGAGACAGGTGTGGCTGAACTGGGACACACTGGTCAAACTGAAGTGCAAGGAGAAAATGCACTGCCAGTGGAAGCAGAGGAGGGTACTGTGGTAAGAGAGTAAGGAAGCTGCTAGGTTGCAGAGGGATAGCTGAGGGCATCCTGGCTTGTATGAGTAGTAGCATTTCCAGAAGGAGCAGGGATGTGATTGTTCCTCTGTGCTTGGCAAAAGTGAGACTGCACCTGGACTGTACTGTGTTCACTTCTGGGCCCTGTGGGAATACAAAAAGTATATTTGGAGCTGCAGCTGTGGAACAGAATAAACAGCATGAGAAAGGAAGGCTGAGAACCAAGGACACTTCCAGAAGAAGAGGAAAACAAGTTCAAGTAAGCTGTGGGATGGCAGACCCCAATTGGAGGAAGAGTGCATGGCTTGGGAAGACTCACAGCCCTGAGTGGATAATTGCCTGTATGCACGGTTAAGGACTGTTTTGGGAAGTTATACTGTTGACATGTAAAGGCGGGTGGGAAAGTTACAGAGAACTTGTGAAAGTATATAAGGGGTGTTAAAACCTGTAATAAGCGATTTGGATCGTTCACATCTGAGTCCATGCCCAAGACACTGCAGGGCCCTTCACTGCAGGAAAGACTGTGAGGTGCAGGAGCGTGTCCAGAGAAGGGCAGTGAAGCTTGTGAAGGCTCTGGAGAAGCCTCACAGAGAACGGCTCTGGGAACCGGGCTGTTGGGTCTGGAGGAGGCTCCACGGAGTCCTTATCGCTCTCCGCAATGACCTGAAGGGAGGTTGAAGCATGGCGGGGGTTGGCCTCTTGTCCCAGGTAACAGCAACGGGTAATGAGATGGTATCCTGTGCGGGCCATGTGCAGGCATGGCGTGGGCAGGAGGAGCAGAGTGCCCCACCCACGCTCTGCCTCACAGTGCACCATAGTTCCAGGGCGAGGTGGGGCAGCATAGTGATGTCATCACTGTGGTGTTGTGAGATCAGAGCGGTGGCCCCAGCTGCGCCATTGCGGTCGTGACCAGCGTTTAGCGATGGCTGACGACAGCTCTCTCTTCGTCCCTGTTACCCTTGGGCTATTATATGGCCTCATGTTCCTGGTGAAAGGAATTTTCCTGTTTAGAATCATCTGCCAACTACGGGTAGGGGAGATTGGAGGATGGGGGCGGCTCGTGCCTGGGGGACTTGGGGCTGGGGGAGCGGGGAGCAGTCCTGCGGGACCCCCAGGAGTGTGACTGTGCCATGTCCATGTGCCCACAGGCTGGCAAGCGACGCCTGACGTTGAGGAGATGGTGGCGGAAAGCGGCGGCTCCAGAGCCAGGTGGGTCCTGTGAGGGTCAGCCCAAGCCCTGGGCGTGCGCGGAAACATCCATCCGCAGGCTGGGCTGAGCCTCTGCGAGCAGCCGAGCCCTGGCCCAGAACCTGGCCCAGCGCAGCCAGGCGGGATGGACCCAGGGCATGGGTGTCCAACCTTTTGGCTTCCCTGGGCTGCGCTGGGTCAGTGGGAGCGGTTTTGGGCCTCCCACGCACCCGGCTGTGTTGGGCTGCAGGCTGGACATGTCTGGCTCTGAGCGTGTCCGGAGCCTAGGTCCTGCTATGGCTTAGGGCCCCTCCGTGTCTTGCAGGTGCTGAGAGACGGGCAGCCGGGCATGGGAGCCCGCAGCGTGAGCCATGCTGTCCCTGCAGTGAGGCTGACCAGGAGCTCCAGCAGCTGCTGCTGTCAGAGATGCCCGAGCTCAGGCCCGTGATGGACCGTGAGTTCTGGCAGGCGGCCTGGAGGGACCTCGAAGAGCTGCAGGAGCAGGTCAGTCTATTGTACCACAGCTGCAGCTCTGCTCAGGCTCAGAGCTGTCCTGGAAATGGCAGCCATGACTACACCAACTTGCCCAGCAGAGCAGCTGCCGAGCTGGTGCCACAATCTGCCCCTGTATCCATGCAGAGCACTTAACCCAATAGGCTTCACTTGCCACATGTTTCTGGAGGCCAAGCAGTGGATGTGAACACAGTGTTTCAGCAGCGGTGACAGATGTTTATGAGCTCAGCTTGCAAGCTCTTGTTCTCTGCGTGTGAATGTGCACAGCTAATGGCAGTGACTATATTGAAAAACTGTGTTTTGTAGCAGAGATTTGCTCTGTCAGTGTATCATTTGTAGGACGGAGACATTACTTTTGGAGTGACCTATGTATATGTGGCCTGAGATGATTTAGATTTACTAAATGCAGTCCAGGCAAGCCAAAAGTTTGGGCACCCATGCAGTAGTACTACAGTTCTCCTGGTATCTTCAGAGTATGTAGTTTGTTTGCACATATAAAATGTATGCCTTCGAATTCTGACAGGAAATGTGTGAGGCATCCATGGCTTGTTCTCTTACGACTTGCAGTAGAAGTTCTTACTAAACCTCTAGTTTAATAGACTTCTTTCAAATCAGTGGTGAAGACACTTTGCAGAAAATTGATTAATCTGTCTAAAGATAACAAGACTTGTTAAATTACATTAAATATATCTACGATAGAGGGTATTTGATTGCTTTCTCTAGACATAATGAAATGTAAAGAGCACTAAGTACAAATGCATCATTAACAATTTTGCATTTGCATGATCTTTATAACTCAACCCATAACTGTGGGAATACAAGAAAGTATATTTGGAGCAGGAGCTCTGGAAGAAGGTAAGCAACATGAGAAAGGGAGGCTGAGAACCAAGGAAATTACTGGAAGAAAAGGAAAACAAGTTCAAGTAAGATGTGTGATGGCAGATCCCAATTGGAAGAAGAGTGCGTGGCTTGGAGCGACTCATGACCCTGATTGGATAAGCACCTGTATGCACAGTTAAGGACTGTTTGGTGGAGTATTTTGTTGGCATGTAAAGGCGGGTGGGAAGATTAAAGAGAAAACTTGTGGAAGTATATAAGGGATGTTAAAACCTGCAGTATAGTTTGGATTGTCCACGTTTGAGTCCTTGCCTCAGACACTGCACATAACTGATAGCAATCCTTTGTCTTCCATGCAGGAAAAAGTGTCATTTACACAATCTAAAATCTGCAGCATTGTGAACATACATACTCGCGTTCACAATGAAGGGACATGACTGCTAAGAGAAACTGACCCAACTTCCATCTGCAACACACCCGTCTGAACTCAGATGCCACCAGTGGTACAAGCCCAAGGGAGCAAGCAAGGTGCTATGTCAGGGGAGGGTCAGGCTGAAGCAGTACAAGCCCAAGGGAACAGCAAGTAGCTATGTCAGGGGAGGGTCAGGCTGAGTTTCAGGAAAAAGGTTTATCAGTGGAGGGTGTTTGGGCCCTGGAACAGGCTCCTCAGGGCAGCGGCCACCGCCCTAAGCTGCTGAAGTTCAAGGAGCGTCTGGACAGCACTCTCAGACAAAGGGTTTGAACTTCTGGGTGTTCTTGCGCAGAACTGGGTGTTGGTCCCTTCGAACACAGGATATTCTCTGATTTTAAACAGCGGCTTCATCAGGCAGCTGTTCTTTTCACCTTGCATTTCTTTCTGGTTTATTGAAACCTCTTCAAGCTACCAAATACTTAGGACATGGCAAATCAGTTCATGTCTGCAGCGTCTCAGGCACAGACTCAGATGTGAACAATCCAAATCATTTATTACAGGTTTTAACACCCCTTACATACTTGCACAAGTCCTCTCTTGTAACTTTTCCCACCTGCCTTTACTTATCAATGATGTAACTTCCCAAACCAGTCCTTAACCGTGCATACAGGCAATTATCCACTCAGGGCTTTGAGTCTTTCCAAGCCATGCACTCTTCCTCCAATTGGGGTCTGCCATCCCACAGCTTACTTGAACTTGTTTTCCTCTTCTTCTGGAAGTGTCCTTGGTTCTCAGTCTTCCTTTCTCATGCTGTTTATCCTGTTCCACAGCTGCAGCTCTAAATACACTATTTGTATTCCCACACATGTCCACTAGTGTCTTGTTATCAGAGGACAGAGTTGGTTTTCTTCCTAGTTGCCTGGTACCATGCTGTTTTGGCTTTAGAGAAAAACAGCATTGGTAACACATCAACGTTTCAGATGTTGCTGAACAGTGCTGCACAGAGCCAAGGATGTTTTACAACACTCCACGCTGTCCTGCCAGCAAGGGGGTTGTGGGGGAGAGGGAGCAAAAACAGCGAAATGGGGTAGGACAGAACCAGGACAGCTGACATAACCCAACCAGAGGGATGCTCCATAACATACGACATCCTGTAAAGAAGCGTCAGAACTGAGGGGAGAGGGCTGGGAGGACAGCTGCTGTGTGAAGACAGGCTGGATGTTAGTTGGCAGAAAGCTGCAGAATGCTGCACATCCTGCTTTCTTTTATGCAACAGATGGGTTACGTGGGATGGATAAATGGGTGGGTGGGTGGGTGGATGGATGGATGGATGGATGGATGGATGGATGGATGGATGGATGGATGGATGGATGGATGGATTTAAAAAAAAAACTGGAAAGCTGTGCAAGAAAGTTTAATAGCAGATACAAAATCCTTTTTGCTGTGATTACAAGACTGGAAAAAAACAATACTGATTTATTATTTAGAGAGCATCAGGAGAAAAATAGCACCAGTCTTTCAACATCTTCACCGCATAAACCTGCTGTAATTTATGGCCTCTTTTCACAGATGGCAGAAGCAAGTCTTTTACCTATCTGTATTTCGGCAAAGCCAAATGATGTCACTAACATAAGTTAAGCCTAATTTATAACACAAGGATTTTGCTGAGTTTGATCGTAGACTGTAAGAGTTAATCTTTTAACAGTAGTAGGGATTCTTAGCGGGAATCAGAAGTTTAACTGTTCAGAGGGTTGGACGAGGAAAAAGGAACTACCACACTGTGTGTCACTCACTCCTTTTTAATCATAAAAAGCTTGCAGAGTTAAGCACGAGGCTTTTCGTCTTGCAGAGTGCCCCACCCAGGTTCTGCCTCACAAAAAAATCCAGGGCCAGGTGGGGCAGCACAGTGATGTCATCACTGTGGTGTTGTGAGATCAGAGCGGTGGCCCCAGCTGCGCCATTGCGGTCGTGAGCAGCATTTAGCGATGGCTGACGACAGCTCTCCATGTGCCCACAGGCTGGCAAGCGACGCCTGACGTTGAGGAGATGGTGGCGGAAAGCGGCGGCTCCAGAGCCAGGTGGGTCCTGTGAGGGTCAGCCCAAGCCCTGGGCGTGCGCGGAAACATCCATCCGCAGGCTGGGCTGAGCCTCTGCAAGCAGCCGAGCCCTGGCCCAGAACCTGGCCCAGCACAGCCAGGCGGGATGGACCCAGGGCACGGGTGTCCAACCTTTTGGCTTCCCTGGGCTGCGCTGGGTCAGTGGGAGCGGTTTTGGGCCTCCCACACATGAGTTGCCAGCTGTGCCGGGCTGCAGGCTGGACATGCCTGGCTCTGAGCGTGTCCGTAGCCTAGGTCCTGCTATGGCTTAGGGCCCCTCCGTGTCTTGCAGGTGCTGAGAGACGGGCAGCCGGGCATGGGAGTCGGCAGTGTGAGGTGCCCAAGCGTGGGCTGCAGGAGCAGGGCTGCCCCTTTTGCTGCCGCAGCAGCTCCCCTGAGGCCCAGATCCGTTCCGGAAAAGGCAGCGATGACTCCACCAACGTGCCCAGCAAAGCACCCACAGAGTCGGTGCCAGACTACACCCCTATATTCGTGTGGAACGCTGAAACCCGCAGAAAGATTAGGGTGCACACTGCACGGAAAGCAATGCAAGTTCTGCTTGGAGCCCTACCCAAGTGGCTCTTGCTCTCCCAGGAACAGCAGCAGGCGATAAAGCAGCGCTACCCCAGCCTACCCAAGCTCATCAAGCCAGGGCAAATCCAGCCTCTGCAGCGGAGCCGTATGTGCCCCTCACTGCAGGTCATCGGTGATCGCATTGCTGACAACATTCGCAAGAGGGTAGAGCTGAAAGAGTGGGGGGATCCCAGCCCTTCTGAGAACTCCCAGTGCCTGCTGATACCATGCCCCCCACCACATATGTCTTCCTGGTACGCGAATCGTGCCGGGAAGGCCGGTGAGTGTGTATCCATTCTCCGGGACCAGGCTGAGCCACGGGCGCATCGCAGGGAGAGGCAGCAGTGCCAGCCCAAGGTGTCAGCAGATGTACCTCTGCCTGTGAGCCCTGCAGCAGACAAGAAGCAAGAGTGTCTCACAGCTACGGCAGCACTTCCTTGCCCGGCCAACACACCTCTGCAGAAGTACACCAACTATCAAACAGACACCTCAGACCTGCACGTGGCTGACATCGGAGCCAGGAGACGGCCCCGCAGTGCAGTGCTTGCAGTTGCCTCAAAGCTGCAGCTCAGCCAGAAGGTTTTCACAAAGCTCTCCATGCACATCGCCAGAAAATGCCTGGAGGTAAAGCTTCGTTGCTTCCCTATGGCTGTGCAGAGGTCCACAAAACGGCTGCAGCGGCGGCAGCGGCGGCGGCGGCGGCAGCGGTTTCCAGAGCTTGCCACTGCCTTCAGCCTGAACAGCAGCACCTGCCATCTGGAGCAGGACACGCAGCAGCAACAGCAGCATGAGGAGCCCCTCACCTCCCAAGCTGCCAGCAAGGCAGGAGAATCCTGGCTGGCTCCCATCTACTTACACTACAGGGAGGACACATTCCCGCGTGAGAAGGATAGTGAGGTCCTGGAGCTGCACGCCCACTCCACGAAGCTCAGTCGACGTGGGATCTGCCTGAACTTGGACAGTCTCTCAGAGCCAGCAGTGCCCAGGGAGGAGGAGCATAGCAGCACAAATGTGACTGCACCATCTGAGGCAGCTGGGGAAGGCCCCAAAGGAAACAAGCGGTGGCAGCACTGGTGGAACAAATTATGAAGCAGAAGGAAGAGCACCTGCAGAGCCAGAGCAGAATGCGGCAGCTTTCACAGAATCACCGAACTGTAGGGCTTGGAAGGGACCTCTTGAGATCACTGAGTCCAAACCCCTGCCAGAGCAGCTCCCTGGACGTGGTTGCACAGGTAGGCGTCCGTGCGGGTCCTGAACATCTCCAGAGAAGGAGACTCCACCACCTCTCTGTGCAGCCTGTGCCAGTGCTCCGTCACTGCACTGTGAAGAAGTTCCCACACACATTTGTGCAGGACTTCCTATGCCTCAGTTTGTGGCCATTTCCTCTCTTCCAATCACCACACACCGCTGAGTTCAGCCTCGTCCCCTGCCCTCCTGCTCCTTAAATATTTATATTTGTAGATTAGATCCCCTCTGAGTCTTCTTTTCCCAAGGCTGAACAGACCTAGGTCTCTCAGCCTCTCCTCGTAAGTGAGGTGTTCCACGCCCTTCACCTTCTTTGTAGCCCTCCGCTGGACTCTTTCCAGAAGATCCCTGTCTTTTCTGTAGCGGGGAGTGCAGAACTGGACACAGTACTCCAGGTGGGGCCTGACCAGGGCAGAGTAGAGGGAGAAGATCACCTCCCTCAACCATCTGGCCGTGCTCTTTTTAATGCACCCCAGCATCCCACTGTCCACCAGGGCACACTGCTGGTTCACGGCCAGCCTGTCATCCACCAGGACACTCAGGTCCCTCTCCTCAGAGCTCCTCTCCAGCACATTACCCCCAAACCTGTACTGATGTGTGCGGTTATTCCTCTCTTGATCTCTCCTTTGAATCCTTCATGTACTTTTTGAATGCTCATCCAATGCTCATAATGATTGTGTTGTCAATCTCCCTGAATATACTCCTGTTTAACTGTTGAGTAGGTTGGACGAGGAAAAAGGAACTACCATGCTGTGTGTCACTCACTCATTTTTTATCAGAAAAAGTTTGCAGACTTCAGCACGACGCTTTTCGTCTTCTTTATAGTCCGTCATCAACTGTTCTCATGCTTCTCCATCACAGTTCCTATGAATACTTTTTGGATGATGTCCTTATTCAAGTTCCTACCTGCAAAGAGGAAAAATATTAGCTAGCCATATTTTGGAGTGCATTACAGAAATCTATTCCTGCAAGCCAAAACCTGTGAGACTTCTCACTATAGAAAATAATTACTCTGTCAAGAGACCAAAAATAGTACGTAATCAAAAGTAAGCTGTAGGTAATGCTATTAATTTTACATTCTATCGGCAAAAACAGAGTTTTAGACATGTGCAACCTCAGCGCTATAAGACTTTCGGGAAGAAACCTGACTTTTTTACACTTTAATTACTTTATATTCTTAACCATTATTGATCAAATACTCAAAGCATTTCCACAGACATAGTTACAATTATTTATTTTGAAAATAATGCTCCATGCCCTCACACTACCTCTGAACACCTGTCTTTTTCTTTTTTTTTCAACTACAAAGGACAGCATAGCTGCTCTCAGCTGTTTTAAGGAGCTCTGGGGGTTTTCTTGGATAGAGCTTGGACTGAAGGGTACACATAATATCGTACCTGTCACTGCACAGGTAACTAGACTGCTGCTGAAATAAACAGCTCCTTATGGTTACACAAAAAGGTACATAAGTTACTCATACCAATTAAAACAAGTCTATTTGTTCTCTTTTCATCTTCCTCCCACGCTACTGCCGTCTCCTCCAGATCATAAAGCTCATGGACACCTTGGACTATCACTTGGTGAGATTTGCCTTCAATAGATACGAGCCCCTAATCAGAAAAAAATAGCTATTAGAGTATATTCAGAAACTTTTAAAAATGAAATACTTAAGGGGAAAAAAAAAAAAAAACAGCTTTAAAAGGGGACAAAACAAGGGAAAATGTCTGACAATTATGCAGCAGTTATGCAAAATAACAGTGCAACAGAACTGTCTTTTCTAACATCCATTCTCACATATCATAGTCATACTTTGCCATGCCCTACCTACAGTTTCTCGTCTGGACAGTTACCCAGCATGTTTGTGTAAATTAAAATGTCGTCTCCTACCATGCCACTTTAACTCATAATGTGTGATATATGTTTCTGTGAAAGATCTATCACCTATCAAGGACACTGATGTTATTCCCACTGAGTTCTCTTGCTTAACATTTGTGTTATCCTGAAACAGAATCTCAGAATCCTAGAGAAAGAACAAATACTTGTGAGGTGAAATGACTAGCAATGGAACTACACTGGAATACTAAGCCTATCAACTCACGTTCCAAAAGTTGCACTAAAAGAGTTTTCACTAAAATATTCCAGTGGCACACACTCTGTCAAGCACATACAGTGATAAGTATTTCACAACAGAACATCTGTACTTTACGAGTTCAGCAGCCGAGAAATATTTGCAGGTGAACACAGGGTTCATTTGCATTTCATTGCCCCACCCAGGCTCTGCCTCACAGTGCACCATAGTTCCATTGCCGGGTGGGGCAGCACAGTGATGTCATCACTGTGGTGCTGTGAGATCAGAGCGGTGGCCCCAGCTGCGCCATTGCGGTCGTGACCAGCGTTTAGCGATGGCTGACGACAGCTCTCTCTTCGTCCCTGTTACCCTTGGGCTATTACATGGCCTCATGTTCCTGGTGGCAGGAATCTTCCTGTTTAGAATCATCTGCCAACTACGGGTAGGGGAGATTGGAGGATGGGGGCGGCTCGTGCCTGGGGGACTTGGGGCTGGGGGAGCGGGGAGCAGTCCTGCGGGACCCCCAGGAGTGTGACTGTGCCATGTCCATGTGCCCACAGGCTGGCAAGCGACGCCTGACGTTGAGGAGATGGTGGCGGAAAGCGGCGGCTCCAGAGCCAGGTGGGTCCTGTGAGGGTCAGCCCAAGCCCTGGGCGTGCGCGGAAACATCCATCCGCAGGCTGGGCTGAGCCTCTGCGAGCAGCCGAGCCCTGGCCCAGAACCTGGCCCAGCGCAGCCAGGCCGGATGGACCCAGGGCACGGGTGTCCAACCTTTTGGCTTCCCTGGGCTGCGCTGGGTCAGTGGGAGCGGTTTTGGGCCTCCCACACATGAGTTGCCAGCTGTGCCGGGCTGCAGGCTGGACATGCCTGGCTCTCAGCATGTCTGGAGCCTAGGTCCTGCTATGGCTTAGGGCCCCTCCGTGTCTTGCAGGTGCTGAGAGACGGGCAGCCGGGCATGGGAGCCTGCAGCGTGAGCCATGCTGTCCCTGCAGTGAGGCTGACCAGGAGCTCCAGCAGCTGCTGCTGCCAGAGATGCCTGAGCTCAGGCCCGTGGTTGACCGTGAGTTCTGGCAGGTGGCCTGGAGGGACCTGGAAGAGCTGCAGGAGCGGGTCCACCACAGCAGCTCTGCTCCGGCTCAGAGCTGTCCCAGGAAAGGCAGCCCTGACTACACCAACGTGTCCAGCAGAGCAACCACCGAGCCAGTGCTGCAATCTGCCCCTGTATCCATGCAGAGCGCTGAACCCAATAGGAAGCAGGAGGCAGCACTTCCTCGCCTGGCCAACATGGCGCTACTGAAGGACAGCAGCTGTCAAACAGACTCCAACACACCGCTGCTAACGGACACTGGCTGTCAAACAGACGTCAACACACCTCTGCGAAAGGACAGCGGCTGTCAACCAGACACCAACACACCGCTGCCAGAGGACAGCAGCTGTCCAACAGACACCTCAGACCTGCACGCAGCTGACATCGAAGCCAGCAGAAAGACCTGCAGTGCAGCACCTGCAGTCCCCTTAAGGCTGCAGCTCAGCCGTGAGGATTCTGTGGAGCTCCACACGCACGTGGCAAGAAAATGCCAGGAGGTACAGCGTCAGGTCTTTCCTGCGGTAGTGCAGAAGTCCATAGAACGGCTGCAGCGGCGGCGTCAGCGGCCTCCACAGCGTGCCACTGCCTTCAGACTGGAGGGGAGTGCCTGCTCTTCGGAGCAGGCCGTGCAGCAGCAGCATGGGGAGGCCCTCGCCTCCCAGGCAGCAGGACCCCGGCGGGTTCCCATGTACTTCTACACTCGGGAGGCCACATTCCTGTCCCAGGCGAGTCGTGAGTTCCTGGAGATGCACATCCGCTCCATGGTGCACAGTTTACATGCGCGCCACCGGGGATTGGCCTTGCGCACTCTGTCGGAGCCAGCAGTGCCCCAGTGATAGGAGGGGCTGGCCCCAAGGGACACAAGGGATGGCAGCGGTGGAAGACGTGCTGAAGCAGAGGTGAGAGCACCTGAAGCGCTTGAGTGGAATGCGGCAGCTTTGCTTCTGCCAGCGTAATGATGTGTGGAGTGCAAGAGACCACCACCATCTGCTGCAGCTCAGCATGACAGCCCTGCAGTGACCCTAATGGAGACTGCGAGAATCCGTGCCACTTGCACTGTGCTCGGCTTGCTGAGGTGCTACCAGCTACCAAGCGGTACTGTTCCGGTTCCATGGTTTTGCTACCGGTATTCCACACCAGAACATCATCCTGGGAGTTAAAGAGTTAATGCTCTGGCGTGGAGTGGAAGAGGAGTGGAGCTTGAGTTTAAGGGATCTACTGCCCTCTCGTAAGTGCCTGCGGCTGTCTACCCGCGCATTAGCTTTTCTCCCCCCCCACGCTGCCACAAAGAAAGTGTGGTGCGTATCGGCACCATGCAGGACACAAACTATC
The DNA here is from genome assembly GCA_023055505.1 of Callipepla californica brunnescens. Classification (NCBI taxonomy): domain Eukaryota; kingdom Metazoa; phylum Chordata; class Aves; order Galliformes; family Odontophoridae; genus Callipepla; species Callipepla californica. The sequence goes on from JALIRH010000094.1 coordinate 22,637, forward strand.
TCTGGCGGACAGCCTCGTCGGATCTGTCCCCGACGCGCGCCCGGAGCGGCGGCGCCGGGGTGGGCTGCGGCTGCTCCGTCCCCTCGAGCTGCGGCCGGGAGAGGGCAGCGCGGCGCTCCGAGAGCCACGAGCTCTGAAGCTGGTGCTGTTACCCAGGAGAAGTTCCAATTGCTCCTCCAAGAATAGCTGCTTTGTGCGGCTGCTTCGGAAGGAGATGGTGTGTGAAATGGCTCACCATGCTTCTGATCTTCAGGGCGAAGCTAGTGATCTTCTTGCGTCTGATTTGCTTTTCTTGTAATTAGTCAGAAGTAGTAGTGCGCTTTAACGAAGAGAAGCAGTCTCAATTGGTTGAGTGCTAAAGTGGGGGAGTGAACGTGTTTAAAAAGTCTTTTGGAATGGTGTGATGGTATTGTTCACTTAATCACACAGAGCAGGGTTTTTTGTCTCTTTGCTGCTGCACGAGAAGTCTTATGATCCGGTGGCACATAAATCCTCTTTGTGGAGAGTTGTTCAGTTGTGTCTACAAAACGACCTAAAGAACCCCAAAAACCAAACGTACGGAAGAAGTGCAGTGTGTTCTGTCCCAGAGTATAGTTGGGATGGGCTGGGAGAGGGAAGAGGTACAGAAGCCTCTGTGCTCCAAAGGTGGCACTCTATCACTGTGTGAAAAGTTCTTCAGACAAGCATGAACTTGTGTGCATCTGTCCAGCTGTTCTGTGTGCTTCTTTCTCGTAGGGGGTCGATACGTCAAAGTTTGGGATGTACTGAAGGGTGGACAATTGCTAGTTTCGCTTAAGAATCACCATAAAACTGTAACTTGCTTGTGCCTGAACAGCTCCGGACAAAGGTTACTGTCAGGATCCCTGGACAGGTTAGTGCATTTTGTGCCTCTTCTGTGATACGAATGTCTTGGATTTTTGTTTCTTCCCTTGAGAATTAAGTCTACATGAGCCTGAAGCAGTGTACATGTGTCTATTATATCAAACCCTTTTAGCTGTTCGGGACGTGATTTGTTCGAAAACAGGTTGTGTCCGAGGTTCCCTCTGTAGTATATGTTTGCCTCTTCCGCTTATTAGCCTGAGCGTCAGCTATGAGTTACATGAACCGTTTATGAATGCATATGACTCAGCATGCATTTGCGTGAGCTTTATATATAAAATATGCCGTTTTCTTAAACGGTCTCCCACAGGGTGAGAATGTAAACGTTTCACATAATTTTCATCAGTGTAGCAGTAGTAACAAGTTTCCTAATCCTTACTGCAGCAGTAGTGACAAGTTGTTTAATCGTTACTGCTTTGTATAGGCACGTGAAGATTTACAGTACGGCTTCGTACAAAGTAGTCCATAGCTTTAACTACGCAACATCCATCCTGAGTCTTGCACTGTCGGTAAGTACTTCAGAAATCTTCTTAGGCTAGGTAATCGCTGATAGTAATGGCTGAGTCTCTGAAGTGATTTGATTTTACTTTCCTTGCTATTAGACGTTTCGCAGTAACGCTGTCCTTGTGAATTAGGATCGCTGAATATATTTCTTTAGAGTAAGATTTTACGAAAAGGTTTCAAACGTATTAGGTTACTATCCCAGAAGTTACTTGATTAGATCTATACAGAGTTTTGTATTTATCAGGGACTGCGTATAGCACGGAGAAAGTATGTAGGGAAGTCCTTCTTAGTTTTCAGGAGAGCGTTACTCATTGCTTGTGTTTCAGAACCTGGGCACGTCCTCCTCTGTGGAGGGGTGAGAAAAGGATCCAAAGAGAAATTTTACTAGATGGCTTTGACCACAGTCAGTATCTGATTTGTGCTACATAAGAAACTCCCAATAGTCTTCAAATTTGTTTTGATTCTTTGTGTTCCTACGCTTGCACAGTACAGGTGACTTCAGTTTCTCCAGTAAAAATAGGTAATAATATCGTTTGAGATAGCAAAAACTTCTTTCTGTTGGTTGGTACTTGATGTGAATGTGCGTCAATAATTTCTGCTGTTAGCAAATTGCTAACAGCAGTTGTTTAGCAAATGCTAAATCCTTTTTGCTGTGATTACACGACTGGCAAAAATCAATACTGATGTATTCTTTAGAGAGCATCAGGACAAAAAAGCACCAGTCTTTCACCATCTTCACTGTGGTGACCCTGGAGTCAGGTGGGTCCTGTGAGGGTCAGCCCAAGCCCTGGGCTTGTGCAGAAACATCCATCTGCAGGCTGGGCTGAGCCTCTGGGAGCAGCCGAGCCCTGACCCAGAACCTGGCCCAGCGCAGCCTGGTCAGATGGACCCAGGGCGTGGGTCTTCAACTTTCTTGCTTGCCTGGGCTGCGTTGGGTCAGTGGGAACAGTCTCAGGCCGCCCATATGTGAGTCGCTAGTTGTGCTGGGCTGCAGGCTGGATATGCCTGGCTCCAAGCATCTCCAGAGCCCCCATCCCTCAGTGGCTTAAGGCCCTTCCCTGTCTTGCAGGTGCTGAGAGACAGGCAGCCAGGCACAGGAGCCTGCAGCGCGAGACACGATGTCCCTGTAGTGAGGCTGACCAGGAGCTCCAGCAGCTGGTGCTGTTGAAGATGCCCAGGCACAGGCCCATGGTGGATCGTGACTTCTGGCAGGCGGCCTGGAGGGACCTGGAAGAGCTGCAGGAGTGGGGCAGCCTCTTGTGCCGCTGCTGCAGCTCCCCTGAGGCCCAGAGCTGTCCCGGAAAAGGCAGCTATGACTCCACCAACGTGCCCAGCAGAGCACCCACAGAGCCAGTGCCAGACTGTATCCGTGCAGAGCACTGAAGCCTGCGGAAATATCAGGATGCATATTGCATGGAAAACACTGGAAGTTTATCTGGGAGCCCTGCCTGAACAGCTCCTGCTCTCTCATCAGCAGGCAAGGAGAAGGCAGTGCTGCCCCATCCTGCCCAAGCTCATCAAGCCAGGGCAAATCCAGCCTCTGCAGCAGATTGGTCTGTGACCCTCACTGTTGACAAATTTAAAATAAAATGAATATAAAACCCAAAGGTTGTTATTAATTGTTATGTATTTTTGTGCATAACCACAGTGGAGAGATTTAAACCCATCACTGTGAAGCCTTGGGAGGCTGGAATGTAAGACCAAGAGCAAACAGCATTAAGGATACAGGAGGTTCTTTTGTCCACCCTGTTAATCTTGTCACTATTAAGAAACCTTTCATCCTTTGTCACTGTTGTTTGGGAGAATTTAGCGCCAGTTAACTGCTAGAGGAACTTTCTGTTTGTAACTGGATGGTATATAAGATGCGTGACGAACACAATAAAGTAGATCTATTCTGATGCTGCAAGAAACTGGGAGCTCTCTAACTCAACCAAGCGCAGACACTAGGAGAGCAAGGATTTCTCTGTGAAAATAAGATGATCAATGCTCAAGACATCAGCCTTGACACGGAGCAAAGCACTTGTGGCTTCAAGGTCCATACCAGTGCTAATCAAAAGAATTGGATAATATTAAGACGACTGACAATTCTGACATTCATGACTAATGCCCATGAAAATGCCTTAAAAGTAAAATATCAACCAATTCCCCTTCTAGAGATAGAACGTGTATGTGGCGAAAGAATTTGCCTAGGTTCAAAGACGGGGGAATTGATGAGCAATACGCAGACATACACTAGGAAGGGAGAAACGTAGAAATTTAGAAGAACTCAGTTCATCATGAACGAACACCGTACAAGGAAGGACTTAGCTTGCTGGGATTAACAAGGGAAGGCCTTGAAGACCCTGGATGTTGATAGGGAAGGAACTAGCTGGTAAAAGTTTACTGATAAGACACAGGGTCTGGAAGATTCTCAGGACCCCAGCAAAGTTGTCTTATTTGCACTCGGCGTTGAGCTAGTGGTAGAGTCCTTAAACGTATGTGTAAGTAGCCAGTACAAATTTCACGTTTTTCGTAGATATAAGGGTCCTAAATGCCCTTGTCTTTACAGACTTTTATCAGCCTGTGGTTGGACAGTCGGCACTTGTTGACAAACAGTTCTTGAGGCTACAGGAAGCCATAGGAAGAGAAATTGACTGTCAGGAGGAACTGTTAGAAGTTTTAGGAATGATGGATGCGCTGTTTGATGCTTTGACTGAAAAAAGAGCTACTTCCCTAGAAGAGAACAAAAGTAATGGGCTGACAAAGACTCTGGACCAGGACTTGAGTATCTGAATGACACTGGACAACAAACAGTTGGAAAAACGACGTGGACTGTCTGCGGAAGTTCTTCCTGGGTGCCATTCTGGAGAGGCTGAGATATTTAAGTTAGGAAGAAGAATTTGTTCAAGATTCTCCTTGTAATATTTTTTGAACAATAGGATCTTAAAGCTTCATTCCAAAGCTGTTTAACTTTTAAAGCACGTTTTGTTCGTCTAGTACTGAATCAATGTTCTACTAGAAGAGCCGGTCAACAATTTTTACTTTTTATTCAGCAGAAAATAAAGCAGGTTTGTGTAATTTGAACACGTAGTCATTCTTATTTGAGGTTAATCTCCCATCGCGGGTACTTGGAGACCAAGCAGTAAAATCCAAGTGTGTGTTTCATATTACTTGACTGTGTTTATGAACTTCCGTGAATCCCTCATTGAGAAGAAAAAAGGTCTATTTTATTTTATTTTATTTTATTTTATTTTTTATTTTTTATGTTATTTGTTTTATTTTTGCAGTGGTTTTTGTTAGCATATGTTTAATATGAGGCGTTAATGCCGCACCAAGCAGGACTATTTTTGTTCCAACTGTGAACCTGAGGTTTTGCAATGAAAGTACTTTTCCTGCAGCGTGCTACCTTGTAGCTCAGTCATCTAATCTTTTGAAGTATTAAGATTAAATGTCATTAACTGAAATGTTTGAAATAACTATTTGTTCATTGAGTTGGAGAGGTTTTCTGTTTGGGAAAGGAGTTCTGCCTGTTTGGAAAAGTGGGTGTTTCTTGAAGGCAGCGTTTTCCTAGACTTGTAGGTCATCTGTAAATTGATTTGGCTTTGAAGTACAGTTGACGCATTTTTTTCCCAGATCAGTAGATTTTAGAGTCTGCTAATAGTGGAGGTGGCCACTATTACCACTGTTGTCACTGCCGAAAAGCAACACCGTTTTGCCAACAGCGGGGTCAGTACAGAGGACACAGACATCAAGTAAAAGAAGTGAGTTTATTTATGTTTAAAGCAATGAGATAATAAAAAAGGCTGAGGTAACACACCTAACCACCACTACATAAGATTAATCGATGGAGGAAAGTCTGTGCCTGAAGCTGCAAAGCTGCAAATGAAGACACTCCTTGTCCGCTCCGCTCTCTCAGGTGCCTTTCTACAACAGGTATGAAGCCCTGGATGAGGAAGGCTCATCTGTGGGTGATAACAGCCCACTCAGACTAGGCAAACCAACAAAACCAATCCAGGAAAAGCCTCACCTGCAACATTAGGGCTTCATTATTGAAGAAGAGGTGGCTATTAGCTGTAGATGATTCCTCCCTATGAGCAAGTGAACGTCCAGCATGTAGAGCGGACCCTCTGAGAGAAGGCTGCACAGTCTTCCTGGGGCCTGGGTGAGAGACGTCACCAGGAAACAACCTAGCCTGGTACGGCTGACAGAACACAACCCCTTACTGGTTTTCCGCACAGGGAGAGCTAAAGCAGCTATGTGTGGGTCAGGGGCTATCAAAGGGACTTCAGGGCCTTGGGATGATGGCTGGAGGAACTGAATGCACAGATCGTCTTTTCTTCTCTGCCTCCTGTATAGGGTAAGGACATAGAAACAGATGGAAGGGTCTTCTTTTTAAATCCCTGGCTTAAAAGAACAGTCATGAGCAAGTCATGAGCCTATGGGTGACAGTTACGGAGACCACGGCAGCAGAGGGAGCCTTGTGATGTGTGTGTACTAGAGGCCACCAGATCAGGCAGAGCCTGTCGATGAGGCCTTCTACTTCCTGCTGAGCCCCCAACCACACGGACAACTGCTGGAAAAGTAGCACGGTGAGCTGAAGGCAATCCAGGAGGCTCCAGGAATGCAGTGAGGATAACTTCCTGACTCGAGTAATAGACATCTCCCCCAGGGGAGATGCAGTGCTGGACCTGTTGCTCGCCTTTGTAAATGAACCGGTTGGTGACTGCAGGCTGCCTGAGCTATAGCGACCATGCTGTGGTTGAGTTTACGCTGCAGAGGGATATGAGACAGGCAAAGAGCAAAATCGGGTAGGATGCTAAACTTGGGGGAAGCTACCTTCCAGCTCTCCAGGGAGTTGGTCAACAAACGCCTTGGGAAACTGTCCTCATGGGCACGGGTGCAGAGCAGAGCTGGCAGATATTTAAGGAGGCTTTCCTCAGGGCGCAAGAGCCCTCCATCCTGAGGTGTGTCGAGTCATGAAAGGAAGGCAAGAGACAGGTGTGGCTGAACTGGGACACACTGGTCAAACTGAAGTGCAAGGAGAAAATGCACTGCCAGTGGAAGCAGAGGAGGGTACTGTGGTAAGAGAGTAAGGAAGCTGCTAGGTTGCAGAGGGATAGCTGAGGGCATCCTGGCTTGTATGAGTAGTAGCATTTCCAGAAGGAGCAGGGATGTGATTGTTCCTCTGTGCTTGGCAAAAGTGAGACTGCACCTGGACTGTACTGTGTTCACTTCTGGGCCCTGTGGGAATACAAAAAGTATATTTGGAGCTGCAGCTGTGGAACAGAATAAACAGCATGAGAAAGGAAGGCTGAGAACCAAGGACACTTCCAGAAGAAGAGGAAAACAAGTTCAAGTAAGCTGTGGGATGGCAGACCCCAATTGGAGGAAGAGTGCATGGCTTGGGAAGACTCACAGCCCTGAGTGGATAATTGCCTGTATGCACGGTTAAGGACTGTTTTGGGAAGTTATACTGTTGACATGTAAAGGCGGGTGGGAAAGTTACAGAGAACTTGTGAAAGTATATAAGGGGTGTTAAAACCTGTAATAAGCGATTTGGATCGTTCACATCTGAGTCCATGCCCAAGACACTGCAGGGCCCTTCACTGCAGGAAAGACTGTGAGGTGCAGGAGCGTGTCCAGAGAAGGGCAGTGAAGCTTGTGAAGGCTCTGGAGAAGCCTCACAGAGAACGGCTCTGGGAACCGGGCTGTTGGGTCTGGAGGAGGCTCCACGGAGTCCTTATCGCTCTCCGCAATGACCTGAAGGGAGGTTGAAGCATGGCGGGGGTTGGCCTCTTGTCCCAGGTAACAGCAACGGGTAATGAGATGGTATCCTGTGCGGGCCATGTGCAGGCATGGCGTGGGCAGGAGGAGCAGAGTGCCCCACCCACGCTCTGCCTCACAGTGCACCATAGTTCCAGGGCCAGGTGGGGCAGCATAGTGATGTCATCACTGTGGTGTTGTGAGATCAGAGCGGTGGCCCCAGCTGCGCCATTGCGGTCGTGACCAGCGTTTAGCGATGGCTGACGACAGCTCTCTCTTCGTCCCTGTTACCCTTGGGCTATTATATGGCCTCATGTTCCTGGTGGCAGGAATCTTCCTGTTTAGAATCATCTGCCAACTACGGGTAGGGGAGATTGGAGGATGGGGGCGGCTCGTGCCTGGGGGACTTGGGGCTGGGGGAGCGGGGAGCAGTCCTGCGGGACCCCCAGGAGTGTGACTGTGCCATGTCCATGTGCCCACAGGCTGGCAAGCGACGCCTGACGTTGAGGAGATGGTGGCGGAAAGCGGCGGCTCCAGAGCCAGGTGGGTCCTGTGAGGGTCAGCCCAAGCCCTGGGCGTGCGCGGAAACATCCATCCGCAGGCTGGGCTGAGCCTCTGCGAGCAGCCGAGCCCTGGCCCAGAACCTGGCCCAGCGCAGCCAGGCGGGATGGACCCAGGGCATGGGTGTCCAACCTTTTGGCTTCCCTGGGCTGCGCTGGGTCAGTGGGAGCGGTTTTGGGCCTCCCACACACCCGGCTGTGTTGGGCTGCAGGCTGGACATGTCTGGCTCTGAGCGTGTCCGGAGCCTAGGTCCTGCTATGGCTTAGGGCCCCTCCGTGTCTTGCAGGTGCTGAGAGACGGGCAGCCGGGCATGGGAGCCCGCAGCGTGAGCCATGCTGTCCCTGCAGTGAGGCTGACCAGGAGCTCCAGCAGCTGCTGCTGTCAGAGATGCCCGAGCTCAGGCCCGTGATGGACCGTGAGTTCTGGCAGGCGGCCTGGAGGGACCTCGAAGAGCTGCAGGAGCAGGTCAGTCTATTGTACCACAGCTGCAGCTCTGCTCAGGCTCAGAGCTGTCCTGGAAATGGCAGCCATGACTACACCAACTTGCCCAGCAGAGCAGCTGCCGAGCTGGTGCCACAATCTGCCCCTGTATCCATGCAGAGCACTTAACCCAATAGGCTTCACTTGCCACATGTTTCTGGAGGCCAAGCAGTGGATGTGAACACAGTGTTTCAGCAGCGGTGACAGATGTTTATGAGCTCAGCTTGCAAGCTCTTGTTCTCTGCGTGTGAATGTGCACAGCTAATGGCAGTGACTATATTGAAAAACTGTGTTTTGTAGCAGAGATTTGCTCTGTCAGTGTATCATTTGTAGGACGGAGACATTACTTTTGGAGTGACCTATGTATATGTGGCCTGAGATGATTTAGATTTACTAAATGCAGTCCAGGCAAGCCAAAAGTTTGGGCACCCATGCAGTAGTACTACAGTTCTCCTGGTATCTTCAGAGTATGTAGTTTGTTTGCACATATAAAATGTATGCCTTCGAATTCTGACAGGAAATGTGTGAGGCATCCATGGCTTGTTCTCTTACGACTTGCAGTAGAAGTTCTTACTAAACCTCTAGTTTAATAGACTTCTTTCAAATCAGTGGTGAAGACACTTTGCAGAAAATTGATTAATCTGTCTAAAGATAACAAGACTTGTTAAATTACATTAAATATATCTACGATAGAGGGTATTTGATTGCTTTCTCTAGACATAATGAAATGTAAAGAGCACTAAGTACAAATGCATCATTAACAATTTTGCATTTGCATGATCTTTATAACTCAACCCATAACTGTGGGAATACAAGAAAGTATATTTGGAGCAGGAGCTCTGGAAGAAGGTAAGCAACATGAGAAAGGGAGGCTGAGAACCAAGGAAATTACTGGAAGAAAAGGAAAACAAGTTCAAGTAAGATGTGTGATGGCAGATCCCAATTGGAAGAAGAGTGCGTGGCTTGGAGCGACTCATGACCCTGATTGGATAAGCACCTGTATGCACAGTTAAGGACTGTTTGGTGGAGTATTTTGTTGGCATGTAAAGGCGGGTGGGAAGATTAAAGAGAAAACTTGTGGAAGTATATAAGGGATGTTAAAACCTGCAGTATAGTTTGGATTGTCCACATTTGAGTCCTTGCCTCAGACACTGCACATAACTGATAGCAATCCTTTGTCTTCCATGCAGGAAAAAGTGTCATTTACACAATCTAAAATCTGCAGCATTGTGAGCATACATACTCGCGTTCACAATGAAGGGACATGACTGCTAAGAGAAACTGACCCAACTTCCATCTGCAACACACCCGTCTGAACTCAGATGCCACCAGTGGTACAAGCCCAAGGGAGCAAGCAAGGTGCTATGTCAGGGGAGGGTCAGGCTGAAGCAGTACAAGCCCAAGGGAACAGCAAGTAGCTATGTCAGGGGAGGGTCAGGCTGAGTTTCAGGAAAAAGGTTTATCAGTGGAGGGTGTTTGGGCCCTGGAACAGGCTCCTCAGGGCAGCGGCCACCGCCCTAAGCTGCTGAAGTTCAAGGAGCGTCTGGACAGCACTCTCAGACAAAGGGTTTGAACTTCTGGGTGTTCTTGCGCAGAACTGGGTGTTGGTCCCTTCGAACACAGGATATTCTCTGATTTTAAACAGCGGCTTCATCAGGCAGCTGTTCTTTTCACCTTGCATTTCTTTCTGGTTTATTGAAACCTCTTCAAGCTACCAAATACTTAGGACATGGCAAATCAGTTCATGTCTGCAGCGTCTCAGGCACAGACTCAGATGTGAACAATCCAAATCATTTATTACAGGTTTTAACACCCCTTACATACTTGCACAAGTCCTCTCTTGTAACTTTTCCCACCTGCCTTTACTTATCAATGATGTAACTTCCCAAACCAGTCCTTAACCGTGCATACAGGCAATTATCCACTCAGGGCTTTGAGTCTTTCCAAGCCATGCACTCTTCCTCCAATTGGGGTCTGCCATCCCACAGCTTACTTGAACTTGTTTTCCTCTTCTTCTGGAAGTGTCCTTGGTTCTCAGTCTTCCTTTCTCATGCTGTTTATCCTGTTCCACAGCTGCAGCTCTAAATACACTATTTGTATTCCCACACATGTCCACTAGTGTCTTGTTATCAGAGGACAGAGTTGGTTTTCTTCCTAGTTGCCTGGTACCATGCTGTTTTGGCTTTAGGGAAAAACAGCATTGGTAACACATCAACGTTTCAGATGTTGCTGAACAGTGCTGCACAGAGCCAAGGATGTTTTACAACACTCCACGCTGTCCTGCCAGCAAGGGGGTTGTGGGGGAGAGGGAGCAAAAACAGCGAAATGGGGTAGGACAGAACCAGGACAGCTGACATAACCCAACCAGAGGGATGCTCCATAACATACGACATCCTGTAAAGAAGCGTCAGAACTGAGGGGAGAGGGCTGGGAGGACAGCTGCTGTGTGAAGACAGGCTGGATGTTAGTTGGCAGAAAGCTGCAGAATGCTGCACATCCTGCTTCCTTTTATGCAACAGATGGGTTACGTGGGATGGATAAATGGGTGGGTGGGTGGATGGATGGATGGATGGATGGATGGATGGATGGATGGATGGATGGATGGATTTAAAAAAAAAACTGGAAAGCTGTGCAAGAAAGTTTAATAGCAGATACAAAATCCTTTTTGCTGTGATTACAAGACTGGAAAAAAACAATACTGATTTATTATTTAGAGAGCATCAGGAGAAAAATAGCACCAGTCTTTCAACATCTTCACCGCATAAACCTGCTGTAATTTATGGCCTCTTTTCACAGATGGCAGAAGCAAGTCTTTTACCTATCTGTATTTCGGCAAAGCCAAATGATGTCACTAACATAAGTTAAGCCTAATTTATAACACAAGGATTTTGCTGAGTTTGATCGTAGACTGTAAGAGTTAATCTTTTAACAGTAGTAGGGATTCTTAGCGGGAATCAGAAGTTTAACTGTTCAGAGGGTTGGACGAGGAAAAAGGAACTACCACACTGTGTGTCACTCACTCCTTTTTAATCATAAAAAGCTTGCAGAGTTAAGCACGAGGCTTTTCGTCTTGCAGAGTGCCCCACCCAGGTTCTGCCTCACAAAAAAATCCAGGGCCAGGTGGGGCAGCACAGTGATGTCATCACTGTGGTGTTGTGAGATCAGAGCGGTGGCCCCAGCTGCGCCATTGCGGTCGTGAGCAGCGTTTAGCGATGGCTGACGACAGCTCTCCATGTGCCCACAGGCTGGCAAGCGACGCCTGACGTTGAGGAGATGGTGGCGGAAAGCGGCGGCTCCAGAGCCAGGTGGGTCCTGTGAGGGTCAGCCCAAGCCCTGGGCGTGCGCGGAAACATCCATCCGCAGGCTGGGCTGAGCCTCTGCAAGCAGCCGAGCCCTGGCCCAGAACCTGGCCCAGCACAGCCAGGCGGGATGGACCCAGGGCACGGGTGTCCAACCTTTTGGCTTCCCTGGGCTGCGCTGGGTCAGTGGGAGCGGTTTTGGGCCTCCCACACATGAGTTGCCAGCTGTGCCGGGCTGCAGGCTGGACATGCCTGGCTCTGAGCGTGTCCGTAGCCTAGGTCCTGCTATGGCTTAGGGCCCCTCCGTGTCTTGCAGGTGCTGAGAGACGGGCAGCCGGGCATGGGAGTCGGCAGTGTGAGGTGCCCAAGCGTGGGCTGCAGGAGCAGGGCTGCCCCTTTTGCTGCCGCAGCAGCTCCCCTGAGGCCCAGATCCGTTCCGGAAAAGGCAGCGATGACTCCACCAACGTGCCCAGCAAAGCACCCACAGAGTCGGTGCCAGACTACACCCCTATATTCGTGTGGAACGCTGAAACCCGCAGAAAGATTAGGGTACACACTGCACGGAAAGCAATGCAAGTTCTGCTTGGAGCCCTACCCAAGTGGCTCTTGCTCTCCCAGGAACAGCAGCAGGCGATAAAGCAGCGCTACCCCAGCCTACCCAAGCTCATCAAGCCAGGGCAAATCCAGCCTCTGCAGCGGAGCCGTATGTGCCCCTCACTGCAGGTCATCGGAGATCGCATTGCTGACAACATTCGCAAGAGGGTAGAGCTGAAAGAGTGGGGGGATCCCAGCCCTTCTGAGAACTCCCAGTGCCTGCTGATACCATGCCCCCCACCACATATGTCTTCCTGGTACGCGAATCGTGCCGGGAAGGCCGGTGAGTGTGTATCCATTCTCCGGGACCAGGCTGAGCCACGGGCGCATCGCAGGGAGAGGCAGCAGTGCCAGCCCAAGGTGTCAGCAGATGTACCTCTGCCTGTGAGCCCTGCAGCAGACAAGAAGCAAGAGTGTCTCACAGCTACGGCAGCACTTCCTTGCCCGGCCAACACACCTCTGCAGAAGTACACCAACTATCAAACAGACACCTCAGACCTGCACGTGGCTGACATCGGAGCCAGGAGACGGCCCCGCAGTGCAGTGCTTGCAGTTGCCTCAAAGCTGCAGCTCAGCCAGAAGGTTTTCACAAAGCTCTCCATGCACATCGCCAGAAAATGCCTGGAGGTAAAGCTTCGTTGCTTCCCTATGGCTGTGCAGAGGTCCACAAAACGGCTGCAGCGGCGGCAGCGGCGGCGGCGGCGGCAGCGGTTTCCAGAGCTTGCCACTGCCTTCAGCCTGAACAGCAGCACCTGCCATCTGGAGCAGGACACGCAGCAGCAACAGCAGCATGAGGAGCCCCTCACCTCCCAAGCTGCCAGCAAGGCAGGAGAATCCTGGCTGGCTCCCATCTACTTACACTACAGGGAGGACACATTCCCGCGTGAGAAGGATAGTGAGGTCCTGGAGCTGCACGCCCACTCCACGAAGCTCAGTCGACGTGGGATCTGCCTGAACTTGGACAGTCTCTCAGAGCCAGCAGTGCCCAGGGAGGAGGAGCATAGCAGCACAAATGTGACTGCACCATCTGAGGCAGCTGGGGAAGGCCCCAAAGGAAACAAGCGGTGGCAGCACTGGTGGAACAAATTATGAAGCAGAAGGAAGAGCACCTGCAGAGCCAGAGCAGAATGCGGCAGCTTTCACAGAATCACCGAACTGTAGGGCTTGGAAGGGACCTCTTGAGATCACTGAGTCCAAACCCCTGCCAGAGCAGCTCCCTGGACGTGGTTGCACAGGTAGGTGTCCGTGCGGGTCCTGAACATCTCCAGAGAAGGAGACTCCACCACCTCTCTGTGCAGCCTGTGCCAGTGCTCCGTCACTGCACTGTGAAGAAGTTCCCACACACATTTGTGCAGGACTTCCTATGCCTCAGTTTGTGGCCATTTCCTCTCTTCCAATCACCACACACCGCTGAGTTCAGCCTCGTCCCCTGCCCTCCTGCTCCTTAAATATTTATATTTGTAGATTAGATCCCCTCTGAGTCTTCTTTTCCCAAGGCTGAACAGACCTAGGTCTCTCAGCCTCTCCTCGTAAGTGAGGTGTTCCACGCCCTTCACCTTCTTTGTAGCCCTCCGCTGGACTCTTTCCAGAAGATCCCTGTCTTTTCTGTAGCGGGGAGTGCAGAACTGGACACAGTACTCCAGGTGGGGCCTGACCAGGGCAGAGTAGAGGGAGAAGATCACCTCCCTCAACCATCTGGCCGTGCTCTTTTTAATGCACCCCAGCATCCCACTGTCCACCAGGGCACACTGCTGGTTCACGGCCAGCCTGTCATCCACCAGGACACTCAGGTCCCTCTCCTCAGAGCTCCTCTCCAGCACATTACCCCCAAACCTGTACTGATGTGTGCGGTTATTCCTCTCTTGATCTCTCCTTTGAATCCTTCATGTACTTTTTGAATGCTCATCCAATGCTCATAATGATTGTGTTGTCAATCTCCCTGAATATACTCCTGTTTAACTGTTGAGTAGGTTGGACGAGGAAAAAGGAACTACCATGCTGTGTGTCACTCACTCATTTTTTATCAGAAAAAGTTTGCAGACTTCAGCACGACGCTTTTCGTCTTCTTTATAGTCCGTCATCAACTGTTCTCATGCTTCTCCATCACAGTTCCTATGAATACTTTTTGGATGATGTCCTTATTCAAGTTCCTACCTGCAAAGAGGAAAAATATTAGCTAGCCATATTTTGGAGTGCATTACAGAAATCTATTCCTGCAAGCCAAAACCTGTGAGACTTCTCACTATAGAAAATAATTACTCTGTCAAGAGACCAAAAATAGTACGTAATCAAAAGTAAGCTGTAGGTAATGCTATTAATTTTACATTCTATCGGCAAAAACAGAGTTTTAGACATGTGCAACCTCAGCGCTATAAGACTTTCGGGAAGAAACCTGACTTTTTTACACTTTAATTACTTTATATTCTTAACCATTATTGATCAAATACTCAAAGCATTTCCACAGACATAGTTACAATTATTTATTTTGAAAATAATGCTCCATGCCCTCACACTACCTCTGAACACCTGTCTTTTTCTTTTTTTTTCAACTACAAAGGACAGCATAGCTGCTCTCAGCTGTTTTAAGGAGCTCTGGGGGTTTTCTTGGATAGAGCTTGGACTGAAGGGTACACATAATATCGTACCTGTCACTGCACAGGTAACTAGACTGCTGCTGAAATAAACAGCTCCTTATGGTTACACAAAAAGGTACATAAGTTACTCATACCAATTAAAACAAGTCTATTTGTTCTCTTTTCATCTTCCTCCCACGCTACTGCCGTCTCCTCCAGATCATAAAGCTCATGGACACCTTGGACTATCACTTGGTGAGATTTGCCTTCAATAGATACGAGCCCCTAATCAGAAAAAAATAGCTATTAGAGTATATTCAGAAACTTTTAAAAATGAAATACTTAAGGGGAAAAAAAAAAAAAACAGCTTTAAAAGGGGAAAAAACAAGGGAAAATGTCTGACAATTATGCAGCAGTTATGCAAAATAACAGTGCAACAGAACTGTCTTTTCTAACATCCATTCTCACATATCATAGTCATACTTTGCCATGCCCTACCTACAGTTTCTCGTCTGGACAGTTACCCAGCATGTTTGTGTAAATTAAAATGTCGTCTCCTACCATGCCACTTTAACTCATAATGTGTGATATATGTTTCTGTGAAAGATCTATCACCTATCAAGGACACTGATGTTATTCCCACTGAGTTCTCTTGCTTAACATTTGTGTTATCCTGAAACAGAATCTCAGAATCCTAGAGAAAGAACAAATACTTGTGAGGTGAAATGACTAGCAATGGAACTACACTGGAATACTAAGCCTATCAACTCACGTTCCAAAAGTTGCACTAAAAGAGTTTTCACTAAAATATTCCAGTGGCACACACTCTGTCAAGCACATACAGTGATAAGTATTTCACAACAGAACATCTGTACTTTACGAGTTCAGCAGCCGAGAAATATTTGCAGGTGAACACAGGGTTCATTTGCATTTCATTGCCCCACCCAGGCTCTGCCTCACAGTGCACCATAGTTCCATTGCCGGGTGGGGCAGCACAGTGATGTCATCACTGTGGTGCTGTGAGATCAGAGCGGTGGCCCCAGCTGCGCCATTGCGGTCGTGACCAGCGTTTAGCGATGGCTGACGACAGCTCTCTCTTCGTCCCTGTTACCCTTGGGCTATTACATGGCCTCATGTTCCTGGTGGCAGGAATCTTCCTGTTTAGAATCATCTGCCAACTACGGGTAGGGGAGATTGGAGGATGGGGGCGGCTCGTGCCTGGGGGACTTGGGGCTGGGGGAGCGGGGAGCAGTCCTGCGGGACCCCCAGGAGTGTGACTGTGCCATGTCCATGTGCCCACAGGCTGGCAAGCGACGCCTGACGTTGAGGAGATGGTGGCGGAAAGCGGCGGCTCCAGAGCCAGGTGGGTCCTGTGAGGGTCAGCCCAAGCCCTGGGCGTGCGCGGAAACATCCATCCGCAGGCTGGGCTGAGCCTCTGCGAGCAGCCGAGCCCTGGCCCAGAACCTGGCCCAGCGCAGCCAGGCCGGATGGACCCAGGGCACGGGTGTCCAACCTTTTGGCTTCCCTGGGCTGCGCTGGGTCAGTGGGAGCGGTTTTGGGCCTCCCACACATGAGTTGCCAGCTGTGCCGGGCTGCAGGCTGGACATGCCTGGCTCTCAGCATGTCTGGAGCCTAGGTCCTGCTATGGCTTAGGGCCCCTCCGTGTCTTGCAGGTGCTGAGAGACGGGCAGCCGGGCATGGGAGCCTGCAGCGTGAGCCATGCTGTCCCTGCAGTGAGGCTGACCAGGAGCTCCAGCAGCTGCTGCTGCCAGAGATGCCTGAGCTCAGGCCCGTGGTTGACCGTGAGTTCTGGCAGGCGGCCTGGAGGGACCTGGAAGAGCTGCAGGAGCGGGTCCACCACAGCAGCTCTGCTCCGGCTCAGAGCTGTCCCAGGAAAGGCAGCCCTGACTACACCAACGTGTCCAGCAGAGCAACCACCGAGCCAGTGCTGCAATCTGCCCCTGTATCCATGCAGAGCGCTGAACCCAATAGGAAGCAGGAGGCAGCACTTCCTCGCCTGGCCAACATGGCGCTACTGAAGGACAGCAGCTGTCAAACAGACTCCAACACACCGCTGCTAACGGACACTGGCTGTCAAACAGACGTCAACACACCTCTGCGAAAGGACAGCGGCTGTCAACCAGACACCAACACACCGCTGCCAGAGGACAGCAGCTGTCCAACAGACACCTCAGACCTGCACGCAGCTGACATCGAAGCCAGCAGAAAGACCTGCAGTGCAGCACCTGCAGTCCCCTTAAGGCTGCAGCTCAGCCGTGAGGATTCTGTGGAGCTCCACACGCACGTGGCAAGAAAATGCCAGGAGGTACAGCGTCAGGTCTTTCCTGCGGTAGTGCAGAAGTCCATAGAACGGCTGCAGCGGCGGCGTCAGCGGCCTCCACAGCGTGCCACTGCCTTCAGACTGGAGGGGAGTGCCTGCTCTTCGGAGCAGGCCGTGCAGCAGCAGCATGGGGAGGCCCTCGCCTCCCAGGCAGCAGGACCCCGGCGGGTTCCCATGTACTTCTACACTCGGGAGGCCACATTCCTGTCCCAGGCGAGTCGTGAGTTCCTGGAGATGCACATCCGCTCCATGGTGCACAGTTTACATGCGCGCCACCGGGGATTGGCCTTGCGCACTCTGTCGGAGCCAGCAGTGCCCCAGTGATAGGAGGGGCTGGCCCCAAGGGACACAAGGGATGGCAGCGGTGGAAGACGTGCTGAAG
The DNA here is from genome assembly GCA_023055505.1 of Callipepla californica brunnescens. Classification (NCBI taxonomy): domain Eukaryota; kingdom Metazoa; phylum Chordata; class Aves; order Galliformes; family Odontophoridae; genus Callipepla; species Callipepla californica. The sequence goes on from JALIRH010000094.1 coordinate 39,992, forward strand.
CAGAGGTGAGAGCACCTGAAGCGCTTGAGTGGAATGCGGCAGCTTTGCTTCTGCCAGCGTAATGATGTGTGGAGTGCAAGAGACCACCACCATCTGCTGCAGCTCAGCATGACAGCCCTGCAGTGACCCTAATGGAGACTGCGAGAATCCGTGCCACTTGCACTGTGCTCGGCTTGCTGAGGTGCTACCAGCTACCAAGCGGTACTGTTCCGGTTCCATGGTTTTGCTACCGGTATTCCACACCAGAACATCATCCTGGGAGTTAAAGAGTTAATGCTCTGGCGTGGAGTGGAAGAGGAGTGGAGCTTGAGTTTAAGGGATCTACTGCCCTCTCGTAAGTGCCTGCGGCTGTCTACCCGCGCATTAGCTTTTCTCCCCCCCCACGCTGCCACAAAGAAAGTGTGGTGCGTATCGGCACCATGCAGGACACAAACTATCTCTGGCGGACAGCCTCGTCGGATCTGTCCCCGACGCGCGCCCGGAGCGGCGGCGCCGGGGTGGGCTGCGGCTGCTCCGTCCCCTCGAGCTGCGGCCGGGAGAGGGCAGCGCGGCGCTCCGAGAGCCACGAGCTCTGAAGCTGGTGCTGTTACCCAGGAGAAGTTCCAATTGCTCCTCCAAGAATAGCTGCTTTGTGCGGCTGCTTCGGAAGGAGATGGTGTGTGAAATGGCTCACCATGCTTCTGATCTTCAGGGCGAAGCTAGTGATCTTCTTGCGTCTGATTTGCTTTTCTTGTAATTAGTCAGAAGTAGTAGTGCGCTTTAACGAAGAGAAGCAGTCTCAATTGGTTGAGTGCTAAAGTGGGGGAGTGAACGTGTTTAAAAAGTCTTTTGGAATGGTGTGATGGTATTGTTCACTTAATCACACAGAGCAGGGTTTTTTGTCTCTTTGCTGCTGCACGAGAAGTCTTATGATCCGGTGGCACATAAATCCTCTTTGTGGAGAGTTGTTCAGTTGTGTCTACAAAACGACCTAAAGAACCCCAAAAACCAAACGTACGGAAGAAGTGCAGTGTGTTCTGTCCCAGAGTATAGTTGGGATGGGCTGGGAGAGGGAAGAGGTACAGAAGCCTCTGTGCTCCAAAGGTGGCACTCTATCACTGTGTGAAAAGTTCTTCAGACAAGCATGAACTTGTGTGCATCTGTCCAGCTGTTCTGTGTGCTTCTTTCTCGTAGGGGGTCGATACGTCAAAGTTTGGGATGTACTGAAGGGTGGACAATTGCTAGTTTCGCTTAAGAATCACCATAAAACTCTAACTTGCTTGTGCCTGAACAGCTCCGGACAAAGGTTACTGTCAGGATCCCTGGACAGGTTAGTGCATTTTGTGCCTCTTCTGTGATACGAATGTCTTGGATTTTTGTTTCTTCCCTTGAGAATTAAGTCTACATGAGCCTGAAGCAGTGTACATTTGTCTATTATATCAAACCCTTTTAGCTGTTCGGGACGTGATTTGTTCGAAAACAGGTTGTGTCCGAGGTTCCCTCTGTAGTATATGTTTGCCTCTTCCGCTTATTAGCCTGAGCGTCAGCTATGAGTTACATGAACCGTTTATGAATGCATATGACTCAGCATGCATTTGCGTGAGCTTTATATATAAAATATGCCGTTTTCTTAAACGGTCTCCCACAGGGTGAGAATGTAAACGTTTCACATAATTTTCATCAGTGTAGCAGTAGTAACAAGTTTCCTAATCCTTACTGCAGCAGTAGTGACAAGTTGTTTAATCGTTACTGCTTTGTATAGGCACGTGAAGATTTACAGTACGGCTTCGTACAAAGTAGTCCATAGCTTTAACTACGCAACATCCATCCTGAGTCTTGCACTGTCGGTAAGTACTTCAGAAATCTTCTTAGGCTAGGTAATCGCTGATAGTAATGGCTGAGTCTCTGAAGTGATTTGATTTTACTTTCCTTGCTATTAGACGTTTCGCAGTAACGCTGTCCTTGTGAATTAGGATCGCTGAATATATTTCTTTAGAGTAAGATTTTACGAAAAGGTTTCAAACGTATTAGGTTACTATCCCAGATGTTACTTGATTAGATCTATACAGAGTTTTGTATTTATCAGGGACTGCGTATAGCACGGAGAAAGTATGTAGGGAAGTCCTTCTTAGTTTTCAGGAGAGCGTTACTCATTGCTTGTGTTTCAGAACCTGGGCACGTCCTCCTCTGTGGAGGGGTGAGAAAAGGATCCAAAGAGAAATTTTACTAGATGGCTTTGACCACAGTCAGTATCTGATTTGTGCTACATAAGAAACTCCCAATAGTCTTCAAATTTGTTTTGATTCTTTGTGTTCCTACGCTTGCACAGTACAGGTGACTTCAGTTTCTCCAGTAAAAATAGGTAATAATATCGTTTGAGATAGCAAAAACTTCTTTCTGTTGGTTGGTACTTGATGTGAATGTGCGTCAATAATTTCTGCTGTTAGCAAATTGCTAACAGCAGTTGTTTAGCAAATGCTAAATCCTTTTTGCTGTGATTACACGACTGGCAAAAATCAATACTGATGTATTCTTTAGAGAGCATCAGGACAAAAAAGCACCAGTCTTTCACCATCTTCACTGTGGTGACCCTGGAGTCAGGTGGGTCCTGTGAGGGTCAGCCCAAGCCCTGGGCTTGTGCAGAAACATCCATCTGCAGGCTGGGCTGAGCCTCTGGGAGCAGCCGAGCCCTGACCCAGAACCTGGCCCAGCGCAGCCTGGTCAGATGGACCCAGGGCGTGGGTCTTCAACTTTCTTGCTTGCCTGGGCTGCGTTGGGTCAGTGGGAACAGTCTCAGGCCGCCCATATGTGAGTCGCTAGTTGTGCTGGGCTGCAGGCTGGATATGCCTGGCTCCAAGCATCTCCAGAGCCCCCATCCCTCAGTGGCTTAAGGCCCTTCCCTGTCTTGCAGGTGCTGAGAGACAGGCAGCCAGGCACAGGAGCCTGCAGCGCGAGACACGATGTCCCTGTAGTGAGGCTGACCAGGAGCTCCAGCAGCTGGTGCTGTTGAAGATGCCCAGGCACAGGCCCATGGTGGATCGTGACTTCTGGCAGGCGGCCTGGAGGGACCTGGAAGAGCTGCAGGAGTGGGGCAGCCTCTTGTGCCGCTGCTGCAGCTCCCCTGAGGCCCAGAGCTGTCCCGGAAAAGGCAGCTATGACTCCACCAACGTGCCCAGCAGAGCACCCACAGAGCCAGTGCCAGACTGTATCCGTGCAGAGCACTGAAGCCTGCGGAAATATCAGGATGCATATTGCATGGAAAACACTGGAAGTTTATCTGGGAGCCCTGCCTGAACAGCTCCTGCTCTCTCATCAGCAGGCAAGGAGAAGGCAGTGCTGCCCCATCCTGCCCAAGCTCATCAAGCCAGGGCAAATCCAGCCTCTGCAGCAGATTGGTCTGTGACCCTCACTGTTGACAAATTTAAAATAAAATGAATATAAAACCCAAAGGTTGTTATTAATTGTTATGTATTTTTGTGCATAACCACAGTGGAGAGATTTAAACCCATCACTGTGAAGCCTTGGGAGGCTGGAATGTAAGACCAAGAGCAAACAGCATTAAGGATACAGGAGGTTCTTTTGTCCACCCTGTTAATCTTGTCACTATTAAGAAACCTTTCATCCTTTGTCACTGTTGTTTGGGAGAATTTAGCGCCAGTTAACTGCTAGAGGAACTTTCTGTTTGTAACTGGATGGTATATAAGATGCGTGACGAACACAATAAAGTAGATCTATTCTGATGCTGCAAGAAACTGGGAGCTCTCTAACTCAACCAAGCGCAGACACTAGGAGAGCAAGGATTTCTCTGTGAAAATAAGATGATCAATGCTCAAGACATCAGCCTTGACACGGAGCAAAGCACTTGTGGCTTCAAGGTCCATACCAGTGCTAATCAAAAGAATTGGATAATATTAAGACGACTGACAATTCTGACATTCATGACTAATGCCCATGAAAATGCCTTAAAAGTAAAATATCAACCAATTCCTCTTCTAGAGATAGAACGTGTATGTGGCGAAAGAATTTGCCTAGGTTCAAAGACGGGGGAATTGATGAGCAATACGCAGACATACACTAGGAAGGGAGAAACGTAGAAATTTAGAAGAACTCAGTTCATCATGAACGAACACCGTACAAGGAAGGACTTAGCTTGCTGGGATTAACAAGGGAAGGCCTTGAAGACCCTGGATGTTGATAGGGAAGGAACTAGCTGGTAAAAGTTTACTGATAAGACACAGGGTCTGGAAGATTCTCAGGACCCCAGCAAAGTTGTCTTATTTGCACTCGGCGTTGAGCTAGTGGTAGAGTCCTTAAACGTATGTGTAAGTAGCCAGTACAAATTTCACGTTTTTCGTAGATATAAGGGTCCTAAATGCCCTTGTCTTTACAGACTTTTATCAGCCTGTGGTTGGACAGTCGGCACTTGTTGACAAACAGTTCTTGAGGCTACAGGAAGCCATAGGAAGAGAAATTGACTGTCAGGAGGAACTGTTAGAAGTTTTAGGAATGATGGATGCGCTGTTTGATGCTTTGACTGAAAAAAGAGCTACTTCCCTAGAAGAGAACAAAAGTAATGGGCTGACAAAGACTCTGGACCAGGACTTGAGTATCTGAATGACACTGGACAACAAACAGTTGGAAAAACGACGTGGACTGTCTGCGGAAGTTCTTCCTGGGTGCCATTCTGGAGAGGCTGAGATATTTAAGTTAGGAAGAAGAATTTGTTCAAGATTCTCCTTGTAATATTTTTTGAACAATAGGATCTTAAAGCTTCATTCCAAAGCTGTTTAACTTTTAAAGCACGTTTTGTTCGTCTAGTACTGAATCAATGTTCTACTAGAAGAGCCGGTCAACAATTTTTACTTTTTATTCAGCAGAAAATAAAGCAGGTTTGTGTAATTTGAACACGTAGTCATTCTTATTTGAGGTTAATCTCCCATCGCGGGTACTTGGAGACCAAGCAGTAAAATCCAAGTGTGTGTTTCATATTACTTGACTGTGTTTATGAACTTCCGTGAATCCCTCATTGAGAAGAAAAAAGGTCTATTTTATTTTATTTTATTTTATTTTATTTTTTATTTTTTATGTTATTTGTTTTATTTTTGCAGTGGTTTTTGTTAGCATATGTTTAATATGAGGCGTTAATGCCGCACCAAGCAGGACTATTTTTGTTCCAACTGTGAACCTGAGGTTTTGCAATGAAAGTACTTTTCCTGCAGCGTGCTACCTTGTAGCTCAGTCATCTAATCTTTTGAAGTATTAAGATTAAATGTCATTAACTGAAATGTTTGAAATAACTATTTGTTCATTGAGTTGGAGAGGTTTTCTGTTTGGGAAAGGAGTTCTGCCTGTTTGGAAAAGTGGGTGTTTCTTGAAGGCAGCGTTTTCCTAGACTTGTAGGTCATCTGTAAATTGATTTGGCTTTGAAGTACAGTTGACGCATTTTTTTCCCAGATCAGTAGATTTTAGAGTCTGCTAATAGTGGAGGTGGCCACTATTACCACTGTTGTCACTGCCGAAAAGCAACACCGTTTTGCCAACAGCGGGGTCAGTACAGAGGACACAGACATCAAGTAAAAGAAGTGAGTTTATTTATGTTTAAAGCAATGAGATAATAAAAAAGGCTGAGGTAACACACCTAACCACCACTACATAAGATTAATCGATGGAGGAAAGTCTGTGCCTGAAGCTGCAAAGCTGCAAATGAAGACACTCCTTGTCCGCTCCGCTCTCTCAGGTGCCTTTCTACAACAGGTATGAAGCCCTGGATGAGGAAGGCTCATCTGTGGGTGATAACAGCCCACTCAGACTAGGCAAACCAACAAAAACAATCCAGGAAAAGCCTCACCTGCAACATTAGGGCTTCATTATTGAAGAAGAGGTGGCTATTAGCTGTAGATGATTCCTCCCTATGAGCAAGTGAACGTCCAGCATGTAGAGCGGACCCTCTGAGAGAAGGCTGCACAGTCTTCCTGGGGCCTGGGTGAGAGACGTCACCAGGAAACAACCTAGCCTGGTACGGCTGACAGAACACAACCCCTTACTGGTTTTCCGCACAGGGAGAGCTAAAGCAGCTATGTGTGGGTCAGGGGCTATCAAAGGGACTTCAGGGCCTTGGGATGATGGCTGGAGGAACTGAATGCACAGATCGTCTTTTCTTCTCTGCCTCCTGTATAGGGTAAGGACATAGAAACAGATGGAAGGGTCTTCTTTTTAAATCCCTGGCTTAAAAGAACAGTCATGAGCAAGTCATGAGCCTATGGGTGACAGTTACGGAGACCACGGCAGCAGAGGGAGCCTTGTGATGTGTGTGTACTAGAGGCCACCAGATCAGGCAGAGCCTGTCGATGAGGCCTTCTACTTCCTGCTGAGCCCCCAACCACACGGACAACTGCTGGAAAAGTAGCACGGTGAGCTGAAGGCAATCCAGGAGGCTCCAGGAATGCAGTGAGGATAACTTCCTGACTCGAGTAATAGACATCTCCCCCAGGGGAGATGCAGTGCTGGACCTGTTGCTCGCCTTTGTAAATGAACCGGTTGGTGACTGCAGGCTGCCTGAGCTATAGCGACCATGCTGTGGTTGAGTTTACGCTGCAGAGGGATATGAGACAGGCAAAGAGCAAAATCGGGTAGGATGCTAAACTTGGGGGAAGCTACCTTCCAGCTCTCCAGGGAGTTGGTCAACAAACGCCTTGGGAAACTGTCCTCATGGGCACGGGTGCAGAGCAGAGCTGGCAGATATTTAAGGAGGCTTTCCTCAGGGCGCAAGAGCCCTCCATCCTGAGGTGTGTCGAGTCATGAAAGGAAGGCAAGAGACAGGTGTGGCTGAACTGGGACACACTGGTCAAACTGAAGTGCAAGGAGAAAATGCACTGCCAGTGGAAGCAGAGGAGGGTACTGTGGTAAGAGAGTAAGGAAGCTGCTAGGTTGCAGAGGGATAGCTGAGGGCATCCTGGCTTGTATGAGTAGTAGCATTTCCAGAAGGAGCAGGGATGTGATTGTTCCTCTGTGCTTGGCAAAAGTGAGACTGCACCTGGACTGTACTGTGTTCACTTCTGGGCCCTGTGGGAATACAAAAAGTATATTTGGAGCTGCAGCTGTGGAACAGAATAAACAGCATGAGAAAGGAAGGCTGAGAACCAAGGACACTTCCAGAAGAAGAGGAAAACAAGTTCAAGTAAGCTGTGGGATGGCAGACCCCAATTGGAGGAAGAGTGCATGGCTTGGGAAGACTCACAGCCCTGAGTGGATAATTGCCTGTATGCACGGTTAAGGACTGTTTTGGGAAGTTATACTGTTGACATGTAAAGGCGGGTGGGAAAGTTACAGAGAACTTGTGAAAGTATATAAGGGGTGTTAAAACCTGTAATAAGCGATTTGGATCGTTCACATCTGAGTCCATGCCCAAGACACTGCAGGGCCCTTCACTGCAGGAAAGACTGTGAGGTGCAGGAGCGTGTCCAGAGAAGGGCAGTGAAGCTTGTGAAGGCTCTGGAGAAGCCTCACAGAGAACGGCTCTGGGAACCGGGCTGTTGGGTCTGGAGGAGGCTCCACGGAGTCCTTATCGCTCTCCGCAATGACCTGAAGGGAGGTTGAAGCATGGCGGGGGTTGGCCTCTTGTCCCAGGTAACAGCAACGGGTAATGAGATGGTATCCTGTGCGGGCCATGTGCAGGCATGGCGTGGGCAGGAGGAGCAGAGTGCCCCACCCACGCTCTGCCTCACAGTGCACCATAGTTCCATTGCCGGGTGGGGCAGCACAGTGATGTCATCACTGTGGTGCTGTGAGATCAGAGCGGTGGCCCCAGCTGCGCCATTGCGGTCGTGACCAGCGTTTAGCGATGGCTGACGACAGCTCTCTCTTCGTCCCTGTTACCCTTGGGCTATTACATGGCCTCATGTTCCTGGTGGCAGGAATCTTCCTGTTTAGAATCATCTGCCAACTACGGGTAGGGGAGATTGGAGGATGGGGGCGGCTCGTGCCTGGGGGACTTGGGGCTGGGGGAGCGGGGAGCAGTCCTGCGGGACCCCCAGGAGTGTGACTGTGCCATGTCCATGTGCCCACAGGCTGGCAAGCGACGCCTGACGTTGAGGAGATGGTGGCGGAAAGCGGCGGCTCCAGAGCCAGGTGGGTCCTGTGAGGGTCAGCCCAAGCCCTGGGCGTGCGCGGAAACATCCATCCGCAGGCTGGGCTGAGCCTCTGCGAGCAGCCGAGCCCTGGCCCAGAACCTGGCCCAGCGCAGCCAGGCCGGATGGACCCAGGGCATGGGTGTCCAACCTTTTGGCTTCCCTGGGCTGCGCTGGGTCAGTGGGAGCGGTTTTGGGCCTCCCACACACCCGGCTGTGTTGGGCTGCAGGCTGGACATGTCTGGCTCTGAGCGTGTCCGGAGCCTAGGTCCTGCTATGGCTTAGGGCCCCTCCGTGTCTTGCAGGTGCTGAGAGACGGGCAGCCGGGCATGGGAGCCCGCAGCGTGAGCCATGCTGTCCCTGCAGTGAGGCTGACCAGGAGCTCCAGCAGCTGCTGCTGTCAGAGGTGCCCGAGCTCAGGCCCGTGATGGACCGTGAGTTCTGGCAGGCGGCCTGGAGGGACCTCGAAGAGCTGCAGGAGCAGGTCAGTCTATTGTACCACAGCTGCAGCTCTTCTCAGGCTCAGAGCTGTCCTGGAAATGGCAGCCATGACTACACCAACTTGCCCAGCAGAGCAGCTGCCGAGCTGGTGCCACAATCTGCCCCTGTATCCATGCAGAGCACTTAACCCAATAGGCTTCACTTGCCACATGTTTCTGGAGGCCAAGCAGTGGATGTGAACACAGTGTTTCAGCAGCGGTGACAGATGTTTATGAGCTCAGCTTGCAAGCTCTTGTTCTCTGCGTGTGAATGTGCACAGCTAATGGCAGTGACTATATTGAAAAACTGTGTTTTGTAGCAGAGATTTGCTCTGTCAGTGTATCATTTGTAGGACGGAGACATTACTTTTGGAGTGACCTATGTATATGTGGCCTGAGATGATTTAGATTTACTAAATGCAGTCCAGGCAAGCCAAAAGTTTGGGCACCCATGCAGTAGTACTACAGTTCTCCTGGTATCTTCAGAGTATGTAGTTTGTTTGCACATATAAAATGTATGCCTTCGAATTCTGACAGGAAATGTGTGAGGCATCCATGGCTTGTTCTCTTACGACTTGCAGTAGAAGTTCTTACTAAACCTCTAGTTTAATAGACTTCTTTCAAATCAGTGGTGAAGACACTTTGCAGAAAATTGATTAATCTGTCTAAAGATAACAAGACTTGTTAAATTACATTAAATATATCTACGATAGAGGGTATTTGATTGCTTTCTCTAGACATAATGAAATGTAAAGAGCACTAAGTACAAATGCATCATTAACAATTTTGCATTTGCATGATCTTTATAACTCAACCCATAACTGTGGGAATACAAGAAAGTATATTTGGAGCAGGAGCTCTGGAAGAAGGTAAGCAACATGAGAAAGGGAGGCTGAGAACCAAGGAAATTACTGGAAGAAAAGGAAAACAAGTTCAAGTAAGATGTGTGATGGCAGATCCCAATTGGAAGAAGAGTGCGTGGCTTGGAGCGACTCATGACCCTGATTGGATAAGCACCTGTATGCACAGTTAAGGACTGTTTGGTGGAGTATTTTGTTGGCATGTAAAGGCAGGTGGGAAGATTAAAGAGAAAACTTGTGGAAGTATATAAGGGATGTTAAAACCTGCAGTATAGTTTGGATTGTCCACATTTGAGTCCTTGCCTCAGACACTGCACATAACTGATAGCAATCCTTTGTCTTCCATGCAGGAAAAAGTGTCATTTACACAATCTAAAATCTGCAGCATTGTGAGCATACATACTCGCGTTCACAATGAAGGGACATGACTGCTAAGAGAAACTGACCCAACTTCCATCTGCAACACACCCGTCTGAACTCAGATGCCACCAGTGGTACAAGCCCAAGGGAGCAAGCAAGGTGCTATGTCAGGGGAGGGTCAGGCTGAAGCAGTACAAGCCCAAGGGAACAGCAAGTAGCTATGTCAGGGGAGGGTCAGGCTGAGTTTCAGGAAAAAGGTTTATCAGTGGAGGGTGTTTGGGCCCTGGAACAGGCTCCTCAGGGCAGCGGCCACCGCCCTAAGCTGCTGAAGTTCAAGGAGCGTCTGGACAGCACTCTCAGACAAAGGGTTTGAACTTCTGGGTGTTCTTGCGCAGAACTGGGTGTTGGTCCCTTCGAACACAGGATATTCTCTGATTTTAAACAGCGGCTTCATCAGGCAGCTGTTCTTTTCACCTTGCATTTCTTTCTGGTTTATTGAAACCTCTTCAAGCTACCAAATACTTAGGACATGGCAAATCAGTTCATGTCTGCAGCGTCTCAGGCACAGACTCAGATGTGAACAATCCAAATCATTTATTACAGGTTTTAACACCCCTTACATACTTGCACAAGTCCTCTCTTGTAACTTTTCCCACCTGCCTTTACTTATCAATGATGTAACTTCCCAAACCAGTCCTTAACCGTGCATACAGGCAATTATCCACTCAGGGCTTTGAGTCTTTCCAAGCCATGCACTCTTCCTCCAATTGGGGTCTGCCATCCCACAGCTTACTTGAACTTGTTTTCCTCTTCTTCTGGAAGTGTCCTTGGTTCTCAGTCTTCCTTTCTCATGCTGTTTATCCTGTTCCACAGCTGCAGCTCTAAATACACTATTTGTATTCCCACACATGTCCACTAGTGTCTTGTTATCAGAGGACAGAGTTGGTTTTCTTCCTAGTTGCCTGGTACCATGCTGTTTTGGCTTTAGAGAAAAACAGCATTGGTAACACATCAACGTTTCAGATGTTGCTGAACAGTGCTGCACAGAGCCAAGGATGTTTTACAACACTCCACGCTGTCCTGCCAGCAAGGGGGTTGTGGGGGAGAGGGAGCAAAAACAGCGAAATGGGGTAGGACAGAACCAGGACAGCTGACATAACCCAACCAGAGGGATGCTCCATAACATACGACATCCTGTAAAGAAGCGTCAGAACTGAGGGGAGAGGGCTGGGAGGACAGCTGCTGTGTGAAGACAGGCTGGATGTTAGTTGGCAGAAAGCTGCAGAATGCTGCACATCCTGCTTTCTTTTATGCAACAGATGGGTTACGTGGGATGGATAAATGGGTGGGTGGGTGGGTGGATGGATGGATGGATGGATGGATGGATGGATGGATGGATGGATGGATGGATTTAAAAAAAAAACTGGAAAGCTGTGCAAGAAAGTTTAATAGCAGATACAAAATCCTTTTTGCTGTGATTACAAGACTGGAAAAAAACAATACTGATTTATTATTTAGAGAGCATCAGAAGAAAAATAGCACCAGTCTTTCAACATCTTCACCGCATAAACCTGCTGTAATTTATGGCCTCTTTTCACAGATGGCAGAAGCAAGTCTTTTACCTATCTGTATTTCGGCAAAGCCAAATGATGTCACTAACATAAGTTAAGCCTAATTTATAACACAAGGATTTTGCTGAGTTTGATCGTAGACTGTAAGAGTTAATCTTTTAACAGTAGTAGGGATTCTTAGCGGGAATCAGAAGTTTAACTGTTCAGAGGGTTGGACGAGGAAAAAGGAACTACCACACTGTGTGTCACTCACTCCTTTTTAATCATAAAAAGCTTGCAGAGTTAAGCACGAGGCTTTTCGTCTTGCAGAGTGCCCCACCCAGGTTCTGCCTCACAAAAAAATCCAGGGCCAGGTGGGGCAGCACAGTGATGTCATCACTGTGGTGTTGTGAGATCAGAGCGGTGGCCCCAGCTGCGCCATTGCTGTCGTGAGCAGCGTTTAGCGATGGCTGACGACAGCTCTCTCTTCATCCCTGTTACCCTTGGGCTGTCATATGGCCTCATGTTCCTGGTGGCAGGAATCTTCCTGTTTAGAATCATCTGCCAACTACGGGTAGGGGAGATTGGAGGATGGGGGCGGCTCGTGCCTGGGGGACTTGGGGCTGGGGGAGCGGGGAGCAGTCCTGCGGGACCCCCAGGAGTGTGACTGTGCCATGTCCATGTGCCCACAGGCTGGCAAGCGACGCCTGACGTTGAGGAGATGGTGGCGGAAAGCGGCGGCTCCAGAGCCAGGTGGGTCCTGTGAGGGTCAGCCCAAGCCCTGGGCGTGCGCGGAAACATCCATCCGCAGGCTGGGCTGAGCCTCTGCAAGCAGCCGAGCCCTGGCCCAGAACCTGGCCCAGCACAGCCAGGCGGGATGGACCCAGGGCACGGGTGTCCAACCTTTTGGCTTCCCTGGGCTGTGCTGGGTCAGTGGGAGCGGTTTTGGGCCTCCCACACATGAGTTGCCAGCTGTGTTGGGCTGCAGGCTGGACATGTCTGGCTCTGAGCGTGTCCGGAGCCTAGGTCCTGCTATGGCTTAGGGCCCCTCCGTGTCTTGCAGGTGCTGAGAGACGGGCAGCCGGGCATGGGAGTCGGCAGTGTGAGGTGCCCAAGCGTGGGCTGCAGGAGCAGGGCTGCCCCTTTTGCTGCCGCAGCAGCTCCCCTGAGGCCCAGATCCGTTCCGGAAAAGGCAGCGATGACTCCACCAACGTGCCCAGCAAAGCACCCACAGAGTCGGTGCCAGACTACACCCCTATATTCGTGTGGAACGCTGAAACCCGCAGAAAGATTAGGGTACACACTGCACGGAAAGCAATGCAAGTTCTGCTTGGAGCCCTACCCAAGTGGCTCTTGCTCTCCCAGGAACAGCAGCAGGCGATAAAGCAGCGCTACCCCAGCCTACCCAAGCTCATCAAGCCAGGGCAAATCCAGCCTCTGCAGCGGAGCCGTATGTGCCCCTCACTGCAGGTCATCGGAGATCGCATTGCTGACAACATTCGCAAGAGGGTAGAGCTGAAAGAGTGGGGGGATCCCAGCCCTTCTGAGAACTCCCAGTGCCTGCTGATACCATGCCCCCCACCACATATGTCTTCCTGGTACGCGAATCGTGCCGGGAAGGCCGGTGAGTGTGTATCCATTCTCCGGGACCAGGCTGAGCCACGGGCGCATCGCAGGGAGAGGCAGCAGTGCCAGCCCAAGGTGTCAGCAGATGTACCTCTGCCTGTGAGCCCTGCAGCAGACAAGAAGCAAGAGTGTCTCACAGCTACGGCAGCACTTCCTTGCCCGGCCAACACACCTCTGCAGAAGTACACCAACTATCAAACAGACACCTCAGACCTGCACGTGGCTGACATCGGAGCCAGGAGACGGCCCCGCAGTGCAGTGCTTGCAGTTGCCTCAAAGCTGCAGCTCAGCCAGAAGGTTTTCACAAAGCTCTCCATGCACATCGCCAGAAAATGCCTGGAGGTAAAGCTTCGTTGCTTCCCTATGGCTGTGCAGAGGTCCACAAAACGGCTGCAGCGGCGGCAGCGGCGGCGGCGGCGGCAGCGGTTTCCAGAGCTTGCCACTGCCTTCAGCCTGAACAGCAGCACCTGCCATCTGGAGCAGGACACGCAGCAGCAACAGCAGCATGAGGAGCCCCTCACCTCCCAAGCTGCCAGCAAGGCAGGAGAATCCTGGCTGGCTCCCATCTACTTACACTACAGGGAGGACACATTCCCGCGTGAGAAGGATAGTGAGGTCCTGGAGCTGCACGCCCACTCCACGAAGCTCAGTCGACGTGGGATCTGCCTGAACTTGGACAGTCTCTCAGAGCCAGCAGTGCCCAGGGAGGAGGAGCATAGCAGCACAAATGTGACTGCACCATCTGAGGCAGCTGGGGAAGGCCCCAAAGGAAACAAGCGGTGGCAGCACTGGTGGAACAAATTATGAAGCAGAAGGAAGAGCACCTGCAGAGCCAGAGCAGAATGCGGCAGCTTTCACAGAATCACCGAACTGTAGGGCTTGGAAGGGACCTCTTGAGATCACTGAGTCCAAACCCCTGCCAGAGCAGCTCCCTGGACGTGGTTGCACAGGTAGGCGTCCGTGCGGGTCCTGAACATCTCCAGAGAAGGAGACTCCACCACCTCTCTGTGCAGCCTGTGCCAGTGCTCCGTCACTGCACTGTGAAGAAGTTCCCACACACATTTGTGCAGGACTTCCTATGCCTCAGTTTGTGGCCATTTCCTCTCTTCCAATCACCACACACCGCTGAGTTCAGCCTCGTCCCCTGCCCTCCTGCTCCTTAAATATTTATATTTGTAGATTAGATCCCCTCTGAGTCTTCTTTTCCCAAGGCTGAACAGACCTAGGTCTCTCAGCCTCTCCTCGTAAGTGAGGTGTTCCACGCCCTTCACCTTCTTTGTAGCCCTCCGCTGGACTCTTTCCAGAAGATCCCTGTCTTTTCTGTAGCGGGGAGTGCAGAACTGGACACAGTACTCCAGGTGGGGCCTGACCAGGGCAGAGTAGAGGGAGAAGATCACCTCCCTCAACCATCTGGCCGTGCTCTTTTTAATGCACCCCAGCATCCCACTGTCCACCAGGGCACACTGCTGGTTCACGGCCAGCCTGTCATCCACCAGGACACTCAGGTCCCTCTCCTCAGAGCTCCTCTCCAGCACATTACCCCCAAACCTGTACTGATGTGTGCGGTTATTCCTCTCTTGATCTCTCCTTTGAATCCTTCATGTACTTTTTGAATGCTCATCCAATGCTCATAATGATTGTGTTGTCAATCTCCCTGAATATACTCCTGTTTAACTGTTGAGTAGGTTGGACGAGGAAAAAGGAACTACCATGCTGTGTGTCACTCACTCATTTTTTATCAGAAAAAGTTTGCAGACTTCAGCACGACGCTTTTCGTCTTCTTTATAGTCCGTCATCAACTGTTCTCATGCTTCTCCATCACAGTTCCTATGAATACTTTTTGGATGATGTCCTTATTCAAGTTCCTACCTGCAAAGAGGAAAAATATTAGCTAGCCATATTTTGGAGTGCATTACAGAAATCTATTCCTGCAAGCCAAAACCTGTGAGACTTCTCACTATAGAAAATAATTACTCTGTCAAGAGACCAAAAATAGTACGTAATCAAAAGTAAGCTGTAGGTAATGCTATTAATTTTACATTCTATCGGCAAAAACAGAGTTTTAGACATGTGCAACCTCAGCGCTATAAGACTTT
Source organism: Callipepla californica brunnescens (assembly GCA_023055505.1). NCBI lineage: Eukaryota > Metazoa > Chordata > Aves > Galliformes > Odontophoridae > Callipepla > Callipepla californica. The sequence continues at coordinate 55,068 of JALIRH010000094.1, forward strand.
CGGGAAGAAACCTGACTTTTTTACACTTTAATTACTTTATATTCTTAACCATTATTGATCAAATACTCAAAGCATTTCCACAGACATAGTTACAATTATTTATTTTGAAAATAATGCTCCATGCCCTCACACTACCTCTGAACACCTGTCTTTTTCTTTTTTTTCAACTACAAAGGACAGCATAGCTGCTCTCAGCTGTTTTAAGGAGCTCTGGGGGTTTTCTTGGATAGAGCTTGGACTGAAGGGTACACATAATATCGTACCTGTCACTGCACAGGTAACTAGACTGCTGCTGAAATAAACAGCTCCTTATGGTTACACAAAAAGGTACATAAGTTACTCATACCAATTAAAACAAGTCTATTTGTTCTCTTTTCATCTTCCTCCCACGCTACTGCCGTCTCCTCCAGATCATAAAGCTCATGGACACCTTGGACTATCACTTGGTGAGATTTGCCTTCAATAGATACGAGCCCCTAATCAGAAAAAAATAGCTATTAGAGTATATTCAGAAACTTTTAAAAATGAAATACTTAAGGGGAAAAAAAAAAAAAAAAACAGCTTTAAAAGGGGACAAAACAAGGGAAAATGTCTGACAATTATGCAGCAGTTATGCAAAATAACAGTGCAACAGAACTGTCTTTTCTAACATCCATTCTCACATATCATAGTCATACTTTGCCATGCCCTACCTACAGTTTCTCGTCTGGACAGTTACCCAGCATGTTTGTGTAAATTAAAATGTCGTCTCCTACCATGCCACTTTAACTCATAATGTGTGATATATGTTTCTGTGAAAGATCTATCACCTATCAAGGACACTGATGTTATTCCCACTGAGTTCTCTTGCTTAACATTTGTGTTATCCTGAAACAGAATCTCAGAATCCTAGAGAAAGAACAAATACTTGTGAGGTGAAATGACTAGCAATGGAACTACACTGGAATACTAAGCCTATCAACTCACGTTCCAAAAGTTGCACTAAAAGAGTTTTCACTAAAATATTCCAGTGGCACACACTCTGTCAAGCACATACAGTGATAAGTATTTCACAACAGAACATCTGTACTTTACGAGTTCAGCAGCCGAGAAATATTTGCAGGTGAACACAGGGTTCATTTGCATTTCATTGCCCCACCCAGGCTCTGCCTCACAGTGCACCATAGTTCCATTGCCGGGTGGGGCAGCACAGTGATGTCATCACTGTGGTGCTGTGAGATCAGAGCGGTGGCCCCAGCTGCGCCATTGCGGTCGTGACCAGCGTTTAGCGATGGCTGACGACAGCTCTCTCTTCGTCCCTGTTACCCTTGGGCTATTACATGGCCTCATGTTCCTGGTGGCAGGAATCTTCCTGTTTAGAATCATCTGCCAACTACGGGTAGGGGAGATTGGAGGATGGGGGCGGCTCGTGCCTGGGGGACTTGGGGCTGGGGGAGCGGGGAGCAGTCCTGCGGGACCCCCAGGAGTGTGACTGTGCCATGTCCATGTGCCCACAGGCTGGCAAGCGACGCCTGACGTTGAGGAGATGGTGGCGGAAAGCGGCGGCTCCAGAGCCAGGTGGGTCCTGTGAGGGTCAGCCCAAGCCCTGGGCGTGCGCGGAAACATCCATCCGCAGGCTGGGCTGAGCCTCTGCGAGCAGCCGAGCCCTGGCCCAGAACCTGGCCCAGCGCAGCCAGGCCGGATGGACCCAGGGCACGGGTGTCCAACCTTTTGGCTTCCCTGGGCTGCGCTGGGTCAGTGGGAGCGGTTTTGGGCCTCCCACACATGAGTTGCCAGCTGTGCCGGGCTGCAGGCTGGACATGCCTGGCTCTCAGCATGTCTGGAGCCTAGGTCCTGCTATGGCTTAGGGCCCCTCCGTGTCTTGCAGGTGCTGAGAGACGGGCAGCCGGGCATGGGAGCCTGCAGCGTGAGCCATGCTGTCCCTGCAGTGAGGCTGACCAGGAGCTCCAGCAGCTGCTGCTGCCAGAGATGCCTGAGCTCAGGCCCGTGGTTGACCGTGAGTTCTGGCAGGTGGCCTGGAGGGACCTGGAAGAGCTGCAGGAGCGGGTCCACCACAGCAGCTCTGCTCCGGCTCAGAGCTGTCCCAGGAAAGGCAGCCCTGACTACACCAACGTGTCCAGCAGAGCAACCACCGAGCCAGTGCTGCAATCTGCCCCTGTATCCATGCAGAGCGCTGAACCCAATAGGAAGCAGGAGGCAGCACTTCCTCGCCTGGCCAACATGGCGCTACTGAAGGACAGCAGCTGTCAAACAGACTCCAACACACCGCTGCTAACGGACACTGGCTGTCAAACAGACGTCAACACACCTCTGCGAAAGGACAGCGGCTGTCAACCAGACACCAACACACCGCTGCCAGAGGACAGCAGCTGTCCAACAGACACCTCAGACCTGCACGCAGCTGACATCGAAGCCAGCAGAAAGACCTGCAGTGCAGCACCTGCAGTCCCCTTAAGGCTGCAGCTCAGCCGTGAGGATTCTGTGGAGCTCCACACGCACGTGGCAAGAAAATGCCAGGAGGTACAGCGTCAGGTCTTTCCTGCGGTAGTGCAGAAGTCCATAGAACGGCTGCAGCGGCGGCGTCAGCGGCCTCCACAGCGTGCCACTGCCTTCAGACTGGAGGGGAGTGCCTGCTCTTCGGAGCAGGCCGTGCAGCAGCAGCATGGGGAGGCCCTCGCCTCCCAGGCAGCAGGACCCCGGCGGGTTCCCATGTACTTCTACACTCGGGAGGCCACATTCCTGTCCCAGGCGAGTCGTGAGTTCCTGGAGATGCACATCCGCTCCATGGTGCACAGTTTACATGCGCGCCACCGGGGATTGGCCTTGCGCACTCTGTCGGAGCCAGCAGTGCCCCAGTGATAGGAGGGGCTGGCCCCAAGGGACACAAGGGATGGCAGCGGTGGAAGACGTGCTGAAGCAGAGGTGAGAGCACCTGAAGCGCTTGAGTGGAATGCGGCAGCTTTGCTTCTGCCAGCGTAATGATGTGTGGAGTGCAAGAGACCACCACCATCTGCTGCAGCTCAGCATGACAGCCCTGCAGTGACCCTAATGGAGACTGCGAGAATCCGTGCCACTTGCACTGTGCTCGGCTTGCTGAGGTGCTACCAGCTACCAAGCGGTACTGTTCCGGTTCCATGGTTTTGCTACCGGTATTCCACACCAGAACATCATCCTGGGAGTTAAAGAGTTAATGCTCTGGCGTGGAGTGGAAGAGGAGTGGAGCTTGAGTTTAAGGGATCTACTGCCCTCTCGTAAGTGCCTGCGGCTGTCTACCCGCGCATTAGCTTTTCTCCCCCCCCACGCTGCCACAAAGAAAGTGTGGTGCGTATCGGCACCATGCAGGACACAAACTATCTCTGGCGGACAGCCTCGTCGGATCTGTCCCCGACGCGCGCCCGGAGCGGCGGCGCCGGGGTGGGCTGCGGCTGCTCCGTCCCCTCGAGCTGCGGCCGGGAGAGGGCAGCGCGGCGCTCCGAGAGCCACGAGCTCTGAAGCTGGTGCTGTTACCCAGGAGAAGTTCCAATTGCTCCTCCAAGAATAGCTGCTTTGTGCGGCTGCTTCGGAAGGAGATGGTGTGTGAAATGGCTCACCATGCTTCTGATCTTCAGGGCGAAGCTAGTGATCTTCTTGCGTCTGATTTGCTTTTCTTGTAATTAGTCAGAAGTAGTAGTGCGCTTTAACGAAGAGAAGCAGTCTCAATTGGTTGAGTGCTAAAGTGGGGGAGTGAACGTGTTTAAAAAGTCTTTTGGAATGGTGTGATGGTATTGTTCACTTAATCACACAGAGCAGGGTTTTTTGTCTCTTTGCTGCTGCACGAGAAGTCTTATGATCCGGTGGCACATAAATCCTCTTTGTGGAGAGTTGTTCAGTTGTGTCTACAAAACGACCTAAAGAACCCCAAAAACCAAACGTACGGAAGAAGTGCAGTGTGTTCTGTCCCAGAGTATAGTTGGGATGGGCTGGGAGAGGGAAGAGGTACAGAAGCCTCTGTGCTCCAAAGGTGGCACTCTATCACTGTGTGAAAAGTTCTTCAGACAAGCATGAACTTGTGTGCATCTGTCCAGCTGTTCTGTGTGCTTCTTTCTCGTAGGGGGTTGATACGTCAAAGTTTGGGATGTACTGAAGGGTGGACAATTGCTAGTTTCGCTTAAGAATCACCATAAAACTGTAACTTGCTTGTGCCTGAACAGCTCCGGACAAAGGTTACTGTCAGGATCCCTGGACAGGTTAGTGCATTTTGTGCCTCTTCTGTGATACGAATGTCTTGGATTTTTGTTTCTTCCCTTGAGAATTAAGTCTACATGAGCCTGAAGCAGTGTACATGTGTCTATTATATCAAACCCTTTTAGCTGTTCGGGACGTGATTTGTTCGAAAACAGGTTGTGTCCGAGGTTCCCTCTGTAGTATATGTTTGCCTCTTCCGCTTATTAGCCTGAGCGTCAGCTATGAGTTACATGAACCGTTTATGAATGCATATGACTCAGCATGCATTTGCGTGAGCTTTATATATAAAATATGCCGTTTTCTTAAACGGTCTCCCACAGGGTGAGAATGTAAACGTTTCACATAATTTTCATCAGTGTAGCAGTAGTAACAAGTTTCCTAATCCTTACTGCAGCAGTAGTGACAAGTTGTTTAATCGTTACTGCTTTGTATAGGCACGTGAAGATTTACAGTACGGCTTCGTACAAAGTAGTCCATAGCTTTAACTACGCAACATCCATCCTGAGTCTTGCACTGTCGGTAAGTACTTCAGAAATCTTCTTAGGCTAGGTAATCGCTGATAGTAATGGCTGAGTCTCTGAAGTGATTTGATTTTACTTTCCTTGCTATTAGACGTTTCGCAGTAACGCTGTCCTTGTGAATTAGGATCGCTGAATATATTTCTTTAGAGTAAGATTTTACGAAAAGGTTTCAAACGTATTAGGTTACTATCCCAGAAGTTACTTGATTAGATCTATACAGAGTTTTGTATTTATCAGGGACTGCGTATAGCACGGAGAAAGTATGTAGGGAAGTCCTTCTTAGTTTTCAGGAGAGCGTTACTCATTGCTTGTGTTTCAGAACCTGGGCACGTCCTCCTCTGTGGAGGGGTGAGAAAAGGATCCAAAGAGAAATTTTACTAGATGGCTTTGACCACAGTCAGTATCTGATTTGTGCTACATAAGAAACTCCCAATAGTCTTCAAATTTGTTTTGATTCTTTGTGTTCCTACGCTTGCACAGTACAGGTGACTTCAGTTTCTCCAGTAAAAATAGGTAATAATATCGTTTGAGATAGCAAAAACTTCTTTCTGTTGGTTGGTACTTGATGTGAATGTGCGTCAATAATTTCTGCTGTTAGCAAATTGCTAACAGCAGTTGTTTAGCAAATGCTAAATCCTTTTTGCTGTGATTACACGACTGGCAAAAATCAATACTGATGTATTCTTTAGAGAGAATCAGGACAAAAAAGCACCAGTCTTTCACCATCTTCACTGTGGTGACCCTGGAGTCAGGTGGGTCCTGTGAGGGTCAGCCCAAGCCCTGGGCTTGTGCAGAAACATCCATCTGCAGGCTGGGCTGAGCCACTGGGAGCAGCCGAGCCCTGACCCAGAACCTGGCCCAGCGCAGCCTGGTCAGATGGACCCAGGGCGTGGGTCTTCAACTTTCTTGCTTGCCTGGGCTGCGTTGGGTCAGTGGGAACAGTCTCAGGCCGCCCATATGTGAGTCGCTAGTTGTGCTGGGCTGCAGGCTGGATATGCCTGGCTCCAAGCATCTCCAGAGCCCCCATCCCTCAGTGGCTTAAGGCCCTTCCCTGTCTTGCAGGTGCTGAGAGACAGGCAGCCAGGCACAGGAGCCTGCAGCGCGAGACACGATGTCCCTGTAGTGAGGCTGACCAGGAGCTCCAGCAGCTGGTGCTGTTGAAGATGCCCAGGCACAGGCCCATGGTGGATCGTGACTTCTGGCAGGCGGCCTGGAGGGACCTGGAAGAGCTGCAGGAGTGGGGCAGCCTCTTGTGCCGCTGCTGCAGCTCCCCTGAGGCCCAGAGCTGTCCCGGAAAAGGCAGCTATGACTCCACCAACGTGCCCAGCAGAGCACCCACAGAGCCAGTGCCAGACTGTATCCGTGCAGAGCACTGAAGCCTGCGGAAATATCAGGATGCATATTGCATGGAAAACACTGGAAGTTTATCTGGGAGCCCTGCCTGAACAGCTCCTGCTCTCTCATCAGCAGGCAAGGAGAAGGCAGTGCTGCCCCATCCTGCCCAAGCTCATCAAGCCAGGGCAAATCCAGCCTCTGCAGCAGATTGGTCTGTGACCCTCACTGTTGACAAATTTAAAATAAAATGAATATAAAACCCAAAGGTTGTTATTAATTGTTATGTATTTTTGTGCATAACCACAGTGGAGAGATTTAAACCCATCACTGTGAAGCCTTGGGAGGCTGGAATGTAAGACCAAGAGCAAACAGCATTAAGGATACAGGAGGTTCTTTTGTCCACCCTGTTAATCTTGTCACTATTAAGAAACCTTTCATCCTTTGTCACTGTTGTTTGGGAGAATTTAGCGCCAGTTAACTGCTAGAGGAACTTTCTGTTTGTAACTGGATGGTATATAAGATGCGTGACGAACACAATAAAGTAGATCTATTCTGATGCTGCAAGAAACTGGGAGCTCTCTAACTCAACCAAGCGCAGACACTAGGAGAGCAAGGATTTCTCTGTGAAAATAAGATGATCAATGCTCAAGACATCAGCCTTGACACGGAGCAAAGCACTTGTGGCTTCAAGGTCCATACCAGTGCTAATCAAAAGAATTGGATAATATTAAGACGACTGACAATTCTGACATTCATGACTAATGCCCATGAAAATGCCTTAAAAGTAAAATATCAACCAATTCCCCTTCTAGAGATAGAACGTGTATGTGGCGAAAGAATTTGCCTAGGTTCAAAGACGGGGGAATTGATGAGCAATACGCAGACATACACTAGGAAGGGAGAAACGTAGAAATTTAGAAGAACTCAGTTCATCATGAACGAACACCGTACAAGGAAGGACTTAGCTTGCTGGGATTAACAAGGGAAGGCCTTGAAGACCCTGGATGTTGATAGGGAAGGAACTAGCTGGTAAAAGTTTACTGATAAGACACAGGGTCTGGAAGATTCTCAGGACCCCAGCAAAGTTGTCTTATTTGCACTCGGCGTTGAGCTAGTGGTAGAGTCCTTAAACGTATGTGTAAGTAGCCAGTACAAATTTCACGTTTTTCGTAGATATAAGGGTCCTAAATGCCCTTGTCTTTACAGACTTTTATCAGCCTGTGGTTGGACAGTCGGCACTTGTTGACAAACAGTTCTTGAGGCTACAGGAAGCCATAGGAAGAGAAATTGACTGTCAGGAGGAACTGTTAGAAGTTTTAGGAATGATGGATGCGCTGTTTGATGCTTTGACTGAAAAAAGAGCTACTTCCCTAGAAGAGAACAAAAGTAATGGGCTGACAAAGACTCTGGACCAGGACTTGAGTATCTGAATGACACTGGACAACAAACAGTTGGAAAAACGACGTGGACTGTCTGCGGAAGTTCTTCCTGGGTGCCATTCTGGAGAGGCTGAGATATTTAAGTTAGGAAGAAGAATTTGTTCAAGATTCTCCTTGTAATATTTTTTGAACAATAGGATCTTAAAGCTTCATTCCAAAGCTGTTTAACTTTTAAAGCACGTTTTGTTCGTCTAGTACTGAATCAATGTTCTACTAGAAGAGCCGGTCAACAATTTTTACTTTTTATTCAGCAGAAAATAAAGCAGGTTTGTGTAATTTGAACACGTAGTCATTCTTATTTGAGGTTAATCTCCCATCGCGGGTACTTGGAGACCAAGCAGTAAAATCCAAGTGTGTGTTTCATATTACTTGACTGTGTTTATGAACTTCCGTGAATCCCTCATTGAGAAGAAAAAAGGTCTATTTTATTTTATTTTATTTTATTTTATTTTATTTTTTATTTTTTATGTTATTTGTTTTATTTTTGCAGTGGTTTTTGTTAGCATATGTTTAATATGAGGCGTTAATGCCGCACCAAGCAGGACTATTTTTGTTCCAACTGTGAACCTGAGGTTTTGCAATGAAAGTACTTTTCCTGCAGCGTGCTACCTTGTAGCTCAGTCATCTAATCTTTTGAAGTATTAAGATTAAATGTCATTAACTGAAATGTTTGAAATAACTATTTGTTCATTGAGTTGGAGAGGTTTTCTGTTTGGGAAAGGAGTTCTGCCTGTTTGGAAAAGTGGGTGTTTCTTGAAGGCAGCGTTTTCCTAGACTTGTAGGTCATCTGTAAATTGATTTGGCTTTGAAGTACAGTTGACGCATTTTTTTCCCAGATCAGTAGATTTTAGAGTCTGCTAATAGTGGAGGTGGCCACTATTACCACTGTTGTCACTGCCGAAAAGCAACACCGTTTTGCCAGCAGCGGGGTCAGTACAGAGGACACAGACATCAAGTAAAAGAAGTGAGTTTATTTATGTTTAAAGCAATGAGATAATAAAAAAGGCTGAGGTAACACACCTAACCACCACTACATAAGATTAATCGATGGAGGAAAGTCTGTGCCTGAAGCTGCAAAGCTGCAAATGAAGACACTCCTTGTCCGCTCCGCTCTCTCAGGTGCCTTTCTACAACAGGTATGAAGCCCTGGATGAGGAAGGCTCATCTGTGGGTGATAACAGCCCACTCAGACTAGGCAAACCAACAAAAACAATCCAGGAAAAGCCTCACCTGCAACATTAGGGCTTCATTATTGAAGAAGAGGTGGCTATTAGCTGTAGATGATTCCTCCCTATGAGCAAGTGAACGTCCAGCATGTAGAGCGGACCCTCTGAGAGAAGGCTGCACAGTCTTCCTGGGGCCTGGGTGAGAGACGTCACCAGGAAACAACCTAGCCTGGTACGGCTGACAGAACACAACCCCTTACTGGTTTTCCGCACAGGGAGAGCTAAAGCAGCTATGTGTGGGTCAGGGGCTATCAAAGGGACTTCAGGGCCTTGGGATGATGGCTGGAGGAACTGAATGCACAGATCGTCTTTTCTTCTCTGCCTCCTGTATAGGGTAAGGACATAGAAACAGATGGAAGGGTCTTCTTTTTAAATCCCTGGCTTAAAAGAACAGTCATGAGCAAGTCATGAGCCTATGGGTGACAGTTACGGAGACCACGGCAGCAGAGGGAGCCTTGTGATGTGTGTGTACTAGAGGCCACCAGATCAGGCAGAGCCTGTCGATGAGGCCTTCTACTTCCTGCTGAGCCCCCAACCACACGGACAACTGCTGGAAAAGTAGCACGGTGAGCTGAAGGCAATCCAGGAGGCTCCAGGAATGCAGTGAGGATAACTTCCTGACTCGAGTAATAGACATCTCCCCCAGGGGAGATGCAGTGCTGGACCTGTTGCTCGCCTTTGTAAATGAACCGGTTGGTGACTGCAGGCTGCCTGAGCTATAGCGACCATGCTGTGGTTGAGTTTACGCTGCAGAGGGATATGAGACAGGCAAAGAGCAAAATCGGGTAGGATGCTAAACTTGGGGGAAGCTACCTTCCAGCTCTCCAGGGAGTTGGTCAACAAACGCCTTGGGAAACTGTCCTCATGGGCACGGGTGCAGAGCAGAGCTGGCAGATATTTAAGGAGGCTTTCCTCAGGGCGCAAGAGCCCTCCATCCTGAGGTGTGTCGAGTCATGAAAGGAAGGCAAGAGACAGGTGTGGCTGAACTGGGACACACTGGTCAAACTGAAGTGCAAGGAGAAAATGCACTGCCAGTGGAAGCAGAGGAGGGTACTGTGGTAAGAGAGTAAGGAAGCTGCTAGGTTGCAGAGGGATAGCTGAGGGCATCCTGGCTTGTATGAGTAGTAGCATTTCCAGAAGGAGCAGGGATGTGATTGTTCCTCTGTGCTTGGCAAAAGTGAGACTGCACCTGGACTGTACTGTGTTCACTTCTGGGCCCTGTGGGAATACAAAAAGTATATTTGGAGCTGCAGCTGTGGAACAGAATAAACAGCATGAGAAAGGAAGGCTGAGAACCAAGGACACTTCCAGAAGAAGAGGAAAACAAGTTCAAGTAAGCTGTGGGATGGCAGACCCCAATTGGAGGAAGAGTGCATGGCTTGGGAAGACTCACAGCCCTGAGTGGATAATTGCCTGTATGCACGGTTAAGGACTGTTTTGGGAAGTTATACTGTTGACATGTAAAGGCGGGTGGGAAAGTTACAGAGAACTTGTGAAAGTATATAAGGGGTGTTAAAACCTGTAATAAGCGATTTGGATCGTTCACATCTGAGTCCATGCCCAAGACACTGCAGGGCCCTTCACTGCAGGAAAGACTGTGAGGTGCAGGAGCGTGTCCAGAGAAGGGCAGTGAAGCTTGTGAAGGCTCTGGAGAAGCCTCACAGAGAACGGCTCTGGGAACCGGGCTGTTGGGTCTGGAGGAGGCTCCACGGAGTCCTTATCGCTCTCCGCAATGACCTGAAGGGAGGTTGAAGCATGGCGGGGGTTGGCCTCTTGTCCCAGGTAACAGCAACGGGTAATGAGATGGTATCCTGTGCGGGCCATGTGCAGGCATGGCGTGGGCAGGAGGAGCAGAGTGCCCCACCCACGCTCTGCCTCACAGTGCACCATAGTTCCAGGGCCAGGTGGGGCAGCATAGTGATGTCATCACTGTGGTGTTGTGAGATCAGAGCGGTGGCCCCAGCTGCGCCATTGCGGTCGTGACCAGCGTTTAGCGATGGCTGACGACAGCTCTCTCTTCGTCCCTGTTACCCTTGGGCTATTATATGGCCTCATGTTCCTGGTGGCAGGAATCTTCCTGTTTAGAATCATCTGCCAACTACGGGTAGGGGAGATTGGAGGATGGGGGCGGCTCGTGCCTGGGGGACTTGGGGCTGGGGGAGCGGGGAGCAGTCCTGCGGGACCCCCAGGAGTGTGACTGTGCCATGTCCATGTGCCCACAGGCTGGCAAGCGACGCCTGACGTTGAGGAGATGGTGGCGGAAAGCGGCGGCTCCAGAGCCAGGTGGGTCCTGTGAGGGTCAGCCCAAGCCCTGGGCGTGCGCGGAAACATCCATCCGCAGGCTGGGCTGAGCCTCTGCGAGCAGCCGAGCCCTGGCCCAGAACCTGGCCCAGCGCAGCCAGGCGGGATGGACCCAGGGCATGGGTGTCCAACCTTTTGGCTTCCCTGGGCTGCGCTGGGTCAGTGGGAGCGGTTTTGGGCCTCCCACACACCCGGCTGTGTTGGGCTGCAGGCTGGACATGTCTGGCTCTGAGCGTGTCCGGAGCCTAGGTCCTGCTATGGCTTAGGGCCCCTCCGTGTCTTGCAGGTGCTGAGAGACGGGCAGCCGGGCATGGGAGCCCGCAGCGTGAGCCATGCTGTCCCTGCAGTGAGGCTGACCAGGAGCTCCAGCAGCTGCTGCTGTCAGAGATGCCCGAGCTCAGGCCCGTGATGGACCGTGAGTTCTGGCAGGCGGCCTGGAGGGACCTCGAAGAGCTGCAGGAGCAGGTCAGTCTATTGTACCACAGCTGCAGCTCTGCTCAGGCTCAGAGCTGTCCTGGAAATGGCAGCCATGACTACACCAACTTGCCCAGCAGAGCAGCTGCCGAGCTGGTGCCACAATCTGCCCCTGTATCCATGCAGAGCACTTAACCCAATAGGCTTCACTTGCCACATGTTTCTGGAGGCCAAGCAGTGGATGTGAACACAGTGTTTCAGCAGCGGTGACAGATGTTTATGAGCTCAGCTTGCAAGCTCTTGTTCTCTGCGTGTGAATGTGCACAGCTAATGGCAGTGACTATATTGAAAAACTGTGTTTTGTAGCAGAGATTTGCTCTGTCAGTGTATCATTTGTAGGACGGAGACATTACTTTTGGAGTGACCTATGTATATGTGGCCTGAGATGATTTAGATTTACTAAATGCAGTCCAGGCAAGCCAAAAGTTTGGGCACCCATGCAGTAGTACTACAGTTCTCCTGGTATCTTCAGAGTATGTAGTTTGTTTGCACATATAAAATGTATGCCTTCGAATTCTGACAGGAAATGTGTGAGGCATCCATGGCTTGTTCTCTTACGACTTGCAGTAGAAGTTCTTACTAAACCTCTAGTTTAATAGACTTCTTTCAAATCAGTGGTGAAGACACTTTGCAGAAAATTGATTAATCTGTCTAAAGATAACAAGACTTGTTAAATTACATTAAATATATCTACGATAGAGGGTATTTGATTGCTTTCTCTAGACATAATGAAATGTAAAGAGCACTAAGTACAAATGCATCATTAACAATTTTGCATTTGCATGATCTTTATAACTCAACCCATAACTGTGGGAATACAAGAAAGTATATTTGGAGCAGGAGCTCTGGAAGAAGGTAAGCAACATGAGAAAGGGAGGCTGAGAACCAAGGAAATTACTGGAAGAAAAGGAAAACAAGTTCAAGTAAGATGTGTGATGGCAGATCCCAATTGGAAGAAGAGTGCGTGGCTTGGAGCGACTCATGACCCTGATTGGATAAGCACCTGTATGCACAGTTAAGGACTGTTTGGTGGAGTATTTTGTTGGCATGTAAAGGCGGGTGGGAAGATTAAAGAGAAAACTTGTGGAAGTATATAAGGGATGTTAAAACCTGCAGTATAGTTTGGATTGTCCACATTTGAGTCCTTGCCTCAGACACTGCACATAACTGATAGCAATCCTTTGTCTTCCATGCAGGAAAAAGTGTCATTTACACAATCTAAAATCTGCAGCATTGTGAGCATACATACTCGCGTTCACAATGAAGGGACATGACTGCTAAGAGAAACTGACCCAACTTCCATCTGCAACACACCCGTCTGAACTCAGATGCCACCAGTGGTACAAGCCCAAGGGAGCAAGCAAGGTGCTATGTCAGGGGAGGGTCAGGCTGAAGCAGTACAAGCCCAAGGGAACAGCAAGTAGCTATGTCAGGGGAGGGTCAGGCTGAGTTTCAGGAAAAAGGTTTATCAGTGGAGGGTGTTTGGGCCCTGGAACAGGCTCCTCAGGGCAGCGGCCACCGCCCTAAGCTGCTGAAGTTCAAGGAGCGTCTGGACAGCACTCTCAGACAAAGGGTTTGAACTTCTGGGTGTTCTTGCGCAGAACTGGGTGTTGGTCCCTTCGAACACAGGATATTCTCTGATTTTAAACAGCGGCTTCATCAGGCAGCTGTTCTTTTCACCTTGCATTTCTTTCTGGTTTATTGAAACCTCTTCAAGCTACCAAATACTTAGGACATGGCAAATCAGTTCATGTCTGCAGCGTCTCAGGCACAGACTCAGATGTGAACAATCCAAATCATTTATTACAGGTTTTAACATCCCTTACATACTTGCACAAGTCCTCTCTTGTAACTTTTCCCACCTGCCTTTACTTATCAATGATGTAACTTCCCAAACCAGTCCTTAACCGTGCATACAGGCAATTATCCACTCAGGGCTTTGAGTCTTTCCAAGCCATGCACTCTTCCTCCAATTGGGGTCTGCCATCCCACAGCTTACTTGAACTTGTTTTCCTCTTCTTCTGGAAGTGTCCTTGGTTCTCAGTCTTCCTTTCTCATGCTGTTTATCCTGTTCCACAGCTGCAGCTCTAAATACACTATTTGTATTCCCACACATTCCACGCTGTCCTGCCAGCAAGGGGGTTGTGGGGGAGAGGGAGCAAAAACAGCGAAATGGGGTAGGACAGAACCGGGACAGCTGACATAACCCAACCAGAGGGATGCTCCATAACATACGACATCCTGTAAAGAAGCGTCAGAACTGAGGGGAGAGGGCTGGGAGGACAGCTGCTGTGTGAAGACAGGCTGGATGTTAGTTGGCAGAAAGCTGCAGAATGCTGCACATCCTGCTTTCTTTTATGCAACAGATGGGTTACGTGGGATGGATAAATGGGTGGGTGGGTGGGTGGGTGGGTGGATGGATGGATGGATGGATGGATGGATGGATGGATGGATTTAAAAAAAAAACTGGAAAGCTGTGCAAGAAAGTTTAATAGCAGATACAAAATCCTTTTTGCTGTGATTACAAGACTGGAAAAAAACAATACTGATTTATTATTTAGAGAGCATCAGGAGAAAAATAGCACCAGTCTTTCAACATCTTCACCGCATAAACCTGCTGTAATTTATGGCCTCTTTTCACAGATGGCAGAAGCAAGTCTTTTACCTATCTGTATTTCGGCAAAGCCAAATGATGTCACTAACATAAGTTAAGCCTAATTTATAACACAAGGATTTTGCTGAGTTTGATCGTAGACTGTAAGAGTTAATCTTTTAACAGTAGTAGGGATTCTTAGCGGGAATCAGAAGTTTAACTGTTCAGAGGGTTGGACGAGGAAAAAGGAACTACCACACTGTGTGTCACTCACTCCTTTTTAATCATAAAAAGCTTGCAGAGTTAAGCACGAGGCTTTTCGTCTTGCAGAGTGCCCCACCCAGGTTCTGCCTCACAAAAAAATCCAGGGCCAGGTGGGGCAGCACAGTGATGTCATCACTGTGGTGCTGTGAGATCAGAGCGGTGGCCCCAGCTGCGCCATTGCGGTCGTGAGCAGCGTTTAGCGATGGCTGACAACAGCTCTCTCTTCATCCCTGTTACCCTTGGGCTGTCATATGGCCTCATGTTCCTGGTGGCAGGAATCTTCCTGTTTAGAATCATCTGCCAACTACGGGTAGGGGAGATTGGAGGATGGGGGCGGCTCGTGCCTGGGGGACTTGGGGCTGGGGGAGCGGGGAGCAGTCCTGCGGGACCCCCAGGAGTGTGACTGTGCCATGTCCATGTGCCCACAGGCTGGCAAGCGACGCCTGACGTTGAGGAGATGGTGGCGGAAAGCGGCGGCTCCAGAGCCAGGTGGGTCCTGTGAGGGTCAGCCCAAGCCCTGGGCGTGCGCGGAAACATCCATCCGCAGGCTGGGCTGAGCCTCTGCAAGCAGCCGTGCCCTGGCCCAGAACCTGGCCCGGCACAGCCAGGCGGGATGGACCCAGGGCACGGGTGTCCAACCTTTTGGCTTCCCTGGGCTGCGCTGGCTCAGTGGGAGCGGTTTTGGGCCTCCCACACATGAGTTGCCAGCTGTGTTGGGCTGCAGGCTGGACATGTCTGGCTCTGAGCGTGTCCGGAGCCTAGGTCCTGCTATGGCTTAGGGCCCCTCCGTGTCTTGCAGGTGCTGAGAGACGGGCAGCCGGGCATGGGAGTCGGCAGTGTGAGGTGCCCAAGCGTGGGCTGCAGGAGCAGGGCTGCCCCTTTTGCTGCCGCAGCAGCTCCCCTGAGACCCAGATCCGTTCCGGAAAAGGCAGCGATGACTCCACCAACGTGCCCAGCAAAGCACCCACAGAGTCGGTGCCAGACTACACCCCTATATTCGTGTGGAACGCTGAAACCCGCAGAAAGATTAGGGTACACACTGCACGGAAAGCAATGCAAGTTCTGCTTGGAGCCCTACCCAAGTGGCTCTTGCTCTCCCAGGAACAGCAGCAGGCGATAAAGCAGCGCTACCCCAGCCTACCCAAGCTCATCAAGCCAGGGCAAATCCAGCCTCTGCGGCGGAGCCGTATGTGCCCCTCACTGCAGGTCACCGGTGATCGCATTGCTGACAACATTCGCAAGAGGGTAGAGCTGAAAGAGTGGGGGGATCCCAGCCCTTCTGAGAACTCCCAGTGCCTGCTGATACCATGCCCCCCACCACATATGTCTTCCTGGTACGCGAATCGTGCCGGGAAGGCCGGTGAGTGTGTATCCATTCTCCGGGACCAGGCTGAGCCACGGGCGCATCGCAGGGAGAGGCAGCAGTGCCAGCCCAAGGTGTCAGCAGATGTACCTCTGCCTGTGAGCCCTGCAGCAGACAAGAAGCAAGAGTGTCTCACAGCTACGGCAGCACTTCCTTGCCCGGCCAACACACCTCTGCAGAAGTACACCAACTATCAAACAGACACCTCAGACCTGCACGTGGCTGACATCGGAGCCAGGAGACGGCCCCGCAGTGCAGTGCTTGCAGTTGCCTCAAAGCTGCAGCTCAGCCAGAAGGTTTTCACAAAGCTCTCCATGCACATCGCCAGAAAATGCCTGGAGGTAAAGCTTCGTTGCTTCCCTATGGCTGTGCAGAGGTCCACAAAACGGCTGCAGCGGCGGCAGCGGCGGCGGCGGCGGCAGCGGTTTCCAGAGCTTGCCACTGCCTTCAGCCTGAACAGCAGCACCTGCCATCTGGAGCAGGACACGCAGCAGCAACAGCAGCATGAGGAGCCCCTCACCTCCCAAGCTGCCAGCAAGGCAGGAGAATCCTGGCTGGCTCCCATCTACTTACACTACAGGGAGGACACATTCCCGCGTGAGAAGGATAGTGAGGTCCTGGAGCTGCACGCCCACTCCACGAAGCTCAGTCGACGTGGGATCTGCCTGAACTTGGACAGTCTCTCAGAGCCAGCAGTGCCCAGGGAGGAGGAGCATAGCAGCACAAATGTGACTGCACCATCTGAGGCAGCTGGGGAAGGCCCCAAAGGAAACAAGCGGTGGCAGCACTGGTGGAACAAATTATGAAGCAGAAGGAAGAGCACCTGCAGAGCCAGAGCAGAATGCGGCAGCTTTCACAGAATCACCGAACTGTAGGGCTTGGAAGGGACCTCTTGAGATCACTGAGTCCAAACCCCTGCCAGAGCAGCTCCCTGGACGTGGTTGCACAGGTAGGCGTCCGTGCGGGTCCTGAACATCTCCAGAGAAGGAGACTCCACCACCTCTCTGTGCAGCCTGTGCCAGTGCTCCGTCACTGCACTGTGAAGAAGTTCCCACACACATTTGTGCAGGACTTCCTATGCCTCAGTTTGTGGCCATTTCCTCTCTTCCAATCACCACACACCGCTGAGTTCAGCCTCGTCCCCTGCCCTCCTGCTCCTTAAATATTTATATTTGTAGATTAGATCCCCTCTGAGTCTTCTTTTCCCAAGGCTGAACAGACCTAGGTCTCTCAGCCTCTCCTCGTAAGTGAGGTGTTCCACTCCCTTCACCTTCTTTGTAGCCCTCCGCTGGACTCTTTCCAGAAGATCCCTGTCTTTTCTGTAGCGGGGAGTGCAGAACTGGACACAGTACTCCAGGTGGGGCCTGACCAGGGCAGAGTAGAGGGGGAGGATCACCTCCCTCAACTGGCTGGCCGTGCTCTTTTTAATGCATCCCAGCATCCCACTGTCCACCAGGGCACACTGCTGGTTCACGGCCAGCCTGTCATCCACCAGGACACTCAGGTCCCTCTCCTCAGAGCTCCTCTCCAGCACATTACCCCCAAACCGGCACCAATGTGTGCGGTTATTCCTCCCTTGGTCTCTCCTTTGAATCCTTCATGTGCTTTCTGAATGCTCATCCAATGCTCATAATGATTGTGTTGTCAGTCTCCCTTGAATATACTCCTCGTCAGCATCTGTACTTATAATATTTCGAGAAAGCCTTTTCCCGAGCCAGAGATTACTGACTGGTGGGGAGTCTGGAGGGACTTAGGAGAGACTTTAGAGAAATGGGAATCACTGGTGTCATGGGACTTTCTCCTGAACACCTGCAGGATCCTGAGAACTTAAGCAGGTATTTGAGACAGGGCTGTTGCAGCTCGGACAGAACTGAGGAGGCCCAAATTATTTGGAGCTTGCCTTATGCTTACTGGGCCTTATTCACTACTATTCCAGAGAGGCAGAGAGTTCCTGAAATAGAGCGAGACTGTCTCCGAGCCAAAAGCGACAGTCTCCAGATCCAGAAAGAGTCTTTCAGCTGACAGTCAGACTCTCCAGTTCAATCTAGATGCTCTCTGCTTTGAGTGAGACAGTATCTGATCCGAGAGAGCTGCCCTCCAGTCTCAACAAGATGCTCTCCGATCCAACATGGACACCCTCCAGACCAAGCGAGACAACTTCCAGTTCGAGAGAGAAACCCTCCAGACCAAGGGAGACACCCTCTGGACTCAAAAAGACACTCTCTCTTGCTTATTTGATTTGATTTGTTAGCTACAATTCCAATTGTATTGTATTATATTGTGTTACTTTCCTTTCTGATGTCTTATTTAGTAGATTAGCTTTCCTCCTCAGATTGCTGCCGCTGTTTTGTTTCTAGACCCATCTCCCTTTCCCCCTTTCCCTTTCCCCCTTCCTCTTTCCTGGGGCGTGGGTATGTGGGTCCCCCACACCAATAATCGCAAAACCGGGCCGAACCAGGCTGGTAAACTGTTGACACCAAGGCAGAGGGGCAGCCATGACTACGCCAGCATGCCCAGCAGAGCAACCACAGAGGCGGTGTCACAATCCGCCCCTGTATTCGTGCAGAGCGCTGAACCCAATCGGATGCAGGAGGCAGCTCTTCCTCGCCTGGCCAACACGGCGCTACTAAAGGACAGCAGCTGTTAAACAGACGACAACACAGGGCATGGGTGTCCAACCTTTTGGCTTCCCTGGGCTGTGCTGGCTCAGTGGGAGCGGTTTTGGGCCTCCCACACATGAGTTGCCAGCTGTGTTGGGCTGCAGGCTGGACATGTCTGGCTCTGAGCGTGTCCGGAGCCTAGGTCCTGCTATGGCTTAGGGCCCCTCCGTGTCTTGCAGGTGCTGAGAGACGGGCAGCCGGGCATGGGAGTCGGCAGTGTGAGGTGCCCAAGCGTGGGCTGCAGGAGCAGGGCTGCCCCTTTTGCTGCCGCAGCAGCTCCCCTGAGACCCAGATCCGTTCCGGAAAAGGCAGCGATGACTCCACCAACGTGCCCAGCAAAGCACCCACAGAGTCGGTGCCAGACTACACCCCTATATTCGTGTGGAACGCTGAAACCCGCAGAAAGATTAGGGTACACACACTGCACGGAAAGCAATGCAAGTTCTGCTTGGAGCCCTACCCAAGTGGCTCTTGCTCTCCCAGGAACAGCAGCAGGCGATAAAGCAGCGCTACCCCAGCCTACCCAAGCTCACCAAGCCAGGGCAAATCCAGCCTCTGCGGCGGAGCCGTATGTGCCCCTCACTGCAGGTCATCGGTGATCGCATTGCTGACAACATTCGCAAGAGGGTAGAGCTGAAAGAGTGGGGGGATCCCAGCCCTTCTGAGAACTCCCAGTGCCTGCTGATACCATGCCCCCCACCACATATGTCTTCCTGGTACGCGAATCGTGCCGGGAAGGCCGGTGAGTGTGTATCCATTCTCCGGGACCAGGCTGAGCCACGGGCGCATCGCAGGGAGAGGCAGCAGTGCCAGCCCAAGGTGTCAGCAGATGTACCTCTGCCTGTGAGCCCTGCAGCAGACAAGAAGCAAGAGTGTCTCACAGCTACGGCAGCACTTCCTTGCCCGGCCAACACACCTCTGCAGAAGTACACCAACTATCAAACAGACACCTCAGACCTGCACGTGGCTGACATCGGAGCCAGGAGACGGCCCCGCAGTGCAGTGCTTGCAGTTGCCTCAAAGCTGCAGCTCAGCCAGAAGGTTTTCACAAAGCTCTCCATGCACATCGCCAGAAAATGCCTGGAGGTAAAGCTTCGTTGCTTCCCTATGGCTGTGCAGAGGTCCACAAAACGGCTGCAGCGGCGGCAGCGGCGGCGGCGGCGGCAGCGGTTTCCAGAGCTTGCCACTGCCTTCAGCCTGAACAGCAGCACCTGCCATCTGGAGCAGGACACGCAGCAGCAACAGCAGCATGAGGAGCCCCTCACCTCCCAAGCTGCCAGCAAGGCAGGAGAATCCTGGCTGGCTCCCATCTACTTACACTACAGGGAGGACACATTCCCGCGTGAGAAGGATAGTGAGGTCCTGGAGCTGCATGCCCACTCCACGAAGCTCAGTCGACGTGGGATCTGCCTGAACTTGGACAGTCTCTCAGAGCCAGCAGTGCCCAGGGAGGAGGAGCATAGCAGCACAAATGTGACTGCACCATCTGAGGCAGCTGGGGAAGGCCCCAAAGGAAACAAGCGGTGGCAGCACTGGTGGAACAAATTATGAAGCAGAAGGAAGAGCACCTGCAGAGCCAGAGCAGAATGCGGCAGCTTTCACAGAATCACCGAACTGTAGGGCTTGGAAGGGACCTCTTGAGATCACTGAGTCCAAACCCCTGCCAGAGCAGCTCCCTGGACGTGGTTGCACAGGTAGGCGTCCGTGCGGGTCCTGAACATCTCCAGAGAAGGAGACTCCACCACCTCTCTGTGCAGCCTGTGCCAGTGCTCCGTCACTGCACTGTGAAGAAGTTCCCACACACATTTGTGCAGGACTTCCTATGCCTCAGTTTGTGGCCATTTCCTCTCTTCCAATCACCACACACCGCTGAGTTCAGCCTCGTCCCCTGCCCTCCTGCTCCTTAAATATTTATATTTGTAGATTAGATCCCCTCTGAGTCTTCTTTTCCCAAGGCTGAACAGACCTAGGTCTCTCAGCCTCTCCTCGTAAGTGAGGTGTTCCACGCCCTTCACCTTCTTTGTAGCCCTCCGCTGGACTCTTTCCAGAAGATCCCTGTCTTTTCTGTAGCGGGGAGTGCAGAACTGGACACAGTACTCCAGGTGGGGCCTGACCAGGGCAGAGTAGAGGGAGAAGATCACCTCCCTCAACCATCTGGCCGTGCTCTTTTTAATGCACCCCAGCATCCCACTGTCCACCAGGGCACACTGCTGGTTCACGGCCAGCCTGTCATCCACCAGGACACTCAGGTCCCTCTCCTCAGAGCTCCTCTCCAGCATATTACCCCCAAACCTGTACTGATGTGTGCGGTTATTCCTCTCTTGATCTCTCCTTTGAATCCTTCATGTACTTTTTGAATGCTCATCCAATGCTCATAATGATTGTGTTGTCAATCTCCCTGAATATACTCCTGTTTAACTGTTGAGTAGGTTGGACGAGGAAAAAGGAACTACCATGCTGTGTGTCACTCACTCATTTTTTATCAGAAAAAGTTTGCAGACTTCAGCACGACGCTTTTCGTCTTCTTTATAGTCCGTCATCAACTGTTCTCATGCTTCTCCATCACAGTTCCTATGAATACTTTTTGGATGATGTCCTTATTCAAGTTCCTACCTGCAAAGAGGAAAAATATTAGCTAGCCATATTTTGGAGTGCATTACAGAAATCTATTCCTGCAAGCCAAAACCTGTGAGACTTCTCACTATAGAAAATAATTACTCTGTCAAGAGACCAAAAATAGTACGTAATCAAAAGTAAGCTGTAGGTAATGCTATTAATTTTACATTCTATCGGCAAAAACAGAGTTTTAGACATGTGCAACCTCAGCGCTATAAGACTTTTGGGAAGAAACCTGACTTTTTTACACTTTAATTACTTTATATTCTTAACCATTATTGATCAAATACTCAAAGCATTTCCACAGACATAGTTACAATTATTTATTTTGAAAATAATGCTCCATGCCCTCACACTACCTCTGAACACCTGTCTTTTTTTTCAACTACAAAGGACAGCATAGCTGCTCTCAGCTGTTTTAAGGAGCTCTGGGGGTTTTCTTGGATAGAGCTTGGACTGAAGGGTACACATAATATCGTACCTGTCACTGCACAGGTAACTAGACTGCTGCTGAAATAAACAGCTCCTTATGGTTACACAAAAAGGTACATAAGTTACTCATACCAATTAAAACAAGTCTATTTGTTCTCTTTTCATCTTCCTCCCACGCTACTGCTGTCTCCTCCAGATCATAAAGCTCATGGACACCTTGGACTATCACTTGGTGAGATTTGCCTTCAATAGATACGAGCCCCTAATCAGAAAAAAATAGCTATTAGAGTATATTCAGAAACTTTTAAAAATGAAATACTTAAGGGGAAAAAAAAAAAAAAACAGCTTTAAAAGGGGACAAAACAAGGGAAAATGTCTGACAATTATGCAGCAGTTATGCAAAATAACAGTGCAACAGAACTGCCTTTTCTAACATCCATTCTCACATATCATAGTCATACTTTGCCATGCACTGCCTTCAGTTTCTCGTCTGGACAGTTACCCAGCATGTTTGTGTAAATTAAAATGTCTCCTACCATGCCACTTTAACTCATAATGTATGATATATGTTTCTGTGAAAGATCTATCACCTATCAAGGACACTGATGTTATTCCCACTGAGTTCTCTTGCTTAACATTTGTGTTATCCTGAAACAGAATCTCAGAATCCTAGAGAAAGAACAAATACTTGTGAGGTGAAATGACTAGCAATGGAACTACACTGGAATACTAAGCCTATCAACTCACGTTCCAAAAGTTGCACTAAAAGAGTTTTCACTAAAATATTCCAGTGGCACACACTCTGTCAAGCACATACAGTGATAAGTATTTCACAACAGAACATCTGTACTTTACGAGTTCAGCAGCTGAGAAATATTTGCAGGTGAACACAGGATTCATTTGCATTTTCTGTCTGCAAGTGATGCTCAGCACACACTGTATGATGTGTCTTAGAAATTCCAAATAGTTACTTCAATTCAAAAGATCAGTACAACAAAAGTATACTTTGAGTTATCCATACAGCTGATCAGTACAGCCGACATCTTAAAGAGCACCAGCACTGGGTTTTTCACGTTGTTGTTCTTGTTAAGAGGAGGAGGATGAGAACCTTTGTTTTTTGCTGCTGAAAGATCAAGAAATATGACCTCTCTTTCTGTGAAGGAAAAGTAATGATGCTGCTACTTATGACACACTGATGTTCTCAGGAAACAAAGCAGAGCACATTTCATTCTCTCTTTTAGACCTTATCAAACTGTAGAATGGACTTCTTTTTAATCACTTCACTTTTGGATTGAAGGAAAACAATGATTTTGTTATGCCCAGATCATTAATCCTGTCCCACTTGTGAAAGGGGAGGCTTGCAGTCCCAAACACTGCACAGCACGCAGTGTCATCTTCGCTTCAGCTATGTCCATTGGAGTTATCTCATCGGCCAGCAGACATTTAAGTGCCTTTACGTGGATCAATGACAAACAGATGCTCTATTTCTTATCTGCCCCGTTCCAATGAAGAAGCAGTAATTGCAGGCAAACCTTCAGTCTTATGACGTCCATGGTACGCCCAGTCTTATCTTTCACAGTCTTCTCCCACAGAAGATTCTGTGAAGATGAAAACCGTTTTCACAGACAGAACGGCATGGGATGATTTTTTTTTTCTACAAAAAGGAATAACGGTTTTGATGTTGACTATGATTTATCATAATTTACCTGCATAAAGAGATTTAGGTTTTCCTCTGTAATAGTTCCTAGGACTTCAAATGTTACCGTCATTATACCCTGTGAATGGAAACAGATGCTTATAATTACTGAACTTAAATAAGCACTTAGTTTTTACAGGCTCGCAAGCTTAATCTTCTACATAAATTTTAAAATGTTATTTTCTTATCTATTGATCTCTGGTCGTTTCTGCTCTTCGTCACAAGTTTATCAGACAGAAAAAATAATCAGTATACCGTTAGCCTATCAGTGCTCTCCTTTCCACAAAGAGGCTATATAAGAATAGATTTCAGACATAGAGACATATCAAGTTGTATTCCAAAAAATCATCAGCAAATGCAAAACAAAAGCAAAAAGCAGCATATCTAAAGGTTTATCCAGCACTCAAGTAAGCTCACTAAGATGAACAAGCACTGACACCTTAAGCAGCTTCAAAACAAGATAAATGCATTTCACGCACGAAGCAGTACTGCTTCTGCTGACCTTTGACATGAAGTACCATTTGTACAACACTGGAAGATGCGCTGGTTTGCTATAGAGATATCCCTGATCATATGCTTCAAATGGAGACCAAGAAATTGGAAACTCTCAAACGCCATTTCAGCCATCTACCTTATAGTCCCTTGAAACAAGGAAGGACAGAACTGGCCCTAGGGAAACATATGTGACAAGACATCTGATTTACTATGGAACAGCAAGCAAAATTAAGGATTCCTATCAGGAAGCCCACATTAAGGTGCTGCAGAAATGGTAACACTGCTCCTCAGTGTGCAGCCACTCAGAAATGAAAGCCGTGCAGGACAATTACAGCAGCTTCCCTACTAGTCAGTCTTGCAGCAGCTGTGCTGGAATGGTCAAGGGAACTTGAAAACACCACCCTGAGCAAAAGTAGAGACCTCTGGGTCTGACTGGTACAGTTCCAGGGCCGCTAACACACACAAGATATGGACTTCCTGGAGCAAGTCCAGAGGAGAGCTACAAGAATGATCAGGATCAGATAGTCTGTCTTCATAGGAAAGATGCTTTAGCTAAGGTTACTCAGCCTGGAGAAGGCTCTCAAGGCACCTTATAGAGGCATTTAAGTGACAAGAAACCTAGAGAGGGATTATTTTTCAGGGAATGCAGTCATAGGACAACAGAGGTGGGTTTAAAACTAAACTAAGGGAGATTCAGGTTTAGATATTAGGAGGAAATTCTTCACTCTGAGGGCAGTGAGACACTGGAACAGGCTGCCCAAAAAGCTGCAGATGACCCATCCCTGGAGGCATTCAAGACTGATCTAGTGAGTTGCAATGCTACCCATGGCAGGGCAGCTGGAACTGGGTGATCTTTGAAGCCTCTTCCAACTTAAATGGCTCTGACCCTGTCACTGACAGAGTGGTATACTGAGTTCAATCCTTATGGTCACACAAGCAAAACTCTCTCTTCAAGGGACTGGGAGTAAGTAGCAATTTGGCTACAGTAGATTAGACTATCCTTTACAAGCCAGGGGTAAGGGACCCTGGAAATATTTTTACTACTGAAGCCATGGCTCAAATGCTCTTGACAGCTGGACACTGTCACTCCTGGTCCTCTAGTATTAAAATGTGATGCCCTGGTGGGATATCCCCCAATCCTGGAGGGGCTGAAGTACCTCCCTGTTCCCACCCTACAAACTGGGACTTAAGAGATGGACATAAAGTTCTTTGAAGATCTGTATCTACATGTCAGTGAACTAAAAGTTCAGGAGAAAGATTTCAGCTCAGTAAATACAGTAATAAAATGTGGAGCAAGCTCTGGAATGTCTAAATTATACATCATTTTACTCATGAGCTAGGGAAATGCCCATGCTATTTTAAACTAACTTTGCTCACCACATATCTGAGTGTTGGACAGCAGTACTTTAGCTGTTGGACTCAGATAAACGAGGTGTCTAATAGAGGCACTATTCTTTGTTTGCATTATTTTTTTTTTCTGAGAAAAAGAGCCTTACTAATAAAACTGTGCATCACAGACAAGATAGATGCTTAAAAGCAGCATTTAGCACCGAACTGTTTATACTCTGTATGAGTGACAGATCAGACCCATTTCCCTTAAATCTGCATTAAAAGAAAGGCAGAACAGACGAAATACTATATTTGCCCTCTATACGAAACAAAGTCAAAAATGCATTTTACAGCTGCAACATGCAAAGATCATTTTATTGCACAGAAGGAGAGAAAAAAACTGTACCTCAACATTAATACACACTGTGTTACGTATATGGAAAAAGAGCATTTTGGACTTTGACATACTAATAACAGTATCAACAAAACAGTGCCTAACCTTTTAGCATGTGAGTATTTGTCGGATTGATATCAAGTTTAGAGAAAAATCACTGTTGCAAGTTGATGAGTTAATTTTCTATGTAAAAATGATGGGAAGCACTCACAAAATGAGAATCTTTGCCTGGCTAATGTCTTAATTAATGCAAAGTTGTGAACAACAACTCCCTGATATCTAGAAACACTGGCTCCATTTGGACCTGTAAGATAAATGCTGTCTGGAAGTATAGGATTCAGTTCTGCAAATAGTGCACTGAATAGTATTATTTGTCTGTTCTAGTAACATCCTGTCATGGTGTTATCTGGAGAAAAAAATAAAAAAAACCCACAACAGCAGTAATTTGAAGAGGAACATTAATTTTACTTAATCTGACAAAATCAAGTAAACAGAGAGAGAGGCAACCAAGGTATAAAGACATCAGCAAAAACTACATGGGAAGCACAGGTGCTCTATCTCCCCAGCAGACCAAGAGAAAGCCCACCCAGAGAGACCAGCTGGTGTTCAGTCTGCAGCTCCACCCCTCTGCCGCTCCCCACCACAGCATTAACTCTTCACTCCCAGCATGATGTGGAACACTGGCATCAAAACCACAACACATTCTCCATGTACACGGACAATGAAACAGCTATATTTGAAAGTAAAACTTAATATATACACTTAGAATCTAGCTACGTAAAAGTACATGGCTATGGGCATTCAGCATAATAATCCATAGACATTAAACATATTATTCCCTAACTGAAGCCTTCTGAAAAAGTAAGATGATTAGTATGCCATAGTTACAATTATCCCTAACTATCTTCTCACAAGGAGACTGAAGCATTGTTTTTTGAAATTACCTCATCTAGATGTGCATGTGTTGTCTTCACATTCTCAAGCTTTTTCTGCAAACTGAAAATAAGATTAAATGTTACATCTGCATTGGATGGATGCAATGTCATTACTCCAAACAGGATTTACACAAACTCCTCAGTACTGCAGAGTAAAACTGAACTGTCGTTACCAAAATAAGCCTCAAATGCTATTTCAGTTTTAATCTCTGAATATTTTATGTTCAGTTATGTTTGTTTGAGCTTTCAAATGATCTGTGTTAGAAAGTTTGCCATACCTTATCTGCTGGAACTCCCCCTATACATATCAGTATCATCTAATTTGACTTTTATAAGATACAAAACAACTACAGATTCCCTTTCTAGATCAGAAAAAAAATTATAACGTATGTCTGTGGTATAACTAGGAGTGACCTATCAGATCATAATTTCTGGTAGTATTAAAGCTGTCCACAGGCTAAAGAGATGAAGTGTCATGACAGACTGACTCAGCTGTCAGAGTGACTTAAAACAAGAAGAAAAAAGGACGTAAAGATTCATTTTCATGAAGATGAAAACAGTACGACCCTCCAATAACTTTTAACAATCAAAGTAAGTCACTGTACAACTGTTTTAGACAGGACAACGAAGAAGGTATGAACTAATACTACTACCGTGAAACAAAATTTAAATGTTTAAGATGTTTAAACATTTTTTTTATCAGAATACTTGGAACACTAGACAGTATTCACTTACAGAACTACATTCAGTCTAATTTTCGAAGTGACTCATGTGTATGGATT
Organism: Callipepla californica brunnescens; assembly: GCA_023055505.1. Taxonomy (NCBI): domain Eukaryota; kingdom Metazoa; phylum Chordata; class Aves; order Galliformes; family Odontophoridae; genus Callipepla; species Callipepla californica. The sequence goes on from JALIRH010000094.1 coordinate 82,147, forward strand.
CAGTATCATGATGCCAGCATGAAACAGCTGTACAGGAGTGCTGAGATCCAAAGGGAGGAAGAAAATACAACCTCAGAAAGTCAGAATTTATTTCACATGAAGAAAGAACTACAGTGCTGGCACAAGGACCTCAGCCACAGCAAGAGGGCAGTGATTTCAGAAATATGAAAGCAGAAACAGGAAAGACGTGCAGTTTTTAACTGGTAAGAGAGATTAAAAAGTCAAGAAGTTCACATGCAAACACACTGTTCAGCTAAGAAATCTTGAAAGTGACAGTACTGAATTTAATGCTTTGTTCCTTGTTTATTCTCTAAAGAGCGAAAATAGAGTTCATAAAAATGATTAAAAAAAACACAAATTTAGATAGTGCTCTCTACCACAACAGCTCACATTTTATAATTTCACATTTTTATGAAATAAAAAAAATAATCCGGTAATACAGGATCAACTCTAAAAATAAACTGAACTGTTAAATTATCACTCAAGCCATGCACTAATCTGAAATGCACGTGAACATTACAATTCTTCAGTTGTTTTCTCTGTTGCTCTTAAATGCAGTTATATTATTGTAATGATTAGCAATATCTTTGGTATTTACAATATTTATACTGCAAGTATTATAACACTGATACTCCTCTAGGAACAAAAGGTAAACTGCAACATTGTGGCAAGCAGAAAAATAAATAACTACAATCTGCCCCTTTATTAGACATCATTTTTTGAAAATACATTAGGAACAAGAAAAGTACAAAGCCGCTGCTTGTGAGAGTGAAATCTGCAATGTAACATTAAGTAAAATAACTATGTGCCACTTCCTACTTAACTCGGTCCCACAGCTAATCCCCACTGCACACTGCAGTGCCTGCTAATTTAACACTAGTCCTCTTAGTCACAGAAGAACTGTAATGGATCCAGAAATATGCTGAACAACATTTGCAGTGGCTTAAGTTGCTGTGGAACCTCAGTCCTTCAGAGCTTTCTGTGGAAACTAAGGTCTCAATTCATTATGATATAAAGTGAGAAAAAATTAAATCCCCTAAGTTTTAAGAGAACCAGAAAAAAAATATCAACGTCTTATCTATTAGTAGTGGTTGGACAAGAGAACAACTTAAAACCTCAACAAGGGAAATAGGGGAAAACACCAAAGAATCGCAGGCATTTTGGCTCTCGTTTCACTTTACAAACACTGAAATCATCTGCTGCATGGATCTCAAGTAGAAAAACATCCATTTCTGACTACTTCTTACTCTTACAAAGTGAGCATTTTAAACAAGTTTCTGAACTAGAATTTGTATCAGAAACTCAGATACCAACTCTGCCTGTGTGTTAAGTGTACCTACTTCATGCATGTATCTATACAATGAACATTACTGTTCACAGAAATGAAATTACTGCCATACCTTACTCCAGACAGACCGTCAAAAGCATGCAGGTCCAGCACATTGGAAAGATCAACTCTGCACAGTGAGGGAAGAGGGGGGGAAGAAAGCTTCATGTTTTACTGCATGTAAAGATTTTGCATACTGAAGCTTCAATAACTCATTTTTATATATGAAAATAATTCTGTTTTTTCTTTTTTTCTTTTTTCCTAGCCTCCTATTCTGATGCAATCTAGTACCAGTAACTAGCCTTATTTTCAGATGTTAGCAGTCAGTGTTATCTACTGTGGAGTAAAGCAGCTCTAAGCTAAACAGTAGTATGGAAGCATAAAACAAGTATTTTAGGGAATATAACTTAAAAATTAAACAAACACCACAAGAATCTATTTCCAGAAAGATAAAATCCTTTGTACTGAATGCCTGAGTGATATTTAATTCTCTGATGGAAGTGAGTATTCTGCACCTCTTTCAACACACGTGCACTAAAACCCAATACAGGTAGCTATGCATGTGCACACCAAACATATCACAATGCAGGCTTTGTAAAAAGCCACCTGTCTGTGTAACAGGATTTGGTATCTAGTAATACTGGCCAATCTAATACCTTGATCTCTGTGTCTCCAGAATTCTGACAAGTCCATTTATTGATCTAGAACAAAATAGAGAAAAGCAGACGTGAGGTGCAAGTGCAATGTAATATACTGACTGAACAATTTAACTATGTAAAGCAACACAAGAAACAGCAACTCTCAGACTGTTATTAAATGTAGAACAGTCCAAGAGCCACCCAAAAGGAGTTTGCTTTCATGACTTTTGTATCTGAACAAAGGTCAAAATCCACTTCTAACAACAAAATATTACTACTGAATATAGCACTTTCATTCACAAGAATCCTCCTGATACAAACCATGATGTTAAGAATTCTTAAGAGCCTCTACCACTAATAAGGTTGCAAAGTATTTATCAACATTTCATTTTGTCTGTCAGGGTACTGAGAAAGATAAGACTTATCTCTGATCACTGATTTGGTTCAGAACATTTGTTCTCCTACATCCAAATTTACAATACCTTCCACACCCCTTCGTATTTGCTAATGAAGCGTGCACATACTAGCAGCCTTTTCCCTGTGGTTAATTTCAAAAAATGCCAACAGCTACCCAATAGTGTCTTGAGTGTCCGCATTCTTACAAAGGTCTATTGTTAGGCCTTTTTTAGGCCTCATTCAGCCAAAGGAATGGCACGGAGTTGCAGCAGAAGGGGGTCATGTTGGGTGCTGGGAAAAGGTGCTTTACCAGAAGGTGGTGGGCACAGAACAGACTGCCCAGGGCTGTGGTCATGGTCCCAAGGTGCCAGAGATTAAGGAGCATCTGGATAACGCTCTCAGACATACAGTTCTGATTTTGGGTTGTCCTGAGTAGAGCCAGGGGTTGGACTTAAAGTTAGAAGGAACCCTCAAGGACCATTAAATATTCTGTGATTCTATTCTAGAATTCTATGCTTCTTAGCAGCTAATATCAAATCTTAGGTAAGCTGTTAAAGACTGTACAAGTACATAAATACACTGGAAATGGCTTCAGAAAAGGGAGAAAATTATTCATCCGTATGGGAACTGTTGAATCACAGCCTGAACCACTGATTGGTCACTGAGTCAGCCACAGGAGCACAGGTGAAGGCAATGCGCTGTGTGACTGGAAGGAGTGGAGTCTGGCTCCACCTCTCCCAGACCCCATTTAAGGGTTGACTACCACTGGGGAAAGATCTCTTGTTGGAGATCCCTCCCCTGGTGAGCCTCTCTTTCACTAGTTGCCTGTTTACCATCCAGATAAGCCTAGGAAAATATACTATCTTCCTCACTATTTTCTCTGAATAGTGCTCTTTTGGGTTATTCACCCTACATCATGAAGACTGTATAGAGGAAAAGGACCTGGGGGTGTTGGTTGATGCTTGGCTCAACGTGAGCCAGCGGTGTGCCCAGGTGGCCAAGAAGGCCAATGGCATCCTGGCCTGTATTAGGAATAGTGTGGCAAGCAGGAGCAGGGAGGTGATCATCCCCCTGTACTCAGCTCTGGTGCGGCCGCACCTCGAGTACTGTGTTCAGTTTTGGGCCCCTCACTACAAGAAAGACATCGAGGCCCTGGAGCGTGTTCAGAGAAGGGCAACAAAACTGGCGAGAGGTTTGGAGCACAAGTCTTACGAGGAGCGGCTGAGGGAGGTGGGATTGTTTAGCCTGGAGAAAAGGAGGCTCAGAGGAGACCTCATCGCACTCTGCCACTTCCTGAAGGGAGGCTGTGGTGAGGAGGGGGTCGGCCTCTTCTCCCAGGTAACTAATGACAGGACGAGAGGGAATGGCCACAAGTTGTGCTGGGGAAGATTTAGATTAGATTTGAGGAAAAATTTTTTCTCTGAGAGAGTGGTGAGGCACTGGAATGGCCTGCCTAGGGAGGTGGTTGAGGCACTGTCCCTAGCGCTGGTTCAAGAAGCATTTAGATGAGGTGCTAAGGGATTTGATTTAGTAGCTTGGTGGGTAGGGATGGTGGTGGGAGGATGGTTGGACTAGATGATCTTGTAGGTCCTTTCCAACCTAATGAATCTATGAATCACCACTGACTAAATGACATGTTGCAGCAATCACAAGATCTAATCTAATAACATTTGAGCCAGTACTATGTTATTTATACCAAGAGTTTCATACCTGACAGATGTTCTGACTTTATTCAGTTCTTCCCCTGAAACCAAATCTGTTTTATTGATGATTATAAGATCAGCTAATGCAACCTGCCTATACATTTGGAAAAAGAAAAAAAAAGACAACTTGAATAAACAATTTCTTGTAAGGCAGAAATGGTATGCCTCTCTCAGCACTGTAAAGTTACTATATTGTTAGTACAGAATGGCAAACATTAACCAAATCATTAACTAAATCAAAACATCATGGAATGACTATGATATTATTATCTTCTTGAGATTATTCCTTGCTGCTTGTTTTGGTTGTCTGCTTGCTTCTCCTACTCTATTCCCTCCCACTCTACTTAAAAATTAAAAAAATAAAAATAAAAAAATAAAAAGAATCTTCTACACCAAAAACCTTCACGATTTACTAACTCCAGAAACCCCTAATTCTTTTGCACACATTCTTCACAAGGACTTATATCACTACAGTTATCTTTAATCGCTGTGGCTCCGCATTAACACATTTATAACTTACATTATCTGACAAAGTCCAGCTTATAAACCTTTCGTGTCACCCCGCCCCCATATTTATTTTAATGTATAATCCCATTCATCTTAAAATATGAATAAAGGTTGCTCTGAAAGTAATGCCCCTTATTTCATTACACTGGCCTGTGACATCAGAGACGGGTGCTGTTGGTATGACAGTAGAGGTTAAACCTTCCCACCAACACTCCACTGAATTTTGCTGCTGTGCAACAGATGGCAGCAGAGTGGCAGATGACAAAATGATGTCTGACATGGAAGTGCACATGAAACAAAGGAGTGGAACTAAATTCCCCCGTGTGGAAAAAAATGGCACTCACTGACATTCATCAGCACTTGAATATTTTACAGAGACCAAACGGTGGATGTGAGCACAGCGAGGGGGTGGGTTGTGCATTTCAGTAGGCAGCAGTGGCAACAGCCACTGTCACGAAAAACAAGCCATGTTCCAGATGGCCATGAAATGTTTAAAAATGCAGCATGCAGGGCCTTTCTCATTGCTAGCAAAAATGCATACCTAATGGTGGCAACGATGCTGAAAATTGATTTTGTAGTAGAGAATTTGTTCTGTCAAATAGTGTTATTTGTACTCTGGCGTAGTTTCAATTTATTAATAAAGAGGAGGCTTTATTTTCAGAGCAGCCTACTTATTAGAAAAGTCAAATCTGAGCAGAAAGATCAAATGGTGCACGGAGTAATTTGTGTTTTCTACCTTTGTTTAAAAGCAAAGGAGGAAAAAAACTTTATAAAAAGCAATCAATTTTTAATGGTCTTCAGCACAGTGCAGTCACTGACTATAATATAAAATAATGAGGTTCTTATATCCATACCGTGATGCTTCATTGACAAGGCCTTCTGGCTTCTCCTCCATCAAGTGCTAGACGATAATCAAAACAATTGGCTTAAGTATGTTTAAATAATGTTCAAATTAATTCGCAGTAAAGTATACCAAAATCATTTTACACAAAGTACTATTTTCAAGGAAGTATTAAAGGAAAATTGTATCTTATGGGTTTTTTTTGCATTACAGTGTTTATACATTCACCATTACAGAAGCTTAACATTTCTTTAACGGAAACTATTTTCTTTTAGTAAATTATTTGCATAGAACGCCAAAGACTTGGAAAACTGTATTCAAACATTTAATTAACTTCACCATATATATATCAAAACTAAAGTCACCACAATATACAGCAACCAAGGAAAAACATCTGAATAAAAATGTATTCTAATAAATGTTATGTCAATTGTTAAAGAAGTATTAGGCTTGCAGTACAAGATTCCATAATCGTAAAATACGTTTCTCTGGAAGACTTAAACTGCACATGTACAGTAAAAATTCATAATCTTGTTCTGAGTTTCTACAAATAATCAGCTACTCACTGGTGAGTCTGCCTGCCCTCAGTGTTTGCTGTTAATTCATGCAGAAACTGAGCAAAAGAGACAGTGCTGACAAAAAAAAAAGCAGCACATCATTATGCTACAGGAGTTCAGTACCTTACCACCTGCAGCCTTGTCCTACATTTGTGTGTCCAAGCTAATGTCCCCCACAGAATTAGTGAAAAACAAAACAAAACAAAAAAACCACCCACTTCTCAGTCAGCAGCACTAGTCACAGCAAGTTAAAAAGCTCTGTTCTACCAAGAATTTAGAGCAACAGACTTCAGTACTAAAACAGCAGAGGCACTGCTTCAGGGCATTTTCTGCTCAATCCTGACACTGAGACAGCAATCCTTAAAGTAGAAGGATCACAGGTATCTGTTCTGCGTAGCAGTTCATCTAAAACATGTAAGAATTCCAGTACCATACCTGCAATCCATGCTTTGCATCAACAACAGATACAATGCCTAAAGGAGAACATTAAAATGAAGTAAAACCATTAGCTGCTTTAAGCACACTTCAACAACCTGTAACCCATAAGACTAGTAAAATGACAGTATCATCACATTTGAAATTCTTTATAATACTTTCAAAATTCCCAGTGCATCTCAACATTAGACTTGTCACCTGAATAGTTTGGTTTATTAAGTTCATCAAACCAAGATAGAGAAATTCTTACCACAAAGATACCTCTCTGCCTCTTTTCAAGAAAAAGTAAATGGACAGAGATACGTTTATACAGGTAACGAAAGCATAGTAAGGGGATCAGCTGAGCTACATCATCATCTGTCTTTAAGTGACCAGGATTCTGCAACTGTCGGGCAGAAACAGGTGAAGCTGTTTGAAAATATAACTGAAGACTTCCCTGGCTAGAAGAGCATTTCACAGCCTAACCAAAGGCACAGTAGGGTCCTTTTAAGAAAAAAAAACAAAAACAAAAACAAAAACAAAAACACAACAATCTTTCTACCCTATAGGAAAAAAAAAATCAACATTCAGCACCCTCTTTAACTAATGAAAAACACAGTAAAATTATAATTTTAATAAAACAGAGTAAGTGCTAGAAAAAGCAAGTGGAAAAGACAGAGAAAACAGAAGGCAGGCGTGTCTGAACACTGATATGTTAAGAGTGCAGAAAAATTAAAAATGGTCAATGAAACGTTCAATAACAATAAAAGAACCTAAATAACATTTGATAATATCCAATTAATGAGAACTAATGGGATTTTTTTCTTATTATTTGACAGTCAAGATACCTCCTTAACTAAACTGTTAGCAAAACATATGAAGTTTGCTGGTTTTAACGAACTGAAAAAGTTCTCCCAGAACAGAAGCACCAGAACAAGTAACTGGATCTCTGTCGTGAAATTTGAGGATATTGAAACTAAGATTATGGCTTTCAAACAATTTCTGAAAGTCTGCATTAAACTGTAATATACTACACTATTATACACACAGGTATGCAATATCAATATGTTGCAATACAAGCTTGCACTGCTTACCATCAAGATAGATGTCACTCCCGAGCTCAGAATCAACCCAGAACATGGAGGCCACAGCTCCTAGAAAGTGCAATAAATTTAGCTGCAAAACTGATACTAGTAGTTCTGTATTTAAAACTCTTCTCTTCCAAATTCAGAGAGCATCATCAGTGTCAAGGATCTGAACAGATATTTTATCTAACAGCTGCCAAAGCATTACACTTATATAAGATGAGACTAGGAAAAGCTTTAAAATTCTCACAATTCCAGATGTATATAAATCTGAATTAATTTTACTCAGTACTATCTACAGAGTAACTCACTGCAGGACTCCCTTCATACAAAACATTTAACGAAAAATGGGATTAAGAACAGGCACATGGCTGAGGAAGTTCAGAATCATCAAGATGGTAGGGATCACAGGTCCTGCAAGAGGTGGGCAGCAGAGGTTGGTCTTACCTCACAGGAGGTAACAGCGGCCTCCTAGATAATCAAAGATAAGTCACTCAGGAGACTAAGCCAAGCTTTTCACAGTGTTACGTGGCAGAAAAATTAGAGATAACAGTATTTAGCCGAATTGAGGTGCTCAGATCACACGTATCACAAAAATGCTTTCTCAACATGAAAAGACCGGCACACAACAGGCTGACTAGAAATGCAGACTTCCCCATTCTCAGAGGACTGACTCAGTCAGGGATACCTGACTGAATATCCCATAAGAAACCTGGTCTTATCATTTAGCTTATCTGCTTTGATAAGTTAAACTAGACCTCCCAACATCCTTTGTAACCTGTGTAGGGGTGAATATCCTCAACGAATAGTACCCACACAACACAATGAAGATGGACAGTATATTCTTGGATGGATTATCCAGATGATATAAAGACACCTGATAAATTAGGAAGGGCTCACCTGTCACCGAAGGTCAAGGCTTGCTTGGAACTCCACACAGGAAGGATCTCCAACAAGAGATCCTTCCTCAGTAGTAGTCAGCCCTTAAATGGGGTCTAGAAGTGGAACCATACTTCACCCCTTCTGGTCACACAGGTGCACTGCCTTCACCTGTGCTCCTGCAGCTGACTCAGTGCTCACCTTAAGTGATCAATCGGTGGTTCAGGCCATGATTCAACAGTTCCCATACAAACCTGATTTTATGATTTATATATTTCTTCAGAACATAAAACGGAACACACTCAACTGAAAGAGAATCTGAAAATATCTGAACATCTGAGGTTACATCCCATAGAATACTCAAAAATCTGTAACCTGGTTCCCGTTAAATATCTATGGCTTAGGAGCCTACTTCTACTGTTTCCTGCTAAAAAGACCTTGTGAATGGTATAAAGCAACTGTTGGATGTGCTGCATATTCATTAAAAAAAAATCTGAAGACATTATGAAACAAACCAGTTTAGTATGAATCAGTGTCACAATATGACGGACAGTAGGAACTGAACAGACAGTACCTGTATCTGACAACTAGCAAACTCTTCATACAGGCTGTCTAAAGGAACAAAAAAAAACAGAAGGAAAAAGAAAAAAAAAAAACCCAGTAACTGAACTCATTCTAATGCCTAAAACTGTCCACCTGATCTGACAAAATCAACTCCTCCAAATATCAGTCAGAATCAACACCAACTATCTGTCAATTGCTTACAAATGCTGCCTTGAGTAAGACACAACTAAATCCACAATGGTAGACTGTTTGTGTTTTTTATTTTTATATCTATCAATGTTTTTCCTCAAAAAGCTTAATAGTTCTCCAGTGTCACTCAAATAGGATTCACATGTAAGAGAGCCCAAATCAATGTCCTTTCTTTTAAATAAGATCACTGTGGCAACTATTTGGGTTTGAGCTGGAAAGTGTCAAGTCCACCAAATGGGAAAAAAACAATGTCAGTAAGAATTTCCTTCACTCCCAAACAATAGCACATTTTTAATTGATCTGGTTCAGGGAAAACTGTTCAGGTTGCTATTACATTTTTGTATTAAAAAAAAATAATCACAAAACAGCACATAAAGAATTACTGTTCTGTACCTGCCAAAACAATGCATTAGTCTGGCAGCACATTTTTGGACTTCACAGAATACAAGGCTTGAGACAAACAACGCAACACTACAACAGACATTACTCATCTCTACTTTGGAAAGAGCAATGTGGAACAGAAAAAAAAAAAAAAAACCTTACTGAAACCTGCTAGCTTTAGAGTGCTCTTCTCCAAGACTTATCAGATACTTTTTTTGACACATGTATTTTAACAAGAATTCTGTTAAGCCTTCGAGTCAATCTAAAAGCTACTAGTTAACAACAACCACAACAACTGCCTATGGCCCATTTCCATGACCTGTTTTACTCTATACAGCAATCCACACATGGTTCACAACTTACCACTTCAGAATACATTTTGAAAGGTGAAGTGACTGCTGAGCAAATAAACACTTCATAGTAACAGGTGAATTATAATGGTTATGAAAAACATGCACAATGTGAACTACCTGGATCTGCCAAACCAGTTGTTTCCAATAGTATATAATCAAATTTTCCTCTCTTCTGCATGAGGTTCTCAATAGCCTTCAGACCATTGTCCCTGTAAAAAGAAACAATTAAACCTGAGAATAGAGAAAAAATGTAAAACATGCTTATACATGTTTTTAATAAAAAAACTAATCCATCTTCTGACGCAGAACCCAGCGAGAGTATAATCAAAGCAAAAGGTCTGAGTCAGGACCTACACACTTGACACCTAAAATTCAGTCATTAAGCTGCTGTTCCAGTAGTAGCCAAACAGGAGCCTTCAGTTTTATTTTGGTCTGAAAAGTACCTGTGCACTCCCCAAGACTGTAACAATGGCAATTTAAATACATATTCATTTTCAAACTCTGAAATCATTGTGAAGCAGGGTTGTGCTAATGTGCAACTTTTGGGTTTGGAAACAGATTTTAAAAAGAAAGCGAGGGATGAGGAGACTGAACAATCTTCTGTATACCATATCTAGATGTGCTATTTACTTAAATCTCAGCTGCTCAAGTAAAGATGTATACCATTTTACACAACTTATGTTTATTTAAAAAAAACAGTAACAGCTGCATTCTTCATGTACCAGTATACAACACAGTGCAATCAGATCTTCCATTTTCCCCTTACTATGCCATTTTGTAAGGCATACAACTAGTTCTTTCAAATTTTCAGGACTAACAGATCATCACTTTTCTTACAAATTTAACACAAACAATCCAACATTCAAATAAACAACAAACATTAATACAATGCTATGTTTTAACATAACTTCCTGTTTGCAATTTGCACTACTGTTTCCCTACAGAGGCTCTCCCTCTCCCCTTTCTGAGCCACAAAATACTCAAATGTTGACCAACAGAGTATGAAATACAGACTAAGTATTTCACTTCAGTTCTAGTTCCAGCCTTCTAGAATATTTAGTGCCCTGTACAAAAGCATATAATAGTAACAGATGACAGAGCCGTTACCCTATAGTACCCAGCTTGTGCAAGGAATAGCATTTTTCAGAAAGATGCTAAATCCAAATCCAGTTAAGGCACCAAAAGAAAATAAATTTCTATCTTGTAAATTACAATTCTTGTTTCATCTATACACTAAGTCACAGTCAACACTGTCATGAGCTTTATGAATTTGTCCTTTAGCTCCTCTCCTTTCATCTCCCCAGAAACCCATTATTAAGGGCTTGCATAGTAATCCTTCCTTACTTTACCGAACAGCACAAACAGCCATTTCTTAGCTCCAGCCATTCTTCATACAGTTCTCCTCCCTGACTGATTGCCAGGGATTTCTCCAGTGCACTTCCTGGAAAGAGAAGAAATATAATTTGAAAATACAAATGTGTGAAAGAATGCCCGCAAAGGGGACATGGAAGACCCTCAATGGTACATGTTTTATTCCAGGATTATATCCTGGTTCTACAAAGATGAAAAGGCAACTGACAAACAGGATGGAACAACTCTGACAGAAGAAAGAAGTCAGCTTCTAGCCCTGTAACACATACATGCCCTGCTTCAGTATTTTCTTTAAAGATCCATGACCAGAAATAACAAGGATGTTAAAAAAGAATACCGTGAAGAACCCAAAGCCATGAACAAACAACACACATTATCATAGTGCAAAATGTAAGCAACACTGACATGGTGCAGATAGGAAATGGTAGCCCTGGCAGCTAAAAATCGTACAAGCATAGAAGCAAAAAGGTCAAAGGATCACAGAGACCATGCACATATTCCCTCATTTTCCCAATTCAAAATAATCCGTGGCTGTGTAGAATGCAAAGAAAACATTTTCCACCAGCATTTCATTTTAATTTTCATGTGTTTCAGAATGAGTAGGTCAAACAGAGCCATGGCACTTCCAGCAGCATAATATACTCGTTTGCTCGACCTGAATTTATGCAGAGAACCGTATAACACGTAACACTACGAAGTTCAGCCAGAAATCTTCCTGCCCTTCCCACGGCTGAGGTATGGCACTAATTTCAGCGACGAATTCAAAACGTCCACGTCCGTGTTTTCCAGAAGCTCTAACATTCACGTCGCAGCTAAACGTAAAGAGCCAAGTGTTCCTGCAGGTTTACGTACCTTCTCCAAACTCGTTCAGTATCACTGCAATCCTTTTACTATGTTGTTCGGTCAGTATGTAATTCAGGAGCGTTGTTTTCCCGGCGCCTAAAACACAGACAGCGCTGCCGTTAAAATGCTTAAAAGCCGTTCAGTTTTCATCTTAAGAGTAAATACTCGTGTGGACGCACGCCTCGGAGGAGAATCACGCAGAATGCAAACGAACGATAACTACCAGTGCCCCGCGCTCCTCACCTAGGTATCCCGTGATGATCGTCACGGGGACCTTCCTGCCGGGGCCAGGCTCGCTGTCCTGAGCAACGCCGGCATCTATCGGCACCAGATCGGGGCAGTCTTCACCCTCCATGTGGGAGCGAGGACCACCGGCACCTGCGTCCCGCTGCGGGCCGCCAGCCCCCGCCACACGCGATCCGGCTCCGCGCATGCGCGTTGTCCTCAGGGCAGCGGCCTCTGAGCTGCCGCGCGTGCGCAAAAGGAAGGCGGCTGCGCGCGCAGGCTGTGGGGCGGTGGGCCGGTGATGGGGGGGTGCGGGGTGGGCAGCGTCCCTGTGGTGCTGCTAGCTCTTCGGCTGCCTCAAGAAAAAGCTAATCACAGAAGTTATTTGCCTGATGTATGCCTACAATATAAAAACACAGGTGCGGTGCTCCAGACTGTATGTGAAGTAACACAGGTCTGAGCGCAGACTGAAGAAGCATGTTTCTCTTCCTCGGTGTCTCTGCCTGTTTGTAGAAGAGTAAACGTGCTCAGTACTTATCCTTGAATCCTCCTGTATTTGTGAGGTTAAAACACTTGTCAGGATGATGCTTTCAATGAAGCATAGCTGACAGGAACCAGTTGTGGAGTTTCTGTTGCCTTAGCTGTGAAAAGCAGTAAATCACATCCGTTCATTATGGGGTATAAGTACACAGTTTGCAGAGTCTGGGGGCCAATATACGCTGCGATGCACCTGTCTACGTTTTACTCTTGTGTGGCATACTCCGTTTTAATGGAAAAGCTCGATGTGTTTTTCCAAACTGTAGCTGGAACTCTTAAATTCCAAGGTATGACTCTCTCCTGAATCTGCTCGCAGTTCTGCTATTAAGGGAGTGATTAAGAAAAAAAAAAAACCTCAAAGGTTTTCACTGTGAGAAGGCTGTGGATGAAAGCAAGAATAGTCAGAGAGGTCGGGAAATGGCATGGTAGTGTGACAGAGCATATCTAGGCTATAAATTGCCTTGCAAAAGTCAAGCTAGTTGTAATACTGACATTTCATTTACATGTCAGTGAGACATCTGGTTCTGGGGAAGAAAGAGGTGATGAGACGTGTCCTGGCTCCTCAGGAACTTCTGCTTTTCATTAGTTCACATGACACAGCTCATCATGTTTCTTTTGAACAAAACTGCACAAAATAAATAATGTGGATTTAGAGTTTCCTTTCAGTTTCTTCAAAGTTTATATTAAAATGCTAGAATCCTGCTGTATTAGCTGTCCTTGAATTTCTGTTGAACTGTGTAATAAAGCCTACTTTATGAAGCTAAATGCAAAACCTTTATATTTTGTTGAGGTGGCAGCTAAAATGAAGGCAGTAAACCTAGAACTGGCTGGCATGGTTGGAGTGTTTTACTCTGAGATGTCTGTAGACCAAATAAAAACTATCAGAAAGCGGTAAAGTGTTCGTAGATTCCAGGAAGTCATATTTAACTGCGAGTTTAAGTGTTTTTGGCTGTGGCTGAAATAAGGTAGTGTCTTCACAAGTACCGAAGTTCTCAACAAAAGCAGAGCAGTTTGTTTCAGGCTGGTTTAGACAATGGTAAAAGTGTTTGTTCAGGCTGTTACTCTTCGGGGAGAATTGGGGAACAGGACTGTGAGAGTCATGAGATAGGAAGAGTACACACTGAGGGGTATTGCAAAAGATTGAAAGTTATCAATACATGACACAATAGCAACACAAGCACAGTGATCACATCATGAAACAACAGGAAAAGATCATTTCAACAATAGGGAAAGAACATTTCAGTGTTGTATGGAATTTAACAGTTTCTGGATTGATAGTCTGTATAGTACAGTGTAGTTTAGTGTTCTAGAGAAGTGAGTCCCAGATGAAATCTGATGCCAGACTTTTGGGTGGACATTAATCTGCAAAACCACAAAGAAATAGAAATTAAAATCAATTTTGTGATCAGTTCAGTAGCTGCTGAACTGTCCCATGCATATCTCAAAACAAAACTGGTGAGCAAGGGCATAAGTTTAGTGATTTGCATACTCCCCTGAATACACTTATTTCTGATCAGTGTTGAAGTATTTCTGTTAAACTATCTCTGTTTTCTTGCCTGTATTGAGATTGACATACGATTGACCACTCGTATGTATGTACTGATGGATGTTTCTATCATATCCAGTGGGGGCACAGAAAATAAACAAATAAATAGGATTTAAAAGCCTTGTGGGAAAACACTTATGCTTGAGCAAAATTCTGAGAAACTAAGCCTGATAACAACCAGTAAAATACTGCAAGTAAAAGATAGAGTACTGGCCCAGATCTTGCAAATACTGTGACAGAAAGTTCCATTTCTCCTGATTCACCAATGCAGAAATTAAATTTCAATTAAGCTACTTTTCTTTTTTTTTTCTGATAAAACAATTCAGAATTTCTTTCAGACACCAGTAGAAGAAAAGTTCATGTATTTTCTCTAATTTTCATGTAACAGTTTATGTTTTATTTAAAACTGAATAAATCAATTTGACATTATTGGACACAGCTGAGACTTATATCATTGTCAGCACTGCACATGACCATATTGTAGCTTCTCTTAGTAAAAAAGCATCTAGTTGAGCTGGCTTCGTTAGCCAGTGGTGTTGTACCAGGTGTCCTATTACCATTACCAGGTTTTGTGTGCTGCTGGCACATACTGAGATAGTAACAGTATTCCTGTTGGTGCACGCTTCCATAAGCTAATCAGGTAACAGGTGCTCGTTACTGCCATATACTGCTGGTGTATTTTGTTGAGGATACAGACATACAAAAGATACTGAGAAAATTACTGTGGAGTCAGTTTCTCATAGGGTATGAAAGGTGCATCCTCTGCAGATAGCAGGGGAGGCTTAGAGATTCAGCAGGGCTTCATCATTTCTGACTATCCTGGGCCCACAGAGTTGTGCTTAATGGTAGGCATGGCACCGTAATTCTCTGTCATGCAATAGCATGCTTTGCAGGGACATGACAGCCAATAAACAAGTGACCACTAATTCACTTGTTTAAGAAAAATAGATGTTTGTAAATGTGTGTAATTACAGAAAAAGGCCCCCAGAAGATGGTGTATAGACATGTTGATTGTTGTCTCTTCTAGCATTTCCCAAACCTTAGTTTGGCAGCTCTCAAAATGATACGCAGTAGTAGCAGTGCTGCCTGGCAGCACATACTCAGGTCACCCTTCTGCTCTATGAGGCTGTGCCTGCAGCTCCTCAGCCTGTCCAGCCACACCAACCAACCAGCAGCACTGCCCCACGGCCTTAAGGTCAGGCTGCAGCAATTAAAAAAAAAAAAAAAAAAAAAAAAAAAAGCACAGTGAGTACAGTTGAAAATGCAATGAGATTGGAGGGATGAATGCCTTTGTGTCTTTTTGGAGAGCTGAAATGCCCATATGGGAGAAAGCAGTCATTAGGATCAGAGTTTCTGCTGCTTTCACAGACACTTGCTTTGATGACTCTTTTATTCATCATCTGGAAAGATTTTGTTTCTATATCTTGTCTTACAGGTGTGATTATATGCAATCATTTTGTTAGGTCCCAGAATCATGGAATGGCTTGGGTTGGAAGGGACCTCAGAGATTATCTAATTGCTATTCCCTGCCATGGGCAGGGTTGCCAGCCTCCAGATGAGGCCGCCCAGGGACCCATCCAACTTGGCCCTAAGCACTTCTGGGAACTGGGCATTCACAGTTTCTCTGGGCAGTCTTTTCCAGTATCTCATCACTCTCTGACCCTCCTAATAGCTAATCTAAATTTCCCCTCTTAATTTAAAACCATTTCTCCTTGTCCTGTCCTTATCTGCCCGTGTAAAATGATGGTCTCTCTCTCTTGTTTATGAGCTCACTTCAAGTACTGGAAGGTCACAATGAGATCTCCCTGCCGCCTTCTTTTCTCTAGACTGAACAAGCCTAGCTCCCTCACCCTTCCTTCATAGGAGAGGTGCTCCAGCCCTCTGATCATCTTAGTGATTCTCCTCTGGACCTATTTGAAAAGTTCCACATCTTTCCTGTGCTGGCAGCCCCTACCCTGGGCACAGTACTCCAGATGGGGGCACAGATGGATGATGATCTCCCTCTCTCTGCTGGCCACTCCTCTTCTGATGGAACCCAGGATACTGTTGGCCTTCTGGGCTGGAGGTGCATACTGCTGGCTCATACTCAGCTTTAAAGAACCCCCAAATTCTTCTCTGCAGGGCTGCACTCAGTGAGTTCTTCTCCCAGTCTGCATATGTTCCTGGAACTGCCCCACATGCACTGAGCTATATTGAATCTCAGTTCAGTACATACAGGCCCACTTTTCAAACTTGTCCAGGCCTCTCTGGATGGCCTTTCTCCCAGTGTATCAGCTGCACCACTCAGCCCAAGTCATTTATGAACATGTTGAGGAACACTGGTCCCAGCATAGACCTTTGGAGGACCCCTTAGTTGCATGAATTCAAACAACAGTGGTGCTTAATGAGATGAAGCAGTAGTATTGACATGACTGGATCTCATGGTTTTTTGTTTGTTTGTTTGTTTTGTTTTGTTTTTTCTTTTTTTAAAGTCTGTCTCATGTGAAAGTAACTCAATGAGTTAAAAACATATAAAGTTTCCTGATGGAAGTCTTTTTTTTTTTTTTTTTCCTCCAATAAGAGCAAAAGAGCACTGAAATAATAGATGAAAAAGAATACCTGATGACTTTTGCTGCTCACATGCTGAAGTAGGCTGCTAGTAATTCAGTTCCAAAAAAAAAATTCAATTCCAAAAATATGGAAACTTTTTATGATCTAAGTGCTTCATCTGCAGCTGCTGGATCACCTCAGATGTTCTTTTTTCTGCATGAGACAAAACATTTTTGAATTATCTCTTTGTCTTTCCTTATCAAGAATGTAGGAAACTGCAAAATAAATAGTTGTACTATTATCAATTAGGTGTATTTGTGAGATTGATATGTTTATGGAGGCTACCTCAAGTTGTTGCCAAATTTAGCAAGTGCCACGTCAGCTGTTAAGATGAAGCATCAAAACTGAGGTAGTGACTTCTCCCTGAGTAGTTAGCAGTTCTGGAGATACAGCTAGAAATAGAAACATCTTCCCATTTTTAAACAAACACACCAGGCCCAATTAACCACAGGCCTTGGTAAGGAAAGAACGGGAAAGTCCAATCTCTTCCAGTCTCTTCCATTTTGTCCTACAGTGAACAGAAAGGCAGATGTGAAACATCTCTATCTAAATGCTGAGGTTCTCTAACCGTCTCTACAGCCAGACAAGTTATGGAAATGGTTAAAGGAGCGACCTGCTTATTTTCCATTCCTTTTCTCCTCCTTCGCTTGTAAGCTTCTAGAAACAGAGGCACAGTTAGAAAATGTGTAGCTTCATGGAGGCTTACGAAATTAAACAATTATAAAGATGACGATGTTTTTTAGAACCAGTATTTTGAGAAATGGGAGACCTGGCTTCAGTAAGTAGGTCTTCTAATGACAGGTTGTCTATAATGTTATCAGAAAACAATTGCATGTGTCAGCAATGACTTGGTAGTAGTGAAAAACTGCACGGTGAAATTTTTCTTTTGCTGCTCCTTCTTTTACGCTGGAGACAGATTGAAGCTGACCTGAGAGAGACCATCTCAACCTGTGCAAAGAATACATGTGAAACGACTCCTGCCTTTCCTGCAGTGGTCTGGACAGCAAAGTAAGTGGACAAAGTGGTGTTTATTTCCTGTCACCTTACAGAAAGATTTGCTTATATTACTCTCTCGGCTTAAATTCTGAAAAGCAAACAAGAGAGAAGTTCAGTTTTCTGTATACCAGTTTCATGTAGGATCAAAGAGAGGGAGTGTTCTGGAGAGGCCATGGAGCTGAATTAAGTATTCTGGTTATTTTCAGATGTTTAGCTCTGAGCAGTGCTGAGGTCCTTGACTCCAACTACCGTAGGTAAGAAATGCATACTAAGAGCTCCAGGAAACATCAGGCGTTATGAGTTTTGTGTCAGCTGTGTGTGCCAGTATACATCAAATTAGGTTCTCAAAAATGAGTACATTCATTAAAATGGCAAGGGTTTATTAAAAAATGCTTCATTGTTCTTGTTTTTCTACAAGCAGATTGCCCTGGCCTGTCTGAGAGCAGGTTGCACATTTGGATGTTCCTTCTGTGTCAGTAACAGATCCATAAAAGCTGCAGCTGGGTTGTGCACTAGGAAGGGTACTGAAGGTGGTGATCAAGTTCCAACAGACACATGGGAGTGCACAGAAGAAGTAAGGCAGTAGGAAGCACTATCTTGCCACATCCAATATCTCTGGTGCCCAAGTTTTCTTAAGACTAACACGTATGCCAGATCATAGCTATGAGTGATTTGTAACCAAGTGATAACTAAGTTCAAATTAACAGTAAGTTAATGGTGTTAGCTTTATCTTGGTGACGTAAATAAAGGATGGGTGCGGTAGGTTAAGTTCTGTCCAAAAAGGTTTCTAATTTATTCTCCCCGCAGCAATCATTTTCCAGTTAGTACCAGTCTCATAACAATAGATTTTGGTATTTTTTCCCTCAGTTTTTAGACTTTCAGATCTTATTCTTCTGCAGATCCTCCTCTTTTTTTGTTGTTGTTGTTGTTTTTTTTTCCTTACAAAGAAATTTTTATTTGTTTTCATTCTTAATTTTTAACATTTACTTCTGTTAAATCTTTCAGCTCTTCTGCACTTCTGCAAGGGCAAGTAGCCAGTGCTCTTTGAAGGCCAGGTGGGTTGACATTCATATTTACATACGCTTATAGTGCTCTGAGAGTTGGTGAATCCTAAAAGCTAATTGTGAATGACAAAATGCTAGACCTCCACTGTATGGTAATCTGCCGTTCTTTGCCATAGATTGCACTGTTCAACCTTCAGCTCACTGGGAATGGACAGCCAAGCTGTGCTGCCTTCCAACAGGCAGCTGTAACAAGGCAGGGATTTCATGAAAATGGGACAGCCTAGAAATGAATTGCCTCTGCTCCCTCAGAATCCACCTGTAGAAACTTCTCTTTCTGGCTTCTGTTTTTCCCTTTCAATGAATCCTGAGTTCTGTTTATTTTGCAGAAGCAGTGAAGGCTTTTTTGCACCAAGACTGAGAGGAACACACCAGTGAGGAAACATCACGTTGCAACACAACCACCATCAATTACTTTAATGCTAAGCGAAGTCATATCCACGGTGCACGCGTGTACAGGCAAAACGGCATCCCAGATAAAGAAGTGGCATCGATTTACTTGTCTTGTCTTGCCTTCGCGTGCTGTAAGCCCACCACTCAGGCTGTAGGTGGTGAGGCAGTCCCTCCCTACGGAAGGGGCTACACCTGCTGCTGGCAGCACGCATGTGCTCACTAACAGGTGCCGACTCTAACGCGCCCCTAAGGTACCTCGCTGCGTTTGCCTGCACTAACCTTACGCCGATGCGCCAGGTGATGGAGAAGCGACCACGGCTACTCCCAAGTACGTGAAGGGCAGATGAGCGTGCGGGTGTGTGACACCAACACCGCGGCGCCCACACGGCAGGGGCGGGGGGACGGCCCGGGGCGCGCCGTGCGGCGCGTAGCGGCCTTCCTCCGCAGGTGCGCTTGTATCCCTTGTATCCAAAGGGTCCGGGATCGGGGAGCCTAGCGCGCAGCGGGGCGCGGCGGGCGGCTGAGCCCTCCCACCTCGCCCGATTTCGGTGAGGAAGGTGAAACGCGGAAGTTGCCGGGCGAAGCTGTCAGACGGCCGCCGGCTTTCCAGCCCGCAGCGTTAATAAAAGCACCGAACCGGGCGCCCGCCCCGCGCGCCGGCTCCTGCGCGCTCCGCATGGCGACGTTACCCGCCGCTGACCGCAGGGCGTTCGCCCTGAAAATCAACAGGTGAGAGGCGTCCGCCGTGCCCCGGGGCTGCTTCGCGGGGCTGCGGGGCCGCGGCTCCTCCGCGAGGATAGGCCGGCGCGGAGCGGTGCCCCGACGGCCGCGTCCGTGTCCGCCGTGGAGCAGAGGCGGCGTTGGTGCCCCTCAGATGCTTAAGGGTCCGAGGGCGGGATTGCTGCGCCTGGGAAAGGGGGGCTCACGTGGGGATCCCGCGCTGTGCTTTTTGCACTTCTGCCTTCTCGCCTGTGGAAAGAAAAAACGAATCCCTCTGGTGTAAAAGGAGTTTGTTCCCCCGTGCGCCGCGCGAGCAAATGAGCGTGCAGCGGTTGTACGCCGCGGTGTCACTCCTGGCCGTGCGCTCGGGTGTCCTGTCCCAGGGAAGCGCTGGCGCTCCGATGCTCCCTGCTCGGCTGCAAGGAACCAAGACAAGTTTTATTTCCATACCGCTGTGGCAGAGGGAAGCACGAGGCTGCTTTTCCAGAGTCTCGTCATCAGAGGCTAAAACCGTGTTTCCAGAGGGTGGGTGTAAGTGCGAGGTGAGTGAGTTTGCTGACACGTAAGAAAGCAAATAGCATAATGGTAATACAAACTGAGGAAAAGGCTAACCTCAGAGAGAAAAGTATGTGAAGAAACTCCGCCTCCCCGGCAATTTGTTGGAAGACTTGGGGTTTTCAGCTGCACAGGATAAAATTAGCTCAGCTGCCATATGCCTTTCCCATGGCAGAGCACACATCAGCATACCTTTCCATATCCCCTGAGGACTCACTTTAAATTTACAGTGACTGACTGCTTGCGGGAGTGAGATACCATTCTGAGAGGCCGTGAGGCCAGCACTTTGATGCAGGCCCCCCTGATGTTTTCTGGTGAACCGAGGCCTTGCTTGAAAAACTGCGTATCTGGCTGATATTCAGAGAGTTCAGGTTATTTTTTATCTTCCTATTTTTAGGGTCAGCTTTCTGGCAGCTTCTCCCATCCATGGTGATGGTTGCTGTTCATCTGTACAACTGAAGCCTGACGATCTAACTCAACAATGCCATTTAGTCTGGCTCACGAAGATTTACAACTAAGAACTGTTTTGAAATTACACCATTACAGTTTTGTTTTTATTTCCTCTGATTGGGCAGCAAAGCACTCCATATTTTTTTTTTTTAGTAAACCAAATGTTCAGTTACATTCTTCGTGTCCTGGATATCATTCTGGCTTAACAACCTGTATATTTATTTTGTGAGTAAGAATATTCTCTTTGACACTTTGGTAAGGATTATATGAGTTTGCTAGCAGAGCATTGTTTCTGTATCTTCAGAAGGACTGTGTTGTTTTTACATGACCCATACACAGGTTGTTCTACTACCAGTGAAGTGATAAATTTGCACAAGACGCATTTTTAATCTTTTTCCTTAAAAAGAAATATATATATATATACACATACACACACACACACATATACATACATATATATGTATGTATATGTATATATGGTCAGTGTCTTAGTTTACTTTCCTGCACACAAAAGGCTGCTCTGCAGCTATAAGTTTTTCTTCCTCTTTCTTCAGTTCCTGAGCTTGCTTCCTCAAAATAGAGCTTTTAATGAAAGTTGGTCATTACTGATAAGGCATCATTCATGGGAGGTATTACATTAGTGCAGAGAAATTATACAGATGTGCTCTCCACTATAAATGCACATTCAAGCTCTACTCTCTTGCTCATTTCTCTTGCGGGTGAATTGACAATATGCTGCTTCTAATGAGGACCAGTAGAGTTTTAGGCTCCATACTGGTTCTTCACTGCTTCTGTGCTCTTCACATAAGGTGAGCATGGCATGTTCATCTGAACATGGCAGATATCCGAACAGCTTACAAACTGTGCTAACCACTGTTCTGTAAAAAAAAAATTAGCAGTGACATAATCTGGAACACTGTGTTAGTGCTCAGATGTCATGACTTAAAGTTAGTGTGAGTTCTTGATCACGTGCATTGAGGGTACAAATGCTTCAGGAAGGAGCTATTACATAACAAAATTGTATTTGTTTAAAGCAAGGACAAACTTTAAAATCAGGTCTTAAAATATGATCAGATTTGTGAGCTGCATATGCAACCTGCCCACATAACCAGGTCTTTCTATCGCTTTATTTGCCCTTCCACCCATGTTTGCTGCCCCAACCTGTTGCTTCCTGCCTTTTTTAATCCTGCAAAGACTTGCACGTATGTTCTTAATGCATATGTGTGAGTAGTTCCTTCTGTTTTAATGGAATAACATTTACGTATAATGATGTTCATCTTTTATGCAGAAGTTAAGGAACAAGCACTTAAATTAGGGTCTCTGATTCTAGGCAGCATTCTTACAACTGAATTGTGTGTTACCTGGAACTAAGCAGCTGAAAACTGAGCGGGACTTCAGAAACCATTTAGTGCATAAAACACTTATTTTTATTACATGAGGAAAATAAGTGCCTGTACAACTTTATTTGAAAACAAGCCTAAGGCATCACTAAACTGTACTGTCTTTCCAAATGGATTCCTGCACAGAACAAAGGAAGGGGAAGAAAGCTCTCCTTAGTGTGCAGTGTTAGGAGACCATTATGGTACTCTCAGAATGCTACAGGCATCCATTGTGTTGAGGAACCACCAGGGGACATGGAAAAGTTCAGCCGTGTTGAATCAGGTCTCTCATAGTCAGTAACTTGAAAGTGTGTGCATTGCATGTCTTAAATATGTCTACTTTTCAGTCACATTTTTCTACCCAGAAACTGAGACAGCTAAAAAAATAGTATTATTGAATGCTGGAGAAAACAACTTATCCTTGGCGGAAGCGTGCACTCTGACATGCAGCCATGAGGCAGTGTATGTCCAAGAAATGGTTCAAGTTGAGTTTTAAGCAGCTTTTTCTGCACGTAAGTTAGGATACATGCAGCGTTCACTGAAGAGATGTCTGTTTTTATGAGTTCTCTTTAGCTAATGTAGTTATTTCACCTTCCACATAGATTTTGAAATAATAGTAATTTGTTTTGGCTTCAAGTGAAGAAAATCATGCTTTAGGCACCTACTTGTACATTCAAAACATATAGATAAATTACCAAACATGAAACTACCAGGAGCATCAGTATGGCTCCCTATCACTTCACATCCAGTCAGGTGACCCATTAAAAGCCCTCCCAACAGATGTGCTTCTTGATTCTCTCTGCAGACTGCCAATCTTTGTCTTTACAGGTGTTATAAAAATGACTCTTCGAAATTGAGCATTTAGCATCTTTTAATTTCTGAGTTCCTAAAGTCAGATTGTTCCTGAAATTTCCTTTTGTGTTCTAGTTTTAAGAAGTATACTCAAGGATGAGTTTAGAGTCATGGGATTGAATTTTTAATATTTATTTACATATATATCTCCAGGCAAACCTTGTGCTAAGGATAACTTATTTTTTTAAAAAAGCTAGCAGTAACAGTCAAAGTCTGATCTAATTCTTAAATGGTGCCATGAATTCTACTATATACTAATGATGATAAGGCATTAAAGTTATTCCTACCTAAAATAATGAAGTTAGCTTAAGCTTGTGTCTACAGAGCCTTCTTTCTGAAGGACGAATGACAAAGACCCCTTAAACCTGCAGAGGGATCAGGTGCAAAGCAGACTGGTTTCTGTGGCAGAAGAGGCTATTTCCAACCTTCTCTGACAGCAGATTTATTTTCAGTGCGATACCTTTTATGGAGATGAGGCATATATCTCTTGATTGAATTTAAATAAAACTCTTATTAAATAGATATAATGATATGCTAATTACTTGGAGCAGTTTTCCAGACTTTATTGTATAGGCCAAGGCACTTCTAAACTTGTTTGTTTTACTTTAAATATATTCAGCAAACTGCAGAGAGAATCTCAGTTCTTTTCTATTTTGCATCTGCAACAGACTCACGTGGTATATTTAAAGACGTACTTTTTAAATGACATGGTAAATTCTCCATGTCAGTTCTTTGCACAAACCAAGTCATGGTAGAAATCTTAATAAAAATAACTGTCTGTTAAGGTGTTTCCCGTGTGTTTGCTGTAGAACCGCTGTCAGTTTTAAATGCTGTTTTGTATATCCAGTCACCAGTGAGACACCATCTAAATGTGTGCACTGTCAGGACCATGATAATGCTAAAAACCGTTTTTTGCTGAACCAGTCTAATTCAGGAAGGAAGGTCACAAGGGAAGACACACTTGTTAAAAGGGCTGAGTCCTGTTTTATTTAAATGAGTCGCACTCATTTAAATCTGAGTAGGGGTAAGTCAAGTTACTGAGACTTTGAATTTAGATGCAAAACAGTATGTTCAAGCAGTCAAATAGTAGTCTGGATTAGTCTAGATCCATACCATAGATACACAGTGCATTGTAGCTTTTAAGAGGGGCTAGAAAATTCTAATTTGTAATCGCTGTCGCAACAAATGGCTCTTTATATAAAGCATATGTGAAATAGTTGTGTTTTGGGTTTTGTGTAGAGAACGTTAACTACTAATAGCAAATTAAAGGTTAAAACAGGATGCATGAAAGTTTTGTGATTTACATGTCTCAGTCTGTAAGTTTATATTAAAAGGGAAGTTTTCTTAGACTTCTTTAAAGTTAAATGGGAAGCTGATTTTTTTTGTATCCTTCAGAAAAAAATTACTGTAACTTGCATGTGTAGGGAGCATAAAGAACAGGTTATTATCTTATTCCTGAACGGAGTTTAAGACCCTTTTAATTTGGCTGCCATAAATATTTGGGCAGTTGTCTTTCAGATATATAATTACCCTTTCATTAGGTATGATATCCAGTTTTTCAACTGGATTGAACCTAGACAGTGTTCCTATTTGCAGTTTACAGGGATAGTGTATGAGCTGGTCATAGTATTTTCTGAACTTTTTTATTAGAGCCACAGAATGGCTGAGGTTGGCAGGGGCCTCTGTGTTCATCTGGCCCAACACCCAGCATGCAAGGACATACTGCTCACTCATGTTCAGCTTGTGTTTGCACCAGGACCCTTTCCAGCTGTGTGCCTACAGCCTGTCCTTGGGCTCATCCTCCTGCATTCAAGACTCTGCAGTTCTCTTTGTTGAACTTCAGGAGATTCCTGTAAGCCCATTTCTGCCATCCATCCTGGTTACTTAGGATGGGTGGCAGCAAGACACAGATTCTAAAATGTGCCAAAGCAAGCCACTCCTCCAATTTTTGTGCCTTTCGAAAATTTGCTGAGGGTACTTTCTGCCTATTGCATAGGTCATTAATGAAGACATTAAGCAGGATTAGATCTGGCACTGACCCTTGGGGTGTGCTGCTGTTTATTGGCCTCCAGGTAGCCTGCAGGCCACTGAACATTCTCTGGATCTGGCTGTTCAGCCAGTTTTCGATCCAGCTCCCTGTCTTCTCACCCAAACCGTACTTCATTAGTATTGGACTTAAGGACACTGAAACCACTGATTCTGAGGTGTTACTTCATTCCAAGAAAAGTTACCCTTCTCGGTTCCTGACTTACTGTAAGCTGGTTTGTCCTGTTTCTTTTTATGGCATCGCTGTAATGTTTCATCTGGATTTCTATTTATGGATTAGACCATATATGCTTCTGAATCAGATGGGATGAGAGAAGGATGACAGGGTGCTCTGCTCCTCTATGCTACTTACAAAGGTCAGCATCTGCATATAGGTGTTTTACCTCCCATCTCACTACTTTTTGAGTTCAAGGCAGTCTGAGTGAGAAGAAAAATTGTGAAGGAATTGAATTGATGCAATGGTTTCATCTCTGTTGTGTCAGCCATGACTGCTCACTGTGTGTGGAAGGCAAAGCCATTTCCATTAGGGGTCTGAAATGGTTATTTCTATAGGTATAATAACCTCTCTCTCCTCTTTGGAATATTTTTACAGATACTTTTCCACTCCAAGGGAGTGACATAACCTGCAGAAAAATAACCTAAATCTACCTCAAGGTCAAGAATATTGACGCAGGCTAGGGAGGGTTCCCATCTGTTCTAAGTAGCTCTGCACTTAATGGAGGGAACTTCTTAATGTCTGTGAAATGATCTTTTTATCAGCCCTGAAGATAATTCATTTGCATTTGCTAGGGTGTTTCCTGTGAGAAGTCAAACTGAGTTACATCTGTGCTTGTGCAGTTTACGACCAAGGTTGAGCAAATGGGAGATGTGGGTGATGCACAGTTTGGCTGGTTACTATGTATAATATAAACCAACATCAGCTGATTTGCTTCTCACAAAAGGCACTGATAGTTGTTGCATTTAAGTACAACAAGAGCCTTCTGTGTCCACATGGACCATCACATTACACTTGGGAATAAGGTGTGCTACAAGAGAGAAAGAAGAACATTACTATAATGTTTTTTTTCTCTAATTCCTATGAACTCATCATAGACTAGACTTACATTGCATGCTATTGTGATTTTGTACAAGCACAGTGTTACTGAAAAGCAAACAGTGTGTGTTCATGCAAAACTGTGTGAATCCTCAAGTCGAATGTTCACCTTGCGAACATGCATTCCTCCCCTACAAGAGGTTGTCTGTAAATCACTTACAGGAGCACGTTTAGGATGAAAACAACATTATACATCAGGGGTATGCCATAAGATACTCATTCATAGTGCTGAGCTAGAGCTCTGTAGGTATCTGTTCATATTTGAAAGGTAAGATTATTTAGGACTCTCCTACTAGATGTGACATCCTATTGCCCATCACAAAACCTAAGTGTACAGACCTTCCTTACGGTGAATTTTGCAAAATACTGTTAATTTTTTTGTCTAAGATTAACTTCTAGGAATAAGAAAAGAAAGAGTATTAAAATACCCTCTTCTTTTTGGGGCTGCTGCTGTCTTCGGCTATTTGTAGTGATTTACTTTTGGTGTGCATTGTTTATCCTACATTTTATGATTGCCTTTTTGGGGTGTCCCACATGTTTTACAACCAGGGTTACAGAAGGCACCAGATATGGGCCAATACAGTCAAATGTTTAGATTACAAGTGTGGGAAAGTAGTGTAACATTAATCCATAATTATGAATTAATCCATAATATCCATAATATAAATGTACTCTTCTTTTAGCAAACAGCCTCTGTAGAAACAAGCAAAATAGCATTACCATCGAGACAGATGTTGTGGACAGCTATTATTGTCAGGAAGCTAATCTTTTCATCTGACTGGGTACTCAAATTGTGTTTAAAATATAGACATCTGTTTTCTATAGCAGTTGTTGAAGACTGTTGTTATACTGTGCTTAGATCTGTACAGTCAGAGGAGCCTGCCATGATAATCCCTGCTGCATGATTAGAATACTGCAGGTTTTGGTTTATCTCTGGAAGGTGACTGGTAAGCAGGAAATAGACTTCAGGCTGCATTTTAAAATGCATTTTTAAAATCATACGTCCCTTTCAGCCTTCAAATATCTCTGTGCATCAGGAGCTCTAAGCTGCAGACTGTGATGAGGTTCTGTTCTTATAGCATAGGAAATAAGTCTACACAAGAGAAGTGAAGTTAGAAATAGAGAAACTTACTTATGTCTACCAGTTCCCACATGTACATTCCTTGTTTTCATCCTGTCAGATATTTTTTATTTTCAGACATGAGGTGAAAACCAGTAAGGAAGTATATTTAATGTTGTATGTTATAGCCTCTTCTGCTTTTATTCTTACTAGTAATTAAAAATTACTATTTATGAGCATAGTCCAATTAAGTTGTTTATTCTAACTAGCTTTTGGTTGGTTGTTTTTGTTTGTTTGTTTATTTAGTTTTTACTTTTTATTTTGAAAAACACACACCAGACTGTACTGTTGTTTGTAGCAGTAGCAAAAGTCTAGAATTGTGAAAAGTTCTTAGCTGATAGCATACCTGTTCTAACTGCCTACCATCAAGAATGTAGTTACAGCAGAGCAGGTGAATGCCTCAACCAGCTGATGGGCCAAGTTCATTAAAAATATCCAAATAATTTTCCCTTTTGACTTTTCTAAAATAATACTTGCATGTGATGAGTCACACAGTTTCCTAACCCCAGGAATAATGATCTGAAGGCTTTTTATAAGACAGTTAGTACAGCTGGAGTTTGTAGCAATCTTTTTTTCCCTGAAGTCAAACTGACCGGATTAGCCAACGTAGTTTATTTCAGTTGTCACATGCATCGAACTTTACTATCATTACAGTAACACAACCTCATGTCCTGAATACCGTTAGAGTAAAATAGAATCTTCTTCCAAGCTTGAAATTTTATAGATGAATCACAAAGTGAAATGCAGTTACAATTTGTGGTAGCAAATAGCTTGCACCATCCTAAAATGTGTGTATGTGAGTGTGTATAGTCAAATTTCTGTAGAATTCGTACCTCTAGCAATAGCCAGCAGAGACAAAAAACAAACAAACAAACAAAACCCCCATTTTTTTTAACAACATTAAGTGCAGAATATTGGTCATGAAGAAATTACAATGTTAGTTTTTGCCGTAGTTGTCTTCTAAGCTTCTGGTCACAATGGCAGAAGTTGAAAATGTCAGTCTACCCACATCAACTCAAGTCCTACACTATGTCATCAATAGCATCACAGCAGGGCTTTACTATTTCTGCTGCAAAGCAAATTAAAGGTCACCTACAGAAATATCAAGCTCTGGTGAAGAGTGTGACTTGCAAGATAAATCCTTCATTTGTGCCATATTCATCTTGGTTTGATGTAGTGGAACTGTGCAGAGCAAACAGAAATTCAAAGGACATAGTGAAGACACTCTATAACATTTCAGTCACAGTGTAAAAGGAAGCGTGTTTGATCACTGATGTTATTGAAATTGCCCTTGCTGTGGTAGATGATCCAAGATTTTGGAAGCTGTATAAGCAGATTAGCAGGCAGTAAACAATTTAACAAAGAGTTAAGCCCTAGCTGCAGAGTATACAATCTTCTGCAGAGTTCAGAGCACTTCTTTGAGATGTCTTTTCTTCAACCATCTCAGTTGAAATGAACATTTAAGGCAGACTCAGTTTGAGCACGCAGCAACTACTCTGAGCATACCACGTAACATTATCTTTAGATATAAAAGAAAAAAATCAGTATGAAAGATTTGTATACGTGATGTTAAATGCTGTTTGATTTAAACTGAATGGGCAGAACAGTTTCAATGTACAGTGTTTTTGCAGAAATTTATCTTCTGTTAGCATCTGAAATATTCATTTAAAACTCTGTATCAATTGTATCAATGTATCAATTTGTGATGTATCAATTTAAGTCTATAGGAGTTCGACAGATGAGATTGATGCATATGTTTCTGTTTTTCAGTACCAATATACAAGAATCATTATGCCTACAAACGCTTCTGTTATGAAAGCTGACCAGCAAGCAATGCACACACTTCTCAAATGCATGTTACCTACAGAGAGCAGTGAATAAAAAGCACATTAAAGCATGGCTCATCGGGACCAAATCCGAAATTCTTTTTCTTTATATAGCCAGAAAGAATGGTTGTCCTTTTCTTCCACTGCTGGGATTAGAATTTTTTTTTGTTTATTTTGTTGGTGTTTTTTTTTAATTATTATTATTTTTTGTTTCGTTTTGTTTTTTGGTATGCTTATGTTTCTTCTGGAGTCAGGAGCAGCAAAACTGAGTTACAGTGAAAAATCTTCGCTGAGTGAGTAGCACCCATGACCTGGGACAAAAATAAAAATTTGCCTCTTGCTTGTTTTTATTCGTAACAGTCTGCCAGTATAACAACAGTTACTTCTTCTCCTAGACTTCTTCACTCCTGAACCATCTTCATTGAGAAGACTATAGTTATATTTTGGCTGTCTTGAATCGCCTCTGCTGATACAGACTCTTAATGTGGTAGATCCCCTAAGCAAGTGTGTGCTCGAGGATGTACAGGGAGCTGCCCCTGAACTGCCAGGGAATTAACTGCTGGTTCAGATCTGCCACTGCTGTGAGCAGTAACAATGCTGAGCTCTGCTGCCTTGAGGACTAATTAGAAGAAAAACAGGCAGTTCCACTGATGGCAAGAGAAGAACTTCTAAGCAGTGTTCCCATACTTGCTAAGTATCTGGACTGTTGCCTGAAGCTGTTTGTTTCTGTGTGGGAGTGGAGGATGGGGCTAGGTAGTTCCCAGCTTTTTCTCTTCCAGAATTTTTGGTTGCTTGTTTTTCAGTAGTAACTAGAGAAGTCACAGGAAAGGCAAGTCATGCTTGACCTACCTGATCTCTTTCTATGATCGAGTGACTTGCCTGGTGGATGAGGGAAAAGCTGCTGACATAGTCTACCTCAGCTTTGCTGAAGTCACTGTCTCTCACAGTATTCTCATGGAGAAGCTGGCAGCCCATGTCTTGGACAGGTACTCTCTTTGCTGGGTGAAGAACTAGCTGGAGAGCTGTGACCAGAGAGTGATGGTGAACAGAGTTAAATCCAGGCAGTGACCAGTTACCAGTGGTGTTCCCTGCGGTTGATACTGGGACCTGTCCTCTTCAGTATCTTTGTTGATGACCTGTATGAGGGAGTGGCCTCAAGTTGCACCAGGGGAGATTCGGGCTGGACGTGAGGAAATACCAAATGAGTTGCCTATTGAGATGACAGTACTGCTGGATCCCACCTCTGATTCGCGAAGGGCAGCTGTTGCCCAGCTGCAGCTCTCCTGGTTGTTCAGGGTTGTAGACCGTGTGTCACCAGATAGCTGCCTCCAGTGTCCCACTACCTTTAAGTGGAAACGTTTTTCCAATTTTTTTTTTACTTTAAGAAGATTGCTTCTCCCCTTAATGGATATGAATTGTTCACTGTTTTCTTTATGGATTGCCACCGGTTATGTCATTGAGGACATCTACTGTTTCACCCCATAGTCAGCTATTTGTAAAGTGAACATATCCACTTCTTTCGATCTTTCTTCATCATCCTTCACAAAATATTTAACATTCTTACCGTTTTCTTTGTCAGATTCTTCAGTGTAATTGCATCTTCTTTGGCGGTATTCTTACAGTGTACATCGGCTTTAGCACTGTGATTGGCTTAAATAAATAAAAATAACTTTCCTTTTTCTGCACTTAGGGTATTCTGTTGGTAAGAGTCTTGGTCTTCTTTCTCAGAGTGTCTTCTGAGACACTCCAGAGAATGGGGCTATTTATTTATATGGTTCAATTCCCTTTTTGCATTTCTGTGTTTGGTGCTTTTTATTCCTAAGTTCCGAGTTTTGCATTTCTTTTTATTGAGCGTAATTGTGCTGTTTTTAGACTGTTTATGAGATTATTTTAAGTGCTAGTCTTGTTTTTCACAAGTTATTCCAGTCTGATGTGACCCACTTAATCATTATATTAGTTATTACTATCATCAGTGCTGTAAAATGATATAGTAGCCAGGCACTAGGATGAAAACAAATCTCTTCGCTCACTTATGGCAGTATGTTGTTTGAAATCTCTTCACAATCTTCTAAACTGTGAATGAGCACACCTTGAATAAGGATTCTTTTTTTTCTTAGAAGGCAAGGAGTCCGCTGTGATGACTCCATCAGAACATTACCTTTCCAGTTTGTTTATGGGAATGCTGTGACACATACTATCAAAAGCCTTAGTGAGGCCAGTAGATCACAGAAAAGTATTAAAAATTTTCATGTGACTGCCCTTTCATAAATCATTATGGCCTCAAGTTGCACCGGGGGAGAATCTGGTTGGATGTTACGAAGTACTACTTGTCCAGAAGAGTTTTCAGACGCTGGAATAGGCAAGGTAGGGAGGTAATGGAGTCAATGACCCTCAAAGCATTCAGGCAATGTTTACTCATTGTGTTGAGGGACATGGTTTAGTAAACTATTGGTGATAGGTGGATGGTTGGATTGGATGATATGAAGGTCTTTTTTGGTGATTCTGTGACTCTGTAAATCCAGACTGGCTGTTCCTTGTTACCTAAATTTTCCAGAACTGACAAACTTTTGAACTATGGCTTACTACAGTCCACAACTTCTAGTTGCTTACCATGATTATCATCAGGCTACTAATAAATAGACATTATTTAGGTGGTTAATACTTAGTGACTTTAAGTTTAGTTTTAAGAATGATTTCATGGTCTATACTTCAACTGGGCATCATTGTTTGGGACCTGAACCAGTTCCAGCTGTTCCCCAGCCCATAATTTGCACTGTTGTCTTTTTGAGCATCAGAGACCAGCTGACTGGTCCATGGTTGTCCGAGTCCTTTCCAGAGGTACACTTTCAATTTTTTCTCAGATTATTCAGTGCCTGCTTAATTGACAAGCTCTGGGCTGAATTTCAGCAGATTCAGTCAGCTACAGTTTCTCCAGATACTCTTTGCCCTCAGTCATCCTTGAGATGTCCTGATTACTCTTGCACCTTCTGTACTAACAGACCTGGTTTCTGTGGACCTCTAGATAAAGCTCTTTTATTTTATTTATTTATTTGTTTTCCTTACTTCTTTGTAATTATTTGTTAGTCTTTCCGATTTCACCTTTGCATGCTTCTGTCTTTTCATTCAAACTTGAGCATTTGCATCCTTCCCCTGCTTTTAGGTGCTGAGCTGGACCTGCCTTTGCTGCAGGGGTGACCGTAAAGCTCTCCCAGGGAGCAGACAGGGCTGCGATACAGCCAGGGAGGGTCAAGGTATGGCCATGACCTGTAAACGCTGGACCCTCTTTAAGCTTGAAACCATTTCCCCTTGTTCTATTACAACAGACTTTAGCAGAGTCTGTCCCCTTCTTTCCTGTAACTCCCCTTTGGGTACAGAAAGGCTGCTACCCAGGTCACCTTGCAGCCTTCTCTTCTCCAGGCTGAACAGCCCCAGCTCTCTCAGCCTGTCCTTGTAGATGAGGTGTTCCATCTCTTGGATCATTTTTGTGGCTCTCCTCTGGACATGCTCCAGTAGGTCTGCCTCTCTCCTGTACTGAGGAACCCACAGATGGATGCAGTACTCTAGCTGAGTATTCTTTGACTTGTGTGATTTACTTTGCAAATTCCGACTTCTGAGTATTGTGGAGACTGTGGAACTGATCTTGAGAAACTTTTTCCTCGCAATTGGTTTGACTTGCACAGGTTTTGCCAGACAGCAAGTTTGGCCCCATGTCCACATGCATACTTCCTCTTTTGAAAATAAACATTCATACCATTTCCTGTTCAAAGTTGACACCATACGTGGTGTAATTTACATCTTTTCTTTTTTTGGCAGTAACTTCTGCAGTATGCTGTAACACAGGTTTTGAACATGTCTGCTTCTGGATCTTTCTCATTCATCAGTAGTGTGTATTTGTGCACAGGGTAGAAAGTGACTTGCTCTGTTCAAAAAACAGTCACAGTTTTAAATAGTCTGAGCATTATGTTATACCTTGTTAAACATATTCATGATTACAGACTGTTTTGGGAAGATGAAGAGATTGTGACAGACAATCAATTTTCCTTTTCAGAATAGGCCAAAAATAATGAGGATATCTGCAGGTTTTTTCTCAGCCCCTGAATGGCTTCTTGCTTATGTAATTGCTGAATCGCCTTTAAAAAAATTCCAACCTTGTCCTGCCTGGTGTTTGGAACACCAGTGTTGACTGTTGACAGTGGATCTCTGTCTCTATAACTCTGACTTTGTTCTGTCTGTTGTTGCTGCCTCTAGAGTGGAACCATGTCCTTCTGACAATTGGTACAACCTCCAAGCAGCTGCCTTTATTTATGTGTCTTTCATTTTAGGAATCAGACCTAATACGTTCAATACCTTCCATGAGATGCCCATCTCTTAACATGAGGAGAAGTGCATTCAGCACTTTCTGAGTTTTGTCATGCTTGCAAAGAACAGCAGTAGCCAGAGGTTACATGTCACCAAACAGATCAAGGTAGGCACATGAATCAAGAGGCTGCAGGGGACAGAAAGTGCAGAACAAACATGCAGATTCTGCCATGCAGTGCCTGTTCTAAGACACATACTAATTCCTTCTGGAGTTGGAAGAAAATCTCATGCAGAAGAGGAGATCGTCTTTCCTCTGGATTTTCCTCTCTCTGTGTTGGCTGCCCTGGTAGGTTGGCTGCTGGAAGGTTTTACTTTTTACTTAGAATCTGCTTAATTGGCCATTATTCTTTGAAAGTCTTGTCCTGAATATTCATGGTGAAATGTATACATTTTGGTGTTATTTCAGGGCTGATTTCTCTTAAGTTGCAATAAATATTTATTGATTTATTTCCTTGAAGAATGAGCAAGCTGCTCTGATTACTGGTTTTGCACACTGAGTAAATACAACTGTGCTATCACTCTGTGGTATCTGAAGAACTCAGTTCTGGCCTCTTTTGGCTCCCACTGAAGTCAGCTAATTAGCTCTTAAGAGCTTTTTTTCCTCGAGCATTAAGCTACACAGTGCAGACTGACTTTTAAACTCATGCTTTCGTGCACCTTGTGTTGTTCAGAGCAGATTACACAATTAACATACATCTGGGCTCACACTATTCAGTGAGTGGTCCTGCCTTGTTTTTATCCATTCATCAGTTACTAGTTCATTAAAGTGCTTTACCCTGTGCTGTTCATTATTCTTACTCTGCTTTGTTATCCTGTAATTCTGTTTTGCAGAAGCAAAAATACAAGTGTTGCTGCCAGAGTTTGCCGTCATACTTGATTTAAGGGCAAAGTTATTCTTTTTTGCATAGCTTTCCTAGTTGCAAGGTTAACATAATAATAGAAATCAGTGGAAAGTGTAACAGAATATTAATTATTTAGGATTGCAAATTTTTTGGGAGGTTTGCATGAACTACAGTGCGAAAGGATTCTAAGAATATAATCAAAATATGTATCCAAGCCCTGGGACAGAACTCTAAATTGTCTGAGGTCTGGAGCTTGACATTTGTATGTGGATAACTAGTTATAAGGTCTTCTCTCTGCTTAATTAAAGGTACTCATCTGCAGAAGTAAGAAAGCAATTTACCCTCCAACCAGGCTTTGCACAGTTCTGTCAGCGTAGCTTAAGTACTCCCGGCTTTTCTACTCTTCATCTGGTAAGTTCTGGATTTGTCATCTACACACAGGTTCAGCATCTGCATTACTTAATGTTTTTTAGGCTAAATTAAGTGAGCTTCTTATTCCGTTTCACTTCCCACTGTCTTCTTCCTAAGTATGTTCAAAATCCTCCTTGGTCAGCAGGGAAAATTACACATTTAAAAGAACTGAGAGTGGTCCTGAGAGCCTGTAATAGACAGACTGCATACTACTGTAAATCAAAGAAAAGTAATTAAGTGTTGGTGTATAATACAGCCATGCCTTGCCAGAGACCTTCAGCTTCACTACCAAGTAAATGAATTGAATGGGACCGTAGATGTTTTGCGAAAGATCAGCGAGTAAAAAAGAAAAAGAATCAAGGTGAAGACTCAGCAGGGCTTAGAATCATGGAATATTCTGAATTGGAAGGAACTCATAAAAATAACTGAGTCTAACTCCTGGCTGCACAAAGACCACCAAAAATCAAACTCTATGTTTCAGAGAATTGTCCAGATGCGTCTTGAATTCCAGCAGCTCAGTGCCTTGACCCTGCCCTGGGAAGCCTGTGTGAGGGCTCAACCATCCTATGGTGAAGAACCTTTTCCTGATATCCAGCCTGACCCTCCCCTGTGGCAGTTTCATGCTGTTCCCTTGGGCTCTATCACTGTCACCTGGCTTAATGGTCAACTCCCAGAGCCAGTAGAAGAAACTGTGCACTAACCTTCTTTTCATGGCTGTTGAGGAAGCGTGTTAAGTGAAAAATGACCAAGTGTGTCTTGACTGCTGTAGACCTTATTGAATCAATAGTGATGTGATTAATTAATTAATAATTAATGTGATCCAAATTATTTTCAGCCTGCCGTGCAGAAATCTGGCCATGTGACGTTGCCCTTATGGCAAAGGGAAAAATTGCCAGGTCTTCTTAACTGTTTTTCAGGAGGTTGTGGATTCTGTAAGCATGATATGCCATTCCAAAAAAATAAAAAAGAAGAAGAAAAAGAACGCTTGCCTGAGACTCTGATACTTTTTTTTTCTTCTTCTTTTGGGAAGATGCAGAAAGTAGGAGCAGGAAATCTTTGTGCACCAGTTATTGTGAAAAATGGAGAACACGAGCTGTAAGTGTTTACTTCCTGTGTGTCAGGGCCTCTCACCACAGCACACTTCCTGAATCTGTAGTGCTGTGGTGCTCTAACTTGCTGGTTGTGGTTGTTCAGCCTGCAGAGGCTGGGTTCTTGTCTACAGACATACAATTGCTTTAGCTCTTGAGAAACGCGGTAACGTTTCATTTCCTGGAGATTGCACTGTCGCTGCCATTTTGTGTGCTGTCACAATCCGCATGCATCTAGTCCGTCCTCCTTAAAAAGGTATGTTTGTGGTAATACTTTGTGGCATTTTCTATAGAATGATTTCTTTGCGCACCTCCATGATAAACAAAGAGAGTTACTGTTTCTCCTTTATACTTTGCACCTTAAAGAGACCATTACCCTCCTTCTGCGTTTACCTTTTTCACTCTTTTCCAATTGTCTCTAATTCAAAATGGCCAAAAGCACGCTGTTCTAGGGATTAAAGATTATTATTACCACTTCAACAAAATAAAGTTACAAGACATAATCAAATGTGACATATTTGATTTGTTGGAATACAAAACTGTGATTTCTGAAAGGACATGCAATGCTTAACTGAGAATTAGTTTGTATTAAGCAACATTATTTTGCATGCAAAACACTACCTCTTTGACAATTGATGTGTGTGTGTTTTTTTTTTTTTTAAACTGATACTCTGTTTTGCTTAAATATTTAGCATTTTTGTACTGCTTCCTACATATATATTTATGTATTAACATGAAATATTTTACCCACTAGCAGTACAACAAGTGAAATTCAAGGATACTGTCCAAAGACTATGATGACTATTAATGAGAAGTCAGAAGCTAATAAAGATCACTACTTACTCATGACTCTTGAGCCTGGATGCTCAGCTCTCTGCTAGGTATAAATCAGATCGTGCTTAACCTGAAGTTTTGCAAACTTCTTCAGATGGCTGCTTTGAGATTCTCAGTTTTAGATTTTCCCTTTAAGTAAGAAAAGCAAAGAAAGAGGGAGATTTTCCCTGAACTTGTTTTGGAGAATTCAGTTTATCCCTAAGGTGTATGCTCTGATATTTAATTCCTATGGAAACCAAATAAAAGAAGAACTTGTAGTTTATTTGACATGTGCCTCAGTGGTCTCTACTCCATCATTTGCCCTATCAGTTCTTTTTCAAATGTGCAGCTTGCTTTGTTTCTAGCATATATTTTGCTTTTTTCAATGTTTCTGGTTTTTTATTAGCTGAATAACCCCGTTACATTTCCAGAACAATATTTTTAATTATTCTCTCTATCTACAATGGCTCACACAGCAATGTGTGAGCCATTTTAGTTCAGAACTACCAGGGCATTGCTACTGTTAAGCATGTTTATAACTTTCATAAACTGTGGAATTCTTCATTGTCCTCTTGTGATAAAATTTCTTTATGCAGCACTGTTATTTACAGAATTATTATTTACTTCTTACATCATTGTCATATACTTCATAACTCAGGTGAAAATCCTGTCAGCTTCCCTGAGAGTCTTCCTTTAGTAGGACCCGGTAATAATGAGAGAAGAGTTCATGATTTTGGCCTGCAGATTGTACTTATGGACAGGAACACAGAGAAACACTAGAAGAATAGTTCCAGATTATTGCATGAGATCATTGTCACAGTAGCCCCTCATATAAAGGCAGTGTCATTATCAGGACATCAGGAGCCTTATTTTCCTCACACCCCATCATCATAACTGAAGAGTTAGATTATCTGATGAAGGCTCAAGCAAACTGTTGTTGGCAGTTTCAGAAGCAGTTGTGTGAAATGTATTGGGTCGAAGTGTTTCAACACAATCCCTATTCCTTACAGTCAAGGATGATTTGATTGATCTTTTTAGCTAAATTATTTTCTCCTAGTAAATTAATTATTGCAGGGCTGTTATTTTAATGCTCTTTTTGTCCTTCCACTTAACTGCACTTTGGCTTCCATGGTGTTACTGGAACTCACTGTAAAGTAGAGTTTTCTAAAGCTGTAGTTTTTGAACTATTTGTTGCATGTTAAGACAGTCAACAATATGAAGTGCTAATCTCTCTACACAGCTAGATAGATGTTTTATTTTGTATATTTATATAAGCTATTTTTAATTGACTATATGTATTTTTTTTTTATCTACACATGAAAAAATATTTTAAAAGCAATGTATGGAGTTCCATTTGTTTGTATGTAGAACAATTCTACGGACTATAACAAACAAGTTTTTCTGCCTCTGTTTTTGAAAATGAGCAGGTAAAAAGAGACAAAGTTTTATACTGTTTGTGATAGACACATCTTGCACTGGTTGAACTTCATTGTGAATTGAATGTTCTGTATTAAAATGATTGATAAAATATAATCAAATCTACTTTCTATTGAGGTGCAGTGCCACATGCCATAGAAATGGTGAATATCTAAGGTTTGCAATAATTATTTCAGTAGTTCCATGTAATCTTTTGTGTAGTTACTATACTAGCTGTTGAAGTAAAATTAAAATCCAAAACAACTGAAAGACATCTGCATGAATTTGACTATTGCCAGCTCCCTCCTAGCTGGCCACTGCCTGTCCCTCTCTTCTTTGTCAAGTTGGCCTTGTTCCAGTTTGCCACTGACTTTTTGGATTGGAAGAGAGGGACTGGGTGTACTTCACAGGGGTCCTGAAGATTACCAGCATTTCTGAAAGCTCAACAAAGAAAATAGGGGCATATTTGTTTTTAGTTGTAGTATCTTCTTTTGCATGTTAAAATTTTCTCTTTTTCATCCTTTCTTTTTCAGCTAATTGCTCTGTTATCATCTTTTCCCTGCATTCAGTGCAGTGGCAGCATATATAATGTTCAAAGTCTGTTCCTGTATTTAATATAAATGGAAATGAGAAGAAGAAGGGAAGCCAAAAAAAAAAAAAGAAAAAAAAAAACACTTGCTAAAACATTCACTTATTTATTTCTTTCATTAGCCTTCCTTTTACGATGCAGTAGACCCAGTAGACTTTGAAGGCTTCCTAATGACACAGCTGAACAACTTGGACTCAGAAATGGCCCATGAACTTGGTGATTTTCCTGAAGATGAATTGGACATTGCCTTTACACCCAAAGAATGCAGGACTCTGCAGCCGTCTGTGCCAGAAGATGGGTAAGTAGACTTTTTCTCTGATATGCCCCATGTTTAAAAATGGTTTTGAACAGAAAGATGTTAATATAGACACCTCACTCTCCCATCTGTCCAGCCATCATGTGGTTACTTTAAACACTGACATTTTGCCATTGATTCTGTTAGGCCTTCTAGAACAGCTGAGGTCTTGAAAGGACTTCATGGCCTAGCAGTAAGCAGCAGGTATGAGGTGGTAGTAGCCAGGAAGAAGGGAGAAGGATAGGAAAGTAACGTGAAAAATGATTTTATAGATGTGACACCTGGGGATGGAATTTGATTCATATAATCTCTCTTGTAAGACCAATTTTATTTTATTTTTCATTTCTGCCAGCTATTTATTACATGGCATTGATCAGAACACCCAGTGTCTCTTCTTCAGTATCTTTCTTGCTTAATAATCAGAAGGTTTTGAGTAAGGAGTATCTGTTGATTTCTAGTGTAGAAGTCATGTTTGTACCCAGGTAGATATAGGTGGATATTAATGAAATAATTAGGAAGCTTTCCACTGTTTTCAACAGCTTTTAGATTAAAATAGATTGCATGGTTCATACTGATACTCATCCATTT
This sequence comes from Callipepla californica brunnescens, assembly GCA_023055505.1. NCBI lineage: Eukaryota > Metazoa > Chordata > Aves > Galliformes > Odontophoridae > Callipepla > Callipepla californica. Next base: position 121,984 of record JALIRH010000094.1, read on the forward strand.
CATTCAGTCATACTGTGAAATATTTAAGCTAGTTTGATAAACAGGGAAAAGACAGGCAACAGAGTTTTTTAGAATGAGGAAAAAATGATGACTTGGAAATTTTGCTGGTGTGATTTAGAAGAGTTCTATGCCTTGTGTACAAAATACTTGCCAGGGATTGTTTGTCTGGAAGTGGTCCTCTTAAATAGAACCACAAAGGCATAGCAAGGTTCACAAACAGAAACAACAGATAAGAAGTCAGCGTAGTTTAACCCCAAACTGCTTTGTGTGCAAAGACAGCTAAGGATGCATGTGTGAATAGGGTGGGGCCTGGCTCTTTCCATTTGTCTTCAGCATTGTTTTTTCCAGCATACCAAAAGAGATGACAATTCAGATGATCCTCATTATCTGTGGAAGCTGAAGGTCCCTCTCCCTAGATAAGCAAGTTCATCAGCCTGCAAGTTCCTTCTTGGCCTAATGCATCTCTTAGGAAGTTCAGAAGAGCAATATAGAGAAGTGCTGCTAAATCACATGAGAGTTCTTTGTATCAGAGATCCTAAGGAATTTTGTAGTGTTTGCACAGATATGAGAAACAGTGCTAGAAGCTCATGTTGTGGTATAAAAGATGGATAAAAATCACAAAATATTATCCAGTTTTGAGATTGGACTTAAAAGATATGATGACCATTTCTCTCATATGCACACATATTTCCAGGATCATTTCCTAATGCACCTGTTATTTAAAATAGTAGTTTTCTGTTTTCACTGTAGTGACATTAAAAGACTCTTTAAGGAATCTGTGAAAAAAATTGGGTAGTCAGTAATGACAAACATGCATTCAGCTTACTTTTACATGCAGCCTGTGGTATCTTCCTCTGTCGAAAGCAGGAAGGAGATGCCACTGACCAGGGTTAATGTGTTGTCTGCTGACAAAAGCATGTCCCAACTGATGCAGGAAGTTACCGTGTGCTGCCTTAGTCCATGCTGGCACACAGTGGTCTGTTTGTCTGAACCCTAAAGGGTTGTTAGCCAGCCTGGGCTGCAGATCTGTTAAGAGCTCTTGGTGGAAAGTGCGAAGAAGTGTTACATCTTTCTTCCATTCCTGCATCACTTTTGTCCTCATTTTAGTTGTAGGATGTAACAAGCAATTTTGGCATAGGTCACTAGTATAATTCAGAATAGGAGCAGGGAAACTGTGCTGTAACATCATGACAGAACATTCATGGAAACTGACCTTAATTGGCACATTTCTGTGCCAATCAACATCCATTCTCTCAAGTAGTACTGACAACTCCCTACATTGACAGAGACTTAATTGAAAATCATAAAATTGTGGCATATTTTCAGATCTCAAAGTTTTCTTGAGCTTTTGGAATTTTCTCCATTTCAGGATAAAAGAAAATTACACCAAAGTTATACTAAGAAACTGTATTTTCAAGCGTACATGAGCTAAAGCCTCTGGAAAAATATCTCTAATATCTCTATTTGTTGAGACTTGTTAACGAGTTTTGGAAAAGCATGGAGGATAGGTACCTGGTGTACTTTCCTTTATTTTGCAGTATGTTATAACAACATTGGTGATAAAATGCATAGTGTGGCAAATGATTATCTCTGTTAATTGCATGTTTACAAACACAGCAGCCCAAATCTTCATCTTTGTACTCATGCAGTACACCTATTGTTTGAAACTGAAGCATAGCTTAGTAGCACGATAAACATGCAGGAGAGGACTAATAGCTGTTTATCTGTACAGCAAGTTTAGTTAAACTTCTTTTTCCTTAAGGCATGACCTAGGTACTAAAATATTTACCATATGTTGCTTTTATCCCCAGGGTTGAGCTGGATTCGCATGTGAGAGACTGTGTTCAGACTTACATCCGGGACTGGCTGATTGTCAATAGAAAGTAAGCTACTAGCAAGTCAGTGAAGTAGAAAATACCTTGTATACTATTTTACAGGGAGAACGTGAGTCCTTATGAATAATGTGAAAGAATTAACAGTTTGAATCAGTACCTGAAGACAAAAGTGGACTTCTTAGTAGTTTTACTCTACTGTTTTGTTTGAGATGGTGGGATATTGCTAAATAGTTTTGTACCTCATTTTTCATTGTTCAGGTTCCCTACAAATTAATCAGGAAGTAAGTCACATCCACAGTTTGTAGCAGTGCTCCTTCATCTTGATCTCTTATCCCTTCCTTCTTATTATCCTTTTATCTGATGCTTGAAGAATAATGTTGTTTGTTTGGTTAAGCTCTGTGCAAGGAGAATCACAGTTTGAGTTTTGTCAGTTCTCACTATGTCCATTTTCATGTACAGCTGTTGGCTTTCCAGTATTTTTAACCATTTCAGACTCTTTTCTTACTGTCTACACCGTACAGTTGTACACTATTTATTTGGTATATTTTTTGAGTGTCACAATCTAAAAGGGGTATAAAACAATTAGAGAGTGTCCAAAGAGGGTTACAGAGATGGGGAAGGGTCTGTAGGGCAAGGTGTGTCATGAGCAGCTGAGGTCCATGGGCGTGCTCAGCACCGAGCAGAGGAGCTGAGGGGAGGCCTATTGGCAGCTGCAGCTCTCACAGGGAGCGGAGGGCTGAGAGCTGTGCTCTCTGTGACAGCGACAGGGCCCGAGGGAATGGCATGGAGCTGTGTCAGGGGAAGGCAGCTAGGGGTTAGAGGTGGGGTTCTTCACTGAGTAATTTCTAATGATTTGTTTAAAGGAAGCAGAGTGCTAACAGCAAAAAAGGAAAAAAGATTATAGATGTTCTTAGCAGTGATTGGTAGTATCATTGGATTACTAGCATAACATCCAAAAAGCTCTTTTCTGTCTGTGAGGGATTATCTCCTGCTGACTGTAAAGTCTGCAGTCTGCTGAGGGCTGTGAGCACACTTCCTCCATGGGCTTATGAAATTGGTTCAGTTCTCAGAAGTGTGCACGGTGAGTCACCAGGCAGAAGCCGGTGGGTTTTTGCAGGCTCTCCACCTACACTGCGCAGAGCATGGTGCTTGCTCTGTCACACAGCTCTGCTCTGGGTGCTCTGTAGAGGGCCATCCTTGTCTGTGCACACAGATAAGGACTGAGCAGCCAATTAGGTGCAGCAGACAATGTGGTATAGCTGTGTTTGCTTTTATGTATACATTTAGGAATGTAAACGGAGCCAGAGAAGTACAGATGCTTGAAAAGGCTTTCGGGGTGTTTTATTGTCTTGCTGATTCAATTGAGTCAAATTTGCAGATACTTGATTGAGTCTGAGGCTTCCCAGATAGCTGATCTTTGATGGCTAGCTGTGCAAGGAAGTTACTAAAAATTATGAAGAGAAAGACAGCATGAAAGATGCTGCAGTGTCAGGTAAAACAGGGGTTGTTATTGGGAGCCTCGGGGCACCATTCTCAAAACAAATACAAGAGGAAGATGGTCGTCCTTGTGCCTCAGGGAAGTGGGACATGAGTAGGAGGGGTTGGGCACAGCTGAAGGTCTGTGTGGTTGTAGTGAGTCTGGCTGGCACAGACTTCACTTTCCTCACAGCCGCCTGTGCAGTGATAAGCTCTGCACTTCTGTCCACAACTGTGCTGATAGCATGCCAGTGTTTCTTCTATGGCTGGACAGCACTGTCACAGAATCCAAGTCAGTAATCCAGGATGGGAAGGAGGTGGGAAGGGAACATCACTGGAAGAGCTCGTCTAAACTGATCAAAAGGACATTCCATGCTGTATGACCAGCAATTAAAGCTGGCAAAGGGGAAGGAAAAGGGGTCTCTTGTTATTATAACGTGTCCTCCCAAACAACCTCTATGTGTATCAAGGCCCTGCTTCCCAAGGCATGACCAAACATCACTTGGTAATGAGAAGTAGAAAACAGCTGTTTGCTCTCCCTTTGCTTCCGCTTGTTTTGATTTTTTTTCCTTCAGATAAATTATCCTTATCTTGAGGCATGAACCTTTTTTTATTATTATATTTTTTGTCTTGCTCCTTCCTTTGAGGAGGAGTGAGAAAGTGATAAGGTGATGTTTAGCCGGTCATCAGTGTGAATCCACCCCGGTGGTTCTGCTACTGGCCTTGAGGAAATGAACTGTGTCTGTCAGTTTCTCCTCTCAGACGTCCTTCATTTCAATCCCTTGTCCCATTTACTGATTTCAGAATTAATTTGATCCGTCTACTGAAAAACAGGTTTGTTTCTTGGTGTTTTAATTGCTACCACCCTTTAAAAATAAATACGTATTTTTCCAGGCATACTTTAGAGAGTGTATCCAGTACCTCACATGGAAAATGTGACCTCAGGTTGGCTAATCTTTTCATTCATCATTGATTTACCACTGGAGGCAGTGGAAAAAAGAGTGAACAAATCCTCTTATAAACGCTAAGGTGTCTCAAAGTTGTGTAGAATTTCTGTCTCCAATACTGGTTAATAAACACAGTTTCAAAGCAAGGTCACATCCAAAGAGAGTCAGTCTTGTATCTTTAATGCTTGCATTTTCATTTGCAGTAAACTGGTAAATGATTCAAATTCAAATAATTAATATTAAAATACATCACTCTGTATAATTCATTTATGCTCAAAATGTAATGAAAAGGTGTCCCCCTGATTAATAACCACTTACTGTGACATCATGATGAAAGTACTGAGATATTTAGATGTTGCTTTTAAGTGCTACGGAAAGGAAAATAAATGAAGCTGGATAGTGTAACTAAGGAGTCTGATTATTAAAATGCTACTGCAGAATTATCAAATTGTTTGAAAGGAGAGAGTAGTCTAAATGCTTGACATTAAGATACCAGCCAGGTCCAGGCATGTTAGAGGCCAAATGGCATCTCAGGCAAGCAGCAAGCAGAAGCAAAGAGTCAGCTAAAAGACAGGTGTTCCTGATCGATAATCCTAAGGTCATTGAAATAATCACCTATGTCTTATGAGTAGGTCAGGGCTGAATTTATTCCTAGGTCAGGATTTTCTGCTGCTTCAGGGTGATTTACAAAACGATGTGAGTGAATTTTCTTCCTTTTCAGACTATCCTTCATATACACTGTAAAGCTACAGTGGTCTGATAAAACATTTGAACATTGTCACATTTTGTATGAAGGTTGTGGTGTGCTTTTCTACAATTATGTTCCTAATTGCTTGATTTTTAGTTTTTCTTCTGTTTTATTGTCCCCTAATTCTTTTTTGTTCTGTCCTGATTTGCTTGGGTTTCTCTCTGAAAGGAACCAAGGGAACTCAGATATTTGCAGCCTGAAAAATAAGGGATCCCGAAAAGATTTTCACAAGCATCTTCAGAAACAAACATTTGAATCAGAAACTTCGGACTCTAGTGATGCAAGCTTTCAGGTATCTTTTATTATATTTGTTAAAAGTTACTAATTACAGTAGCTTCTCTCAAGGGAGGCAAAGGTCCTGCATTCAGAAATCTCTGCAGTGGATTAGTCCATCTTGTTGGGGAGTTTCTTTCACCATTGTCTATAGAGTATGGGGATATTGGTTTAAGGTTCTAGTGTGGCTGTGCAATGCCCCTGACACCTTCTGCTCAGGGAAGCGTGGGCAACAGAGTAGACCATGTGCTGACAGAGGTCCCAGCTTCCTCTTCCTCCTCAGTGGGGATGCAGTCAGACTCAGAGATCTGAAGAATTACAATGTCACCTTGCCACAGCGTCACCTTGCCACAGCCTGCTCTGCTTTGGCTTTTGTGATGTCCACTTTGAAAGTTGGAGGTGAACTGCCCTTCCCTTTGTTCCCTGTGGATGCAAAGAGGCACAAACCCAAGGACGGTGCTTGCATTCATATCCCACTTGGTGAGCTTCCTGGCAGCAGTGAAATTAAAGCAGCCTCTGAAAGACGGGCAAGAGAAACCTAATGATGCCCAAGCTACAGCAGGCAGTAAGAGGTTTTTCTGTTCCTTCATTTTCTGACAGGCAGGGCCCAGACCTGTGCACGTGCTCCCTGAGGACACCTCCAGGACTGCCCCAGCCTCCTCCGACTTCGACCTGCGCAGCCTGCAGCCGGATCCCCGCCTGGAAAACCTGCTGCGGCATGTCAGTGCAGAGGAGTTTGAGAGGCAGAACGAGGAAGCCCGACGAACCAACAGACATGCTGAACTCCTTGCCCTCTACCCATCTGTGGATGAGGTGAGCTCAGAGGGCTTCTGGAACTCAAGCCGTGCTTCACTGGGGCGAAGACTGTCCACACCGCTGTCAAAAATGGGACTCTTGGCCTATACACCTTCCCCCTTTGCTTTTGTGTATCTAGCTTGACTAATAATGCAGTGAAGGTGTGGGCTTCACATCCCTGCCAACCATCTTGAATGTGCATTCAAGCATTTATATCCAGACATATGGTGTAGCCTGAGGCCTGTCTGCCTTATTTTTGATGCAAGTCAGGCCATGTTCTGGTAAAATGTTTGTGTCAAAACAAGCCACATGTGCTTGGGAAATGCACCAGATGGAGGTCAGGGACATAAGTATTTGTAAATGTATTTCGATTTTCTTTCTGACTGAAGAGGTAAATTGGGTGCTGAGTCTGGAAACATGTTGTTTTGTAGCAGTGGCTTAGTTACATCACTTAAAGCTGTTATGTAAGCATTCAAATTCACAATTATTTTAATTGCATTTGAACTGTCATTTGATGATAGGAGGATGCAGTGGAAATACGACCAGTGCCAGATCGCCCAAAGGAACACCTGGGCAACAGGATTCTGGTAAAGCTGCAGACTCTGAAGTAAGTGTCCTTACGTCCTCCAGGTCTGACAGGCTTTTGGGACACCTTTCAATTACAATGTCTCAGTTCATGTGAGCATCTTGCTGTAGACACACTTACGTTGCAGATTTCTTGTTCAGCAAGTGTTTACATGCTTCCTTGTTCTTGCTTTAGTGAATTTTGGAAGAAAACCATTTCTGTCAGTAGTTACAGGAGGCTTTGTCTTGTCAGAATGAAAAGGAGTTGGAGATGAGTCCAAGTTATTTATTATAAACAAACTAGATTGGTTTCCGTGGTGGACTTGATAAATAGGAAAAAAAAAAAAAAGACTGATGATCATTTTTAACTGATATCTGAGACGAGCTTTCTGAAAAACTGAGAAAATACACTGCGGGTAGTTTACTTTCTTTCTTTTCCTCTTGAAGACAGTTAATAAAATGCACTATCTAAAAAAAATATCCTTCAAACTTTAAGAGAGCCAAGAAAGTATTTCTCCTCAATTTCTAAGGGAATATCAGCCTAAAAACCCTTTTGTTTTTTGTTTTGCAGGGTTTTAAAAGTAAAATATTAATGAGTGTTTCTTTCCTTAACAGGTTTGATATAGAGATTGAGCCTTTGTTTGCATGCATAGCTCTCTATGATATAAAAGAAAGAAAAAAGGCAAGTGTGCACTACAACATAAATAAGGAACAGAGTAATACTTGCAAATCCATACATGTTTTCAGCTAAATTTCATTGTAGTGTGATAGTTCTAGGACGTTTAGCTTCTCTTCGTTTGTTTTGATCAATTTTCTGATTATCTCTTATTTAAAACTTTCAACTCTAAAAATTATTAGAATCGCTTGCAAAAAATACTCAGCTTTTTTGCATACATGCCTCCTGATCCAGATTGCTTCAGTCACACTGTCATGTTTGCAGCTGTTTATTTTATATTTTGAGTTACTTCTTTTGACATATTTTAAAATAACAATCAATTCATTTTTGCTTTATAGTACATTTTAAATTCTTTTTCTTTTCAAGATCTCTGAAAATTTCCATTGTGACCTGAACCCTGATTCATTAAGAGGATTCTTGCGTTCTCATACACCCTCCACTGACTTGTCTACTCAGGCAAGATCGGCAGTATTTTCTGTCACTTATCCCTCGTCGGATATATACCTAGTAATAAAGGTGTGTTACAGTGCTACATTGACACCGTTATTCCAGTTCCTATCTGTGCCTGTTGTCTGAGCATGTGAAGTTGACTAATGTGATTTTCCCATAACTGAGAGGTATTATGATAATTTTTAATTATCTCTGTACAAGTATCCACTGGTACATCCTACTCCCAAGCTAAGAAGTTTTATCAATATCTCGTGTTCTAGTTCAGCTGAGTGTTTAGGTTTTCCTGTCTCTTTATAAGAGAAAACTGAAGTGAAAAAAGTTATTTTAAAATGTTTGAGTAGTGTTTTGTTAGAGGGTTGTTTTTCTTTTTACTTTGGGTTAGTGCATTTTGCGTTTTCTGTTTATTTAATTCTGAAACTGAGTTTGGATGAACCATTTTATTTGGAGAGTGATGGTTTTCCGGATAGCACTGAAAATGCAGTAGTATGTGATAGACAGTTTTGCTATGTATGTGTTTTCTGCTTTAAAACCAACATTAGGGGAAACTGGGAAACTGGGAAGACTGTTTTGAGCATTATGTTTGGTAGATTTGGGCAGGCTTTTCCATATTGCTAAAGAAGTAACATGCTAACTTTGGAGTGATATTTTTTATTTATGAGCATCTTATTTTACTGCTTTTTGTAGATAGAAAAAGTGCTTCAGCAAGGAGAAATAGGAGACTGTGCAGAACCTTACATGGTTCTTAAAGAAAATGAAGCTGGCAAGGTAAGAAGACAACCATGAAAAGTGTTTGGGTCAAAACATGCATGGAAAGGGAAACAGGGAAAGAGAAAATACTTTGGAGTGGCACAGGATCCAAAAGAAACCAAAGAACAGTGGGGAAAAAGTTAGTTGTTCAATTTATGCAGCTAGCAATTTGATGTCCATAGTTGACATGAAGAATTCAAAAGATGAGAAGGTGCACTTTGTTCCTAATTATTTTGGAAGTCAGTACTGATTCTGAAGTCTTGAGCCATGAAGTATCTACAGGGAAGTAAAGGATATGACAGTGCACCGTGGGGTTACCACAAACATTTGCACCTGAAAGACTTCCGCTGATTTGATTAGACAACCTATTGCGGTGTGTATATGGCCAGATGAGTGCAGACATGTGTAAATAACACGATCTTTGTTTGGGGAATTAATTATCATTTACCTTCCCTCTAGCAGACTGATCAGTGTTTCCTGAGATCCCATGTCTCTCAGTTTCATCAGAATATTATTTCTGTATCTGAGGAAAGAGATATAAAATGTGAGCAGATTCTGCTGATGCACTGGTTGCTGCAAAAAGATCTGCATTCTCCTTTTCAATAGCAAGAACAAATTAGTTGAGAAGAAATAGGAAGTGAATTTACAAATCAAAACAGTTATGGTCCTGACTACAGTGTAATGGGAAGATATAAGAGATAAGAATACGAATCATTTACTAAACTGTAAATAACTGATTTCCCTTTTTTCTCTGCAATGAAGTTAGATTAGTTAGATTGCTTTTAAAACATTTGTTATTTTCTTTGTCCTAGACAAAAGAAAAGATTGAAAAACTGAAAGCCCAAGCTGAATGCTTTTGTCAGCGACTAGGGAAATACCGAATGCCATTCGCCTGGATTCCCATAAGTCTAACCAATTTCTTCAACATTTCCACACTTGAGCGAGACGTATCTGAGGCGGAAGGTTTGAATGGTACGTCTAAGTTTTCTGACTAACACAAAGCCACTCTTTGGTGATGCTGTCACCTCTACATTTCTGATTTTATGTATTCTAAATGTTCTTCAGTGTTCTAGACTGAATTTTAGTTGAACTGGCCTTTACTGTCTGGAATACCTTTGCAATATGGGGGAATCAAAATATGTATCTTAATTTCTGGAACGTACAGATGTTTTCAAGCTGCATGCAACAATGATGAATATACTTTATAACCCATTAACTAAAAATATGAATAAGCTTGTGCTCTGCAGCAGAAATAATGTCACTAGGTGCATCTTAGCATTCCATTATTTCACGTAGAATGAAATACAGCTTGTGGGAAGTAAAGATAAAAGCTCAGTGTTGTAGGCGTACTGTTGTTGCCCTTTGATGTTACTGGGAACTCGTGGATTTCTAGCATATCCTTATAGTCTTGGTACTGAAGTAGCACAAAACAAGTTGGTATTTTAATTTCTCTTTGAAGGAAAAGGATCTACTAGTGAGAAGAGGACAACACTATTACAAGCAAGACGACTTTCTGAGAGAAGTCTCAGCAGCGAGGACAGTTATCCAGTATCAAACTTCAAAACAGTCTCTCTGACCCACAGCACCTTCTTTAAACAAGTATAGGATGCTTTTTGTTTCTGACAGCCTAACGTGTTTTTCGTATGTGTTGTGTGAACTGTGTTGGAAAAAACTAATCTAGTGATGTTAGTGGGGGTTCAGAGGATAATTGCTGTTAAGTTGACAGTAACTCACCTTGTTTGCATGTCTCGAGGTAATGTTTTGCACAACAGCTTTTCTCTTTGTTATGTAGTATTGTTATTAAGATAATGATTTTTGTATTTCTCCTGGTAGGAAGGAGACAGGCTTAGTGATGAAGATCTGTTCAAATTTTTAGCTGATTTCAAAAGATCATCTTCCTTGCAGAGAAGAATTAAGACTTTACCAGGTATGCAATTCATTTTGGATGGAATAGTAAATATCTACTTTTCTCCTTTAAATTGTTTTCAACCCCAAAGTAGAATGAAATTATTTTTTAAACTGCTGTGGAGATTTCTGGCTTCCGAGTGTCTCCAGTTAAGAAAGGAGATTTTTATTGAGCTTGATATTCTACTGCAGTTTATTTTCTTTTCTTTTTTTCTTTTTTTTTCTTTTTTTTAATGTGTACATATTTCGCCTTGCATTTGGATCAGTGTTAGCTAAGGAAGTAGAGAGACAAAAATAGTGTTTGGCTACACTCAAACACTTGACAGGCTGATTTTTACTTCTTCAGATAAATTACATCTTGAGCTCTTCTGGATTATAGAGGAGACCAAAAAAAACCACAAACTCAGTGCAGAGCTTCTTTTCCCTTTTTAGATTTGTCAGAAATGGCAAAATAGTTTCCCCAAATAGTTTTCACTTTCCAAAACTTGATTATACTTACAGCAGGGTTATCAGTATTAACTGTATAACTGCTGTCCACAAAAAGTCTGGACTTCCTGTTGGGTGCTGTTTACTTTGTCAGAGGTTAATCAGATCAGAATCTGAGAATCTGCTGTACACCTTCCTTTTCTCCTTTATTCAGCTTACAAATAAACTTTTTGTGTATCATTCTACACACATTTTTCTTCTCATGCAGCTTCAAACCAAAGATCCCATTCTTACTTCTGCAGTGTTACTGCAGAACCTCACATTGGTTTTAGTTTTTATTTACTGTACTAAGGGTTTTTTTTGTTTTTTTTTAATATTCTTTGATGACATTTTGTGTTGTTTCTTCTTTAAAGGAACACTTAAACTGGAGATCTCTCCAGCTCCAGAAAACCTTGGTTATTGTCTGACACCGGAATTACTACCAGTGAAGCCCTTCCCGGAAAACCGTAGCCGTCCTCACAAAGAGATTTTGGAATTCCCAATTAGAGAAGTGTATGTTCCCCATACTATATATAGGTAAGATTATGATTATTATTTTAATTCTTGAGGTCGATTTTCAAAGGCGACTGTGATTTAGAGAGATTTTTTTCAGAAAGAGAAACTGGAAAAATAGAAGCTAAATACTATGTGTTAGACTCGTTTAATCTTGTTAGCTGTTAGAAGATAAGATACCCCCTGGATGTTCTATTTACTTATGTAGTTATCTTGTTCCACACAAAATATTTTTAAAATTTCCTAAACCCTAGCAGCTCTTGTTGGCTTGACATACATAGAAGAGGAAAGATTTTATATATTTTTTTTTTCCAGTAGATATTACCATTATTTTTTTACCATTCACAGTTTTGGTACAAGTTTGTGCTGCATAGTTTCTACTATTAATTTGAGACATCTGGTCATCTAGGGGAGTGGTGTGCTGCTCTGCTGTATGAACATGACTTGAGGCTGTACCATTTGTTTTCTTAAATCTGGTTGTTTCAAGGAGACCAAAATCCCCTAGCTATTCCTGGTGGTCTGATATATCCGAATCTCCGTGAAGCAATGAATATCAAAAGAACGTGTTTCAGCACATTTGTACAATATAGTAGTGCTCTTAAGTAATGATACTGGAAATCAGTAACTAGCAGTAATTCCAAAGGTACGGATTACGGTGTTATGGATACTGTGGCCATTTTCTTAGTGAAAGCATGAAAGAAAAGCAGTAGTAGTTTTTATACAATTGAAAGTACAAACGTACGTGAACTCAAATAACAACATGTTTTTGTCTTTAATGGAAAAAAGTGGCCAGATTTCAACTTCCCTCTCCATTGTTTGGCCTCAGTAAGGTGTAGCACTTGTCAACTCCAGTGTGCAGCGTGATAGTGTTATGAGGATTTGCTTTCGAAAACAAAAATCATTAGCAACCACTTCAAGTTGCTGATCTAGAAAGGTGTTTGAGAGTCTCTTTAATTCTGACAAGGGTGAAGTCCTACAGGTAGACATCCTGAACAACAAAGCTACCGTGTTTAGTCTTTTTGTCTCATGAAGCAAATTAAGATGTCTCTGCGCTATCCTCCAGTTACTAGGTGTCTTTGTTGAATAAATACGCCCACATTAGGAGCTCAGCAGCTACACTCTTTTTGCAAGAGCTCGCACCCAATGTGCTCAGCCTCTTCAAGATTTTTGGGCTCTGTTTCAAATTTTACTCTAAGTAAAAACTGTGGGAATAAAACAGGAATTGTCCTGTTCAGCTAGCAGGAATGAAAAGATCATTATAGTATATTTACCTTAACCTCCAGCTTAATTAATGAATCGATGATAACACAACTGACAGGACATCAATAGTATTATGTTGTACACTGTAAAATCTTTTAGTTAATACCCTGTTCAATGCCAGAGACAGCTTTTTAGATACACTGGGGAAATTATGAAAAAATGTGGAAGTACTAGATTTTGTTCTGACAGTTTTGTCACTACAGCTATCTTTGGAGCCTGAAAGGGGAGTCACCAACAGATGTTGTTGATATCCAGCAGGAGATTCCCCAGTCAGACAGATTAGTCAGCTTTGCAAACCTCATGAAACAAGGACTTCGTGATTCCAGAAAGTAGCACCTGCGCTTGTGCAGCAGGACTGAAAGCACCTCCTTTTCTTTCAAGCTGGAATAACATAGCTGTTTCTGAGATGCTTTTGCCACCCTATAAACACAATCATGCCAGCAAAAGTGTTGCTAGGGAATGTGGACTGATTATGAGTTTAATTTGATTGCCATCCAAATCTCTTTGCTTAGTTTTCTCCATGATGAATACTGTTGTAAGCCTGAGCTTACAAGCTCCCCTCTGCAAAGTAACTCTGAACTTGAATACAGCCAGTTATAAAGCGGTTTATGTTACTTTCTTCCCTTTTGTCTAACCCAAGATAAGTAACCATCCTGCCTTCAGAAAGCTGTGTGCTAACTTTAACTCAGCTGTGATAGCATGCTGAAGTGCTACTGTTGGTTTTATGTTTCCCGATTTTTGACTGTGAGACTGCAAACCAGTTCCTTTTACCAGTGCTATGGATTTAAATACTAAAAAAATACGAAATTGATAAAGCTTTTTTTTTCTGTTAAAATGTTACTTTGAATGTAAGAGAGATATGTATATGTAAATGTATTTGAATAACAAAACAATGAAAACTTTCAAAAATAGTCTGGTAAGATCTTGTTGGCATAGTACTGGTTCTTTTTATGATTCATAACATCTCAGTTATTTGTCTATGGTTTCAGTATTCAAATACATTATGGGATTGACAGCTTTTTTTAATTTTTGATGTTTGAAGTAACAGTAAGGTATTTCAATTATATGTATAGATAGAGCATGAGTTCTGGAGAAAATACTATTAAGATGTTAGTCTGAAATGACCGTAAGCTCTTGCTAACCTGTAAATTTAGAAAGATCTGATCCCTTATAATAATTTGATGTGATTTGAATCTTCAGAAATCTGATTCTACGAGTTGACATACCACTCGGTTTGTCTGGGGAAAGTTTTATGCTCTGATTAAAAAATCTAGTAGGATATTTGTTAAGGTTTTCATGCCAGTGATAATAGACAAAATAAACAGTCACTCTCACCTAGAATTTAATGTAATCTGGCCACTAACCATTTAATGCTTCTTAACTTTAGCAACACGAGGAATGTCAAACTATTATCCAAATTAGAAGAAAATTGTACTAAGTTTTAGAATGCATGATACATATGCATTCTTTTGAACATAACACTGAAATTCTCTCATTGTGCCTGTTAAAGTCAGCAACATTGATAAAGTGTTTGTCATTTACCATTTTTCTGAAGATCCTTCTCCCGAAAGAGTAGAAAGGAATCATCAAAGATAGAAAGTCGTGATTACTAGGTGCATCAGTTTTTGTTTCCAGTTTCCTAAGTAGCATATGTATGCTCATAAACAATTTGTAGTTTTTGTCAGCAGTGACTAATTGCTCCTATTTTGGCTTTTGTTATTTATGGTTTTCTTATCACAGTCATCAATGAACATGTCTAATGTTGTTTAGAAATTTGAGATACACTTGTGAAACTTTGTATATTGTGTAATTTAGCAAGGAGAAGGATTTCATTATGTCACACATGTAATTCACAGCCACTAATTATAGACAGCAATATTCAGTCAGAATGATCACAGTTTTGAAGACTGTGCATAGATTTTATTTTGGCAGAATGTGTTCAAGCTTTCAGGCTTTTGGAGGTACCCAAAGCTGAAAGGTGCTGGAAGGAAGAAGCTCTTGCACTCTAGTCACCAAAAGGTCTGATGTGTATGCCTGTCCTTAGTGCAGCATGAAGAAATCTCTTTTGATCATCTCCACAGCTTCCTGCTTTTAGAGTTGTTCATCACTTTCATCGCTGTCTGATACTCAGTCAGGGTTTACTTCTGTTCTTCCTCAGCACCTATGGGTTTAATATGCATGTAAGCAAGGATCTTAAAACTGCTTGAGCATAAATGGCACAAGCTTTACCTCTTCTGCACATTGCTTGCTGGAATAATGCTTCTTTGACTGTATAGTCAGCAAAGAGCTCTCTGTTTGTAATTTTGCGTATCTTTCATCTGAAGTCACATGTAAATGTAAAACCCTTTGCTCAGGGGCATTATGGGGATTTGTGATGTCTTGCTGGCTGCAGATTAATGAAGCAATGGCTGGATTATGCAGCATCTTCAGTATGCATTTTTTCAGCTCTGACAGATGTAATATTGATAATATCCTTCATTTGTTACGCCATTCCCCCCTAACATAGTTCAGTGGTGGTTGCCAATATATTTCTCACTTTCACTTAGTTTTTCCTAATATTATCTTGAAAAGAATTTGGCAGAGTTGAAAGTTCATTTAAGAAGTTTAGGGAAGAAGTTGCATTAGTGTGGCAGGCAGGAGTACTGTGCTGAACAAAAGGAAAGGCAGGTTACATACTGACCTGTTTGCTAAGACTTGTCATGCCTCATCTACCGTGTTGGTTGGCTAGTTTGTAACTTAAGAACACAATCACTATCTGACACATGACAATAAGGAGTACCAACCAGTTTTCTGTGTCTTGGAATGCACCAAAAGGAAAACAGACTGTCTGATTTAATGACAGTGTTCTCCAAATCTGCTCCACAATTTCTGCTGACAATGGTGCTGACGATGTGCTGTGATAAGGGCAGGTTAATTTTGTGTGTAGTTCCTGACTGTCAGACAAAAAACAAATATGAGGGATTATGAATACCTCTTGTTGTTTCTTATTGGAAACCAACATGTATCCGCCAGCATTCGTCTTATTTTTGATGCTATGAAGAGAAAAAATGAGAATGTTATACCAGACACACTAAATAGACATAATCATGATTCTAGAAGTGTACAAGCTGGAACTAGATGAAATCTCAGATCTGCCAGTCTTCAGTATAGAAAAAGCCTTGTATTTATGTTTTCACTGTTCTGTCAGAACGAGTCTTGAAATCAGAAGGCCATCTGTGTCCCACAGAAATGAAAGGTTATTTTTAGTTTTAGTGGTGTACCCATTTATAGAAGCTACTACATAGCTAGTAAATGGCAAAGTATGATGTATTTTAAAGAATTAAGAAAAAAAGTGAGTTTGGAAACTCACTTGTAGTTAGTTCCTGGAATTACCAGATAAAATTTCTTGTTTACATTTAATCGTCAACACTGTTTTTCAGTCTGCATCATCTAGAAATGTGTGCTGTGACCTAAGATTGTATGTTGTTGTGTTCACTTCCTCCTTTTTGTTACCTCTGAGTGATTCCATGGTGCTTTCAAAACCTGATTCTGCATAGCTGAGAAAGGAGCTACTTTCTTGAGAGGCTTCTGTTTTTCATTACGTCAAGCAAAGATATTCCATTTTGCATACATTTAAAAAAATGAGAGCTAGGAAGACTGCCTTCTCAAATGCATTTACTGTATGAGAAACTCTAAATACTGGATATTTTGTGTCACAACAACAATTTATGTTTCCCTTGTGAACTTGGGTAAAAGAATTTTTCCAAAGCTTTAACTATCTGGGTGATGCTGAAGAACGGGGAGAGAAATTAGCAAAAAGCTAATTTGTGCACTTTGTTTTGAAAAGCTTGCTATTTAGCTGCTTTTTCTTTTTCTTTCTTCCAGAAATCTGCTTTATGTTTACCCCCAAAGGCTGAATTTTGCTAACCGACCAGCTTCTGGAAGAAACATTACCATCAAGATACAGTTTATGTGTGGTGAAGACCCATCCTGTGCAATGCCGGTAATAAATACTGGGCATTCTTAGGAAACTCTTGCTCAGGTGCAATCCTGAGGAACCTCTTGAATAAAAAACTCACTATTTACTCCACATTGCCACAGTTTCTAGTTGGACCTTATGAGGGCTGACATCAGAGAGCTTGTGAAAGCCTGACGGCATCAGCCGCGTAGCTCTAGGCCTGTAGCTTCAGCTTGCATTTTGGGGGAAGATTGTCAGAGTCATTGGATTTTTGAGAGTGAAATTAAATTGAGGTAGCACCTTTTGTGATTTTAGTTGTGTTAAAAATAATAATGTCTTGAAATATTTGAATTCTTATCCCAAGTATTTGTTGGATCGAGGACTGACACCCGATCAACCTTTATGAGTGTGTTGGTGCTGCATGGTGCGCACTTTACAGTGCTGTGTTCCTGACTCCAT
This sequence comes from Callipepla californica brunnescens, assembly GCA_023055505.1. Taxonomy (NCBI): domain Eukaryota; kingdom Metazoa; phylum Chordata; class Aves; order Galliformes; family Odontophoridae; genus Callipepla; species Callipepla californica. The sequence continues at coordinate 139,034 of JALIRH010000094.1, forward strand.
ATGCACTCTGGAACTGAAATCAGAGCATCAGCTTAGTGTTTTCCTAGGTTGTATTTTTTTCCAGAGCTGATACTGTACCATGTGAGTATAGCACTTATGTTTTACACAATACTACATGTTTTTTTTTGTTTTGTTTTGTTTTGTTTTTTTAATTCTGCTCATATCACTGTTTTTGATAAATGCTTCGGGTAAAGGCAGTTTATCTGGCATCACTGTGCACTGTAAGTGTGAGTTTTACCTTAGTACCTGTGAGCTTCTGCTGTGCAGATTCCCATGTCTCAGTTCATCTCTCTGAGACCCTTTAAAGTTATGGCATCACAGTACCTTTTCACGGAGGCCAAAGTGAGTCAGATACTACTGAATGTAAAGGAGCTGAGGATCTCTGAGGTAGGGTGAGGTGAATCTTACCCTAAATGATCAGGATAGAAGTGAAAAGTAAACTTCTCAAAAAGATTTATCATTTTAACATGTAATTAAAAGCAACATTATAGTCTTCAGGAGGCTTATCGCAACCACATTCCTGCTAACTTTTGTTAGTTTCTAGTCCTGTTTCTAACTTTTGAGTGATGGGAGAATGTAATTTAAGATGCTTTCGATCCATCTGTCTGGTGTTTTGTTGTGCAAGGACAATACCAGCTAATAACACTTCTTTGTCAACGTGCTAAGATAAAATTGAAGGATCTTTATTTGCCTTTATACTCCGTCTTAAAACTGACACAGAATGATAATAATGAAACCTTTTAGATCTGACTGCATTTACTTTCATTTATTAACGCAGGTAATTTTTGGAAAATCTTCAGGTCCAGAATTTGTGCAAGAGATATACACTGCAGTCACGTATCATAATAAGTAAGCACTGTTGTTATTTTTATGACTTGAGATGTATTAAGCGTGACCTCTTTACATAATTCTGTGCCTGTATTAGTTATTCAAAGAGTGATGGTAACAAGTCATTTTGAACTTTTACATTTTATGAATATTTGTCAACATATAAGTTGGATTACCACATGTAATTGCACATCTGACTGTTGCTTTTCTTGTTTTGAGCTCTTTAAAGACTAGTCAGTAGTATTCCCTGGCTGAAAATGAAGGAACAGGAGCAGGAAGTAGCAGCTTTGTAAAAGCATTCACTTTGATTTATTAACAGATCCATAAGAACTGAAGGCTCTGTTCTTCTCTTTTGTGAATGCCTACTGAAGACAGGTTTTATACTGTAACTATGCTGAAACCACAAATTAAAATTGAATGGTTTTAAAAGCAAAGAGGTGGATGATACTGAAATATTCTGGCTTATACACTTTGCATCAAATTCTTTCTGATCCAGAACTGTAGATAGATCATAAGTGTCCACAGGAACATACTTCACATACTTCAGTTGCAGAATTGTCTCAAGACTGCTTTCAGAATCCATGCATTTCTTACAACCATAGCATCTAGGAGCCTGCTGGCAAATATGCCTTCTGCTCTGAAGTATGTGTGGTGTTTTTTTAAACAGGTGTCCTGACTTTTATGAAGAAGTGAAAATTAAACTGCCTGCAAAACTTACAGAGAAACACCATCTGTTGTTCACATTCTATCATATCAGCTGCCAGCCAAAGCAAGGAGCATCCATAGAAACCCTCATTGGGTATTCAGTAAGTGATATAAATGTGTGTATGGCACAGGGAGGGGAAAAGAGAGGCCAAATGTGTGGGTATGCATTCCCTTTCTGGTTATGGCAATATACCAAAACTAGTAGAAGGCTGTAATATCAATTCACACACTGCAGGTGTGTTCATGCATCTGTTAAATGCACAGATTTAATAAATTCATACACAGCTTGTGCTGTTACATTCTAGTTTTATAACTTCACATTGATAAGCATCTTTGAAGTTGATGAATTGACCCAAAGCACAGAAGTATACACCTATGTTAACTATACACCTAAATACTTACAACAGGAATGCTTTATAGCAGAGCTCTTAACTGTTAGATTCTATTTGGTGAAAAGAAAAAAGGCAATTAACTGATTAACTGTTGTTTGCCGTTATCTAACGTGTTCAAACGCGAGGTAACAACTGATATATTCTGAATTAAGTTTTATATGGCATATTGTTTACATCAAAACTGTCCTTTACTGTTGTCAAAATCAAAAGCCACAGAAAAATGTAGACACTAGAATTCAGTTATCTTAAATTCATTTATCTTCATGTTGAAACTAGCATGTTTTAGCTTAAGAAACACATACTGTAGCACAGTGTAATTAACATTTTTTTTATCAATAAACAAGAGGAAAGCATTGATGGTAAAAGTATCTCAGATGTGAAAAAGTTCTAGTGCTATTGAACCCCTACTATCTGTGTGTTCCTGCTGTGAAATTTGTATGCTTTTGATTCCAGTACTGTTAGTACACTCAAGCAAGCTTTCTTTTGTGGATAGATGCCACAAATGCTTACTCACCTAAATTTGAAATATTTCTGCCCTGTGCTACTCAAATGCGCAGCCTCTGTCAGACTTAAATAGGAGCAAAAAGTGCATCCAGGTGTCATTACAGAGTTCTGACAGGTTGTGGCTTTAATCCTGAGGATAGCATTGACCGAATTTTTTTCTGTAGAAAAGCTTGAACTCTGTTGATTTACTTCAAAAACTGTAGAATGACTTGGGTTGGAAGGGTCCTCAAAGATCACCCAGTTCTCGCCTCCTGCTTTGGGCAGAGTTGCCAGTCCCAGATCAGGGTTCTCAGGAGGACCCCATCCAACCTGGCCTTGAACAACTCTAGGGATGGGACAAAAAAAGAAAAACCCAAAGATAAGTTAAAGCCGGGATAAGTTATTTTCAAAATAAAAGCCTGGGGCCTATTATATCCTTCTGATAGGACTTACTAGAAAAACATATATCACACATGAAAAGCTCTCAGTTTTCAAAAGGGTTTGTTTGTAGAGCAGTCTTGTACATTTTTCTACAGTTGCTATTGGTGAATTTAAAATGCAAAGAAATTGCTGTTTAATGGATTGGAGCAGGGAAATTCAGATCGATATCTAATTTCTTGTTCTGTTGACTATACATAACAGATTAGATAGATAGCTCTAATCATATGTAGTGATGAATATTGCTGCATTTTCTCTTCATTTGTTTCAGTGGCTGCCAATTCTGTTAAACGATCGTCTTCAAACAGGACACTATTGTCTTCCTGTTGCGTTGGATAAGCTGCCTTTACACTATTCAATTCACTCTCCTGAGGTAACAAAAGAAAAATTTGAAAAGATAATATTTTTGCAGTGTAGAACATCATGAGTATTTTACAATCTAACATAGCTATCTGTTGTTAGACAGATACCCCTTTCTGCACTTTAAAAAGTAAAAAGGTAAAGCTCTAGAGAAAAATATTGTTCTTATTTTCATTTGTGGGATTATTATTATATATTGTTAAATTGTGTTTTTTAAAGTTATTAATTCAGAAATGCTTGTAAATTGTCTAACCATTGATACATTTGTTCAGAGTTTGTCAGCATTATCGTTTGCTTTCTTTCTTTCACAAGTAGGTTTGCTCATTTTTTATGTCTGTGTGGGAGAGGGAGGGGACATGGGTTCAGGTGCTGCTACTAGAGCAGGAATCTACCTTCTGATCTGATACGGCAAGTAGAAAACTACCTGTGTCCTTAAAACTGTACTATGTCACCAAGGATGCATGCCTTTGGCATGCATTAACTGTGAACTTCTAACCACAGAAAATAAGTATTCACACTCGCTATTCTAGGCATCCAAATTTCCCTCTGTAATGAATGAATTTCTCTTAATCTGGTCTGTGAGAATGAAAAGACACCTAGCTATGATCCTCTGTGCTGCGCTGAATTAGATACTTGAAGTGAATAGCATTAAGATCTTGGAGATCTATGGAAACAGGCTTTCTGTTGGATTGTTAGAAGGCAGTGATTCCTGTAATTCTTTTCTATCACAGAAAGTTCCATCACAGACACCACCTATCAAATGGGTTGAAGGACATAAGGGTGTTTTCAATATTGAAGTGCAAGCTGTTTCATCTGTTCACACCCAGGTAACACATCAAAAGCAACGTGCAACTGTAGTTTCATTACAAAGAGAATTTATATGCCTGTTTTGACTAAGGAGGTTTGTGAACTGGAGATGTTCAAGCTGCTACAGGTTTGAAAACAAATGAAAAGTTCCTACTGTCTTACAGCTGTGGAAAGAACCTGATTATTTTCAGTGAATGAAATCCATTGATATGAGTGCACAAACAAGCACTCTTAGCAGCAAGTCAAATCAAGCAATAGGGAGCCTGCTTTCCTCTCAGCTCAACAGAGATCTGATTTGAAGAGTGCTGGTAGGGCGTAGTGCAGATTCTGCAGAGTGCATCTTATGTTCTACAAGGCTATTTCAAACAAAGGTTCCAACATCTGAAGGAAAGCACAGCATCTCCCGTCTCTCAGGGGCAGGCTAGGCTACCAAAACACTTCAGGGAGCCCAGCCATCTGTGCCAAATGGTGTTGGGACACAGACTTAATGCTGAATGGGAACTTTGGGATCTAAGGTTCTGATCACTTAAATGTGGTAGAAAATTGAAGGTTTCCCATTCTTACTGGGGTCTGAAGCACAACAGCTTGATTTTGTTCCTGATATTTTACACTGTCTCTTACATCACCTTGTTCTGGTTAACCCTGATAGCTGCATCCAAAAAAATGGAAATCCTGTGTCTGAAGCAAGTCCATCCCTTCACAGCATTCTTTTTACATACAAGTTAGGACACATTTGTAAGGCATATAACTTGTATGTACCTATAAGTGTGACTCTTAGATGCAGGTGGCAGAAGGAATAGAATTGCTCAGGTTGGAAAAGACCTTAATGATTATAGTAATAAAAAGACTGTAGACCTCTGTTGTGAGGTCTGAACTTCTAGAGTTTTATCAGGAAGAATAAATAGTATAATTTACTGTAGACTTTAGCTTTTCTGCTTTTAATCTGTTTTAACCACAGTCTGAATCTGAGCCAGCTGAAAAGGAGCAAACAAAACACTGTGACAGCTGACTTAAAAATTGGTCTCTAGAGCTATCCGCCGCTGTAAGCTAGGAGCATAGAAGTATTTTCTCTCCCATCAGATGGGAATCAAGCTTTGCTTAGTGAGTAGCAGGCTGAATTATATCAGCTCTGTTAACTGTGAGTGTACTATATTTGCAGGACAATCACTTAGAGAAGTTCTTCACCCTCTGCCATTCTCTGGAAAGTCAAGTGACATTCCCCATTCGATTAATGGACCAGAAGATCACCGAGGCTACGCTGGAACATGAACTGAAACTCAGCATTATCTGTTTAAATTCTTCACGACTTGAACCTCTTGTTTTGTTTTTACACCTGGTACTAGATAAACTTTTCCAGCTGGCTGTACAGCCAATGGTCATAGCTGGCCAGACAGGTATTTAATGATCGACATGCTTGGTAGAGATGTGGAAATGTTTGCCAAACATTCAGGGACACATTTACTCTTTGAGTAGTCCAGAATTAGTTGGGCTTCCGTGGACACAATTTCACTGCACAGTTGAATCAGATTTGATAAAATTGTTTGTCCTCTTCCCTGCACGAGTAAAGCTCTGAGGCTCCCCTTCAGAATTACTTTTAATCTTAACAGTTGTCTGAAGATAAGTGTGAGAAGCAGGATGGTGCTTTGTGAAAACAGAAGCAAAATAACTGTTCAACAGCTGACATTGATGATTGCACCACATCCTCCCAAGTATCTTTAGCTAGAATTAGGTGGACACAAAAACAGGATGTAGTTACACATACCAATATTTTTCTGTTACTGAAACTGCTAAATGCCCATTACATATGTTAAATGTGGAGGAAAGGCAGTCTTGGAGACAGTGGTGCAGCTCATTTCCTAATTAATTATGGCAGCCAATATTTGTCATCCACTACAATATTAGAAGAAGAGCCTCTGTATGTTTCTGTCCACTTTTATGTTTCTGTCAGCTGGAGAAGAATCAATATTATTGTCCTTTAAGCAGGTATTTTGTAGGAAGTACTTGAAAGCGGCTAGAAATTGTCATTAACATTTAGGGTCTGCTTTTACATGGTACTGTGTGGTGAAGTAGTAGTGATTGGGTTGAAAGTGAGTCTGCTGAAGATAGGTAATTATTTTATGTAGAGTTTGTGTCTGGCCCAGCATAAGTCAGTGCTGTCTGCAGCTATAATTCATTAATGAGTGATTTAAAGCATGTACAAATTAGTTATTATTGTTGTAAGGAATGCCATTATCTAATTATATTATTTCCTTCAGAGCTGAGACTCATTTTTGCCTTTTGTTTCACAGCCAACTTCTCGCAGTTTGCCTTTGAATCTGTGGTTGCAATAGTGAACAGTCTCCACAACAGCAAAGACCTGAGCAAAGATCAGCACGGAAGGAACTGCCTCCTGGCATCGTATGTCTACTATGTATTTCGTCTGCCAGACCCTCAGAAAGAAGTGCCAAAATTAGGTAATATCAATGCAGTTATTGCAAAAATAATCTTTTTTCTTGATACACACAACTCAACATGGTGCTTTTGAGACATAGACAACTGGTCTTTAGAACAGCAAATTAGAACTTGGTGTTCCCAGACTGCATAGCTTTCAAACATAGCACCGCTTAGGCACATGGATCTTGTCTTAATCTACGGCATATTGGAAAGAGTTGATAGAGGAAAGAAAGAACCACTGCAGCAGTGCTGTGCTGAGAAAGCCCTCAGCCGTTCACTGCTGCATGTACTGTCAGCTTATGTGCTGCAGAATCACAAAACATCTGTACCTTGTTATTCAGTGCCTAAGTAATTTAACAGAGCAGTTGGCAATGAGACTTTTGTAAGCTCTGTGCTTTTCAGACTGCCGATTCTGTGCAGCCCTGAGCAGAGCTGGCTTGAATCTCATGTTTGTCTCATATTACTACGTCCCTTACTCTTAGCTCGAACATCTCCCTGTCGGCAGGTACAGGGGGCAGTGCTGCTCTGACAGAGTCTCGTTATTACACATTTGGGCGCACTTCTGCAGTGTCCGTCGGGAGTAAACTCCTGCAGAGCCGCGTGATAAGCTGCAGCAACCCTGACATCACGGTTACACAGACAGCTGCTGATGAAGAGGTCAAAAACATCATGTCATCCAAGGTAGGAGAGGGAAGTCAAGTATCTGAGACGTATATGAGGTAAAACCTGATTTATGAATCTAGGTTTTTAATATGAAGGCTGGGCTTGCTTCTTATAGGCTCACTTATGTATCTCCAAAAACATGCATTTTTTGTCTGATTTGGTGTGTACACATTGCATTCGCCTTGCTAAATTCTGATGCGTTTTTTCAGTGAATAAAGTGAGAGGTAACAGCTCTGACTGAGTTTGAGGTTTAGGCATTCCACAAAAGGATTTTCTTATTCAGGGTGCACCACTCTCCTGTTCATCCTGAAATCTAGGTTCTTTTTGCATTGTTTCCTAGAGCATTCAGGGGGAGCTGATCTAGCTTTCACAGAGTCCGTGTCAGTCAGAGGCACTGCCACTGTCTACTGTGGGAACAGGCTCACTTTCTAAAAGGGATAAAGAGCCCTTGGGAGGGGAATAAATTTTCTGAAATACACTGTTTTCTTCTGGTTCCTTCTCATTCTTTTTGTTATTTTTTATTCACAGAGCCTGATTAGTGATAAAAAATCTTCCAATTAAAAAAGAAAAAAGTAATTAGGCAACATATATAACGGCAGTCCTGTGTCTTGATATTGTCTGCAGTACAGATGCCATGTGCAGATTCTCGTAAAATAATCTTTCCAGATAATAAACTCAGCCACAGAATGAAACACAAACTTCCTCTTTCTCATCCAGAGCCATGCATGTCACCAACAAATTGCTTGATAGGAGAGGATGAACTGAGAAGCAGAATTTTGCTTCCTGTTGGACATCAGGTGCTTGCTGTTCTGCAACACCCTCAGTTCTCAGAGCTTTTTGAGCATGGCTGTGTTCAGCTTACTGAGGAAAGCAAAATCTTAGCAGGAGAAAAATCATCAGGAGCTCAGAAGCCCTGCCTTTCACAGCTGCAGGTTTTACCCCTGTGCAAGGCGGCTGCTCTGAGCTGCAGCCCAGGCAGATCTCTGTAGCACCTCACAACCATTTCTTTTCCTGTGAGTGCTGTGTATGTGAAATACTGCTTCTCAAGCAAGTTATTTTCATAAACATTTTGAGGTATTTTTTCCCCATTGAATAATCAGATGTTTTAATTACCTAAATTAAACCAGAACTAGTAAGGTGCACAGAATTTGCCAGTCTCTTTGATTTGTTTGTATATGTATTCATTCATAGCAATTTTCATTAATGTAGATTTGAACTTAGTATCTTTATGAACTTCATTCTGGTATAGTGTGTCCTAAAAAAAAATAAAAAAATCTCAGGGTGTTGTTTTGTTCTTTTTTTTCTTTTTCTTTTTCAAATTAATACACAGTTCAAACATTTGATATTACAGCTTTATCACATTGATAAATTAAAAATGTATAATGCTTAGATGACTGCTGACATTTCACTGCCTTTTCATTGGCAGCACTTTTACTGAAAGGAATAATCGTAGATGCTAGTTAATTTAGATTGTAGAACTAGCAAATAAACCTTAATGACACTTACCTTGAGAGGGTTAATTTTAGTTTCCAAAACACAGCTGTGCTGCTGTAATTGGGCACATGATGGCAGCGTTGGCATTTGTGGTCTCTTGCATCTGCCAAATTAAGATGGTCTTTGCATTCCTTTGGGAAGGGATCAGGGAGGGAAAGACACATGCAAAATATTCGGGTGAACATCTGTATTTACTTTCCAAGAAGAGGGTGCTGGTGATTTTTAATCTCATTTAGCATAGGCTGTGCAATAATGTATGTGTATATTTCTTCTGGCCATTCTCCAGCCTGCGGATCATAGCTCCAGTCGGATGTCTTTTTACATTGAAGGAACAAATGACATGCCAGGCGCTTGTGCAAACCCGAGACCATCCAGCAAAAAGGTAGCCTACCACTGAGTGAGGGGGCAGATTAATAGAACCTGGAGCCTCCAGGAGCAGTGCTTGTAATTAGCATGAAATGAGTACAAGGGAGAGGGACAGCAAAATGACAACCAGTTTTACTGAATGGAGAGTTTATAGTGGAATATTAAATCCGTGGGTAAATATCACCCAAACATTTCTGTTTCTGCTCTGGAATCTTTAGATTCTTTTTCTGGGACAGATACAGACAAGTAACAGCCTGCCTAGATCTATTTCTGCTGTCTTTCTCAGGGTACTAGGACCTCTGTGTTTTTTCACTTCTGTTTCCCTTTGGATACCTGCCTTTAACCTGTCCAAATTGCATTCAGATGTATTTGCCACTTCTTTCTTCTGTGAGGATTATTTTACCTTTCCCCTTTTTGTAGCTTGTAGAATCAAGAAATACCTCCTTATTCTGAGTCTGTATTCCCAAACAGCTTTTTAACAATATAAAATTTATCATATCAGATAGCTAAGTCCTCCACAGCTATATCTTGTGTTTGGCGTTGATCAGTGGGAGTGGCTTTGAGTGAACAAGCAGGGGGGAAACTCTGCAGTGGGCAGTCTAGAATCTGTGTTGCAGTTAAGAGGCACTTCTTATTTATTTCTGTTTATTGATTTGAATTACGCAAAAGAACATTCAGGTTTATGCCCAATCTAGATCTTCCCTAGATTAATGTGTTCCTATGAATGTAAATAGGCTTAAGGATTTCACTACCTTTATTGTTTGTATCAGGAAAAGAAAGGAGATATTACAGTCAAGGGTTAATCCAGATTTGAATTTTCTTAAGTTTAGATCCCTGGGACTGGGAGTCTTACAGTTGGACATCACTGCAATATAGTCTCCAACCACAGACCTCTGTGAAAACTCTGCTGTGATTATTGTTGTGTCCTTCTCTCCCACCACAGAAATAATCTTCTGTGTGCTCCCAGAAACACAAATGTGCTAAACAGAAGCTCTCAGGTGGGAGAGGAGGATGTAGCTGTTCACTATCAGGCATCCAGACTGTAGTCTGAGGATAGACCAAAGGCATTTTCCAGTTCAGGTGTCCAGGGTGATCCACAGCAGTGGTAGCCCATAGTGCTATTCCTGATACCATTTTAGTCACATCCATTTTTTCATCTTACAAGGCTGTCCAGATGTTCCCATCCAGCTGCTGTCTCTCCATTATGGGGGCTGTGTGAGTGCTGGAAGTTGGTTGAAACTGAACGAGGAGTTGGGTGGAAGACCATTTCTGAGCAATCTGTGTTTACTGTCTAGCATTTCCATGAGGAACTGGCACTGCAGATGGTGGTCAGCACGGGTATGGTGAGAGAGGCTGTCTTCAAGTATGCCTGGTTCTTCTTTGAGCTCCTGGTAAGATTTATTGAATGTTTTTTTTGTATTAAGTTCATGCTGTAATATGTACAGCAGGCACAGATTTAGTTGGATCATAACGTCTTCAGCTAACCAGCCCCACTGTGATAAGAAATTCCAGATAATGGAAGCTCAACTGTAGAATTCTCCATATTCACCCGCAGTCCCTGTTGAGAGCCTGTGACAGTTAAAACCCACATGAACTATGTGTTCGGTGGCCCATAGCTTTTAGAAGTCTAGAAGACAGGACATCAGACTGAGTCTTTCCCTCCTTTTCTGGTAATATCATCTCCTGTCTCTTCCCCTTTGTTAAAAACATAGATGCAGTAGCAAGTCTCCTCAGGGTTAGAGTCACAGAGCCCTGAGGTGACCGATGTCACTGCAAGTTGTGTTGACATACTGGTTCCCACTGGAAGCATATATACAACACAATAAGACATCAAGGGGTATGAATTAATTCCAGAAATGACCTTCCCTGAATGTCTTCACAATGGGCAGAAGATACAAGCAGCAGGGACAGGGTGAGGGTGATCCAAGCCTCAGTACTGAGCATGAACATGAACAGGAACCAGAATCACAGAATTGTATGGGTTGGAAGGTACTTCTAGAGATCATCTAGTCCAACCCCTCTGCCAAAGCAGCTCCCTATCCCAGGTTGCACAGGTAGGCATCCAGGTGGGTCCTGAACGTCTCCAAAGAAGGAGACTCCACCACCTCTCTGTGCAGCCTGTGCCAGTGCTCCATCACTGCACTGTGAAGAAGTTCCCACGCACATTTGTGCAGTACTTCCTATGCTTCATTTTGTGGCAGTTTCCCTTTGTCCTATTGCCAGACACTGCAGAGAAGAGTCCAACCTTGTCCCTTTGTCCCTTTGCCTCCTGCTCCTTAGTTACTTATAGACATGGATCAGATCCCCTCCCAGTCTTCTTTTCTCAAGGCTGAACAGATCCAGGTCTATCAGCCTTTCTTCATAAGAGAGGTGTTCCACACTCTTTATTACCTTTGTAGCCCTCTGCTGGACTCTTTCCAGGAGATCCCAGCGTTTTTTTGTGCTGGAGAGCCCAGAACTGGACACAGTACTCCAGATGAGGCCTCACCAGGTCAGAGTACAAGGGGGAGGATCACCTCCCTCGACCTCCTGGCCATGCTCTTCTTAATGCACCCTAGGATCCCATTGGTTTTCTTGGCCACCAGGGCACACTGCTGGCTCATGGTCAGCCTGTCATCCATCAGGACACCCAGGTTCCCCTCCTCAGAGCTCCTCTCCAGCAGTTCATCCCCAACCTGTACTGGTGCATGCAGTTATTCCTCCCTAGGTGCAAGACTCTACACTTGCCCTTGTTAAACCTCATCTGTTTCCTTTCTGCCCAACTCTCCAGCCTGTCCAGGTCCCTCTGAATGGCAGCACAGCCTTTGGTGTGTCAGCCATTTCCCCCAGCTTCATGTCATCAGCAAACTTGCTGAGGGTGGACTCAATCCCCTCATCAAGGTCATTGATGAAGAATAGTCAGGACTGTCTGTGTTCAAGCCCTTGACTCTCTGTTATCCTTGACAGTAATGGTAGGATTTATCAAGGGACTCTTGAGAAAGATGAGAGTGACTGCATTGGAGGAAAAACAGGTGGGGACTTTTATTCTGTGGACTAACTTACAGAAGAGTTTTTTCTCACTTTGTTGTTTTTTTTTTCTCTTTGCTCTTTATTGTTTTGCAGATAAAGAGCATGGCTCAGTATGTTCACAATATAGACAAGCAAGATAATCTGCGAAGAAGCCGGTTCTCTGACCGTTTCAAAGATGATATTACCACTATAGTTAGTGTGGTTACTTCTGAGATTGCTGCACTCTTAGTCAAACCACAGAAGGTAAAAGCATGGAAAAAAGCACTGTGGCTTCTTGCTGTTCGCACCACATCACACTGAGCATTATTTAATTCATTGCACCTTCAGGAGCATCACTGGAGTTAGACTCAAACTGAGGCTGTAGTCTTGCAGAGATCATAAGTGAGAGCTGTGACTACAAAGCACAGTCTTGTTCCCTCCTAGCACAGAGTTTGTTTTAATTCAGAGGGAGGTGTGTGTTCTGTCACAGAGTAGCTCAACCTGTGTGGATTTTAGTCCAGTTTTCCACCTGTGGCCAGCTGTTCTGTCAGGGACCTGAAACTTGTGAAGGACCACAACCAGACAACTGAGGACAAGAAATGGCAAAAGTCACCGTTACTATCAGACAAGAAGCTGTTTCTGAAGTTTCATCCTTTACTCCATCCTTTGATGTGCTTCTGTGTTATCCACACACAGAAAAAGCATTTCCATAGGAATTTCCACATCGGTGACTTTTTTGTTAATATTCTGTGTGATAAAAATTTGCTACATTAAAAATGATTTAACAGATCTGTAGGTTTTGCTAAGGGATTAATATTTTATGCTTTCTTCATGAGAAATGCACAGGTTTTTATGGGCTGTTAATTCAATTCAATTTTGATAGAGTGAGTCTAACTATGTGTGAAAATCCTGCTGAAGTGTTTTGAGAATAAGGTCATTGATCAGTTGTACAGAACAGCATAGGTGACACCTGTCTACTTTTAAAATCCATAAAGTTATATTCTGTATGTTTCAGTACATGATTGAGCATGTTAGATTGTCCTGGGGTTCTGCAGCAATATCACTGGCTTACTTTATCTATCCTACAAGCTGGTGGAAAGCTGTTATTTCTCAGTTCAGTAGAAAAATGCTTTGCTATGTAAATTCCAGATCATAGTTTCTTTATGAATTCTATATTCTATATATGTGTGTGTGTGTGTGTGTGTGTGTGTGTGTGTGTGTGTGTGTGTGTATATTCCTGAATGGCAATAGTAACAAAAATGTTGAAAAATGAAAAATTAAGTCATGAACACCCTGAGGTGCTGCACACCTGCTCTCACTTGCCAGAGACACCAGTAGCAATAACATTTTTCTCAGTCATCTTTTCTGTCAGTCTTGAGTGAACTCACCTGAGGGCTCTGAGGGGGTGTGCAGGCCCCTCAGGCATCTCCACAGATTCTTCTTGGTCAAGTACATGATGTTGTCAAGCTGTTACAGTTTAAATTGGTATGTCTGAAACAGCCTTAATTTAGAGGATGCTTGCTCAGTGTGTCTCTAGTAATCAGACCATTTGTAAATATAGAGGAGTTTAGTTGCCAAATGCTAAAACCCACAGATTTATCTTACTGATGTTTTTTTCCTATCAGCTTTAGATATGAAAATTTGTAATTAAAACACTTGGCATTCCATCAATAGAGCTAGGGCAGGTTTTTTCTAATAAATACTAATACTAATAAATAGTAAATAATAAACAGTATTATGTGTTGAACACCTAAATAAATTTTCAACAGTGTCAAAAGTTCAATTAAAAAAAAATGCAGGGGGAGGGGCATATAAAAGTTTGGAACCCTTAAGAAGTTCAGAAAAGCTCTCCAACTCAGTTTCAGTTGTTAACCACACAAAGATTTGAAAATATAAGCTTAGTCATTCTCCTGTTCCATTTCCTTTCCAAAAGCAATAACTGTTGAAATAAGATATGTAATTTTGTTGAGGTCATGTAAATTAGAGAAGTGAAACGGTCTTCTCCTGTCTGTTCCACAATGTTTCTGGAAACTGTGCTCTACAGTATTTTTTTTATTTTAAGTGGTACTAAGAAGTCCTCCATGTTAACATGAGTTTTATAAGTCATAAATGCAATTTTACCCATCTCCCCTGTTTGTTTTTGTTTGTTTGTTTGGCTTTTGTTTTTGTTTTTTTCAAAGGAAAGTGAACAAGCAGAAAAAATTAACATTAGCCTGGCATTTTTCCTGTACGATCTTCTTTCTTTAATGGACCGAGGATTTGTGTTTAATCTCATCAAGCATTACTGTAATCAGGTAGGCCTTATGCATGTTTGGGATTGGATTGGGCTTAAGGCCAGTCTTGTGTTCTGCTGCCTTTGGTTCATGTATCCGTCAAGATCCTTTGAGTTGTGTTAAAGGATAAGGTAAATTTCCTGTTTCCTTCTGCATATACAAAGACTTTATACCTCTTTTGATATGTGGTCTATAGAAAATAGTGGAGGTTGGGATTCCATATCTTACTTCACTGCATGATAATTTAAATATCAAATTCCAGTGACAAGGCACTTATTTTCATTTGTTTTTCTAGCTCTCAAACAAGCTGAATTCTCTTTCCACCCTAATTTCCATGAGACTGGAGTTCCTGAGGATTCTCTGCAGCCATGAGCACTACCTGAATCTAAACCTTTTCTTCGTGACCTCAGCCTCTGCTCCAGCATCCCCCTCACCCTCTTTGTCCTCACAGGTAGGCATCCATCAGGCAATATTAGGTGGTCTTCACCTGAAGAATGCGTGTAGAGAAAGGCTTCTATTGCTCTGCATTCAACTGCTTTTGCTAGAGTTTCCCCCTAAGTCAGGGAGAAAAGCAGCAAAACAGTAAAGACTAAAGGACCAGTACTGCAAAACTAGACCTACAGTAGTTGAAGCTTAATGTAGCACAAGTATGTTTCTGGCAATTCTTCAGTAGAGCCCTCTAGAAAAGAAAGCAGCTGTTCATGCAGACATAAAAAAAATCTAAAAAGAACATGTCTCGGAAGATACAGAGTTGATTTACAGGCATGCCATGGATACACAAACACAAATACATATTTCAGCATCAGTGTGTGTTGGAGTACTATGGCATGTGGAAGTACACAGCAACTTTCAGTGCATTTGCCTTCTAGCTGAAGTTCTTCTTTCCGAATAGATGAAGGTGCTGCAACTATCTGAGTTAGTGACAAAACAACTGGAATTTTCAGTATCCTGAATAATGGATTTCTTCAGAGCTGGAGTATCACTTTTTCCATTTCAGATATCAGTGGTCTTTTCTTGGGATCCTCTCCTCCCCAGTGGCGCAGCTGATGCTATTACTTTCCCTGTAATTAATCTGAATATGGAGCAATTCAGATTCGTGGTTTCCTTTTCAAGTGTCATTGCCAAAGAATTAGTTGTATACTAAGATATGCTACGTCACATACTTTAAGGGTGCTGACAAGTCAATAATTGTAATTATGTTTTCTTAGAACATTTCCGGGTCTTGAAATCAAAGCATGAAGGTCCTATAATCAGGTTTTCACAATAGTTTTGCTTAATGCTTGTACTGGATTTCAAAGAGCTAGAAATGGAACTTCTCTGTTTGTATGTGGGGAGGCAGAAGTCTTCCAACATGTTCTAGTGAGTCAAAGCTGGGCAGGCACCAGTTTGGTCATTCCTTCCTTAAACCAACACCAGGAGTAACCTGCAAAGTGCAACTGCAGCAAATAAATAGGGTTTCTGAAGCCCTTGCATGATTTAATACATTCACTGACCACCCTGGCAGTAATTCTGATCTGTCTGCAGAAGTGCTACTCGGCTACTGTTAGATTTTCAGTAAGAAATGTGGCCTTTCAAATAAATCTTTTTGAATTCACACAGAGAAGCCAAATTCACTTAAGAGGATGCTCTGCATCTTACTGTTACTTCTTGGAAATAAAGCATATCCAGTGCCTTCTGCTCAAATTTTCAATGGGAGCAGATTGAGCTAGGACAGTATAAAATACAGGGCTGCTCAGAGATGTGGGCTTCATTTGAAACAGTATGCTGGAAGACACTTTTCACAGTGTGGTATACTGCTACTTCATGTGTTTGGTATTTGGGACTGACACAAATACTGGGAGAGAATACTGAACAGTATAAATTAAAAGTCAGTTTTGGACTCATAAACCCCAGTAGCTTCACTGGGGAGTGGAGTCTAAGAGTTATGTTCATCAGAACAAGGTACGAAAACATTCCAGATGACCTGTGGCACCTGTGATTGGAGAAGCTAAGAAGTTCACAACACACATATAGCAGCAACTTTCCATTCCTGGACTAGCCATATATCAGCCACAGCCATAAGTTATAGCAGTTTGAAGGGTGCTCTAAATTGTGCCAGCTGCCAGCACTCTCAGCTGAAAGTTTCTGGAGTGAAAAGAAACACTGTTCATATATCCTTCTTGACCTTACTTCCATGGTAGACATTATAGGTGCTTAAGAGTGCAGAGCTTTTGATGCCCAGAGTCCCCTTTCTACCAGGGGCAACCTCATCAGCTTTGCAGCAGTAAGAGCAATGCAGAATTCTACACAAAGAAAATTCTGACTTTTTTCTCTTATCCAAACTGATGAATACAGGGTAGGAATTTTACACCTCAAATAACATAAAATGAACTGTAAGCACAGAATGGAAAGGATGAAGTTACATCCTAGCAAGTAGTTCACTTGAAAATTGAGGCTTTTTATTTCAGACTCCCAATGTTTTCCTCCAAATTTCTTTCAGTGCCTTAAAGAAGTTTTTCACTGGTAAGGGTATTTTGTTATTTGCTTGGATTGTCCTGACAATGTCTTTAAGAATGTTTTATTTCACTGGTCATCCTTCTACTGCTTCCAATATTCTTCTGCAGAACTCTAGCTCCTGCTCCAGCTTCCAGGACCAGAAAATTGCTGGTATGTTTGACCTCTCATCAGAATATCGTCAGCAGCATTTTCTGACTGGGTTACTCTTTACAGAATTAGCAGCAGCCCTTGATGCAGACTGTGAGGGGTGAGTATATGGATCTCTGCTCTGAGTGGAAGATGCTATCTAATGAGTATTGGTGCATTAGTTTCTTTCTTCCATGTCTACCTTGTAGATCAAAGATTTAATAAACAGATAATTTGTACATGAGCCATCGATGGCACTCATGGCCATTTTCTGTGTTGACAGGATTAGCAAGGTGCAAAGAAAAGCTGTCAGTGCTATCCTTAGCCTGCTGAGTTCCCATGACCTAGACCCACGTTGTTCCAAAAAAGAGATGAAGATTAAAATTGCTGCTCTCTACCTGCCTTTGGTTGGTATAATTTTGGATTCACTACCACAGCTCCATGACTTTACAAGTAAGACCTTTATTGATTTGTCTTTTTCAGCCTCTTAGAGTAATTTGTCTAAACAATCTGACTTAAAGAATTTGCCCTATGTACTGAAATTCCCCACAGTCTAGCAAGGTATAATATTTCTTTATTTCCAGATAATTAGGTTTTCAGAGAAGGGAAAAAAATCTAGTGTCCTTGATCTCGTGAAAAAACAGTCTTGCAAGCAATACTAAGATACACACACACACACACACACACACACACACACACACACACACACACACACACACACACATATATATATATATGCCTAAGAGACAGTGAAGAATAAAACAAATGATATGGACATTGTGTTACATTAGAATTTTAAAAAATTGGGTTTTATTCCTTCCATAGTTCTCTATTTTTCCTCAGGACTGTTAACGTGACACTGACGTTAACCTCAGGCAAATGCAGTCATCACTCAGAAAGCATGTTTCTATAACCTGCTATAACTTCAGACTTCTTTCTCTGAAGCCTTTTTAAACATTCTTGTCTAAGCTGTTTTCTTGATTTATTTATTTATTTTTTTTTTTTGCAAGTGTGTTCACATGAAACTGCTGAAAATAGCAGTTTGACTTTTTATGTGAGAAACAGTAAATTTTTGCTACTTGGAAAATTGCATTTTACTTTCATTTAAAAAAATTAAAGACTACAGACAAAAAACTGTATAATCATTGAAGAATATACTTCTGTCACCAGTTCTGAAAATATTTTTCATTTTGAAATCTGAACAAAAACAAAGTACTATGTAGGTATTATTGTCCATTTTCAGTCTAATACAGGCTAATAGCATGAAAGCATTTATTGCAAATAATATAAGCAAATCTCACCACATTCTTCTAATGTAAGTGTTATCCTTGTGCCACAGTTCAAAGGAGTCCATTTCTAACAGTATGGCTAGTTTTTCAAGTTTCTCTTTTTAAATATCTGAGGTTGTTGATCTTTTTCTGAGCACTCAGGGACTGGCTGGTCAGTCAGTTTCTCTGAAAATTATATCTTGGAAAGCACAAATGGACACTCAGAATCTAATGAGGTTTTTGCAGTGCTTTTACAAACTGGCTGTTTCACTGAAATTGATGTCAAGAACTAGCATCAAGTAGAAGCAACCAGAGGCCTGAAATTAAAATTGTCCTTTAATCTGACGACAGTACTGCCTGTGTTAGGAGACTTACATTACTTTGCCAAATTTCCCCAGGCCCACGCCTCGCTTTCATGTTGATCCTTTTACCTGGAATTGACTGAAACCGGACATCTCTTTCTAAGTGTTGCGAAGTTCCATCTTAACTTTGAACTGCAGAGCTAACCTCATGTTTACTACTGCCTTTGCTTTTAATTCAGCTTCCATAAACACCTGCAGGTTGCTGGGCACAGCTCCTTTCCCTGTATGATTCCAAACAGTCTTGCTATTGCTATACTTCTTGCTTCTCAATAAACCTAAGTCTCCGGAATGAAGGTACCAACTATTTTGTTAGATAACAGCTCAGTGGAAGGCTGTGAAATGTGAGCAGCAGCAGCTCAATTGCTGATGAAGTCCCAGTGTGATGTTCTAAATCTAGTTTCAGATGCCCGCAGTGGGAAGGGCCGCACAGGAAACCCAGAAGAAGAGCAGGAGTCTGCAGGTGCAATCAGTCAAAATGTGGCACTTGCTATTGCGGGGAATCAGTTCAACCTCAGGAGCTCTGGAACATCTTTGGCGTCCTTGGTATGTCCAGGGTTTTGCCAGTCTCCTTTCTCGCATACATTTTTAATTTGTTCTCTCCTTTATATCCTTTCTTGTGACTAGTAACTGCATTTATGAGAAATTGCTTTCCTGTTTCTGCTAGCCCCGCAAGAATGCCTGATATTTCTGCCGTCATCTTCTCCTTTACTCTTCAAATCTTCTAATTGCCTCCTCACCAGAAGTGATTCCACTTTTTCTTCTATGTTTTTATTGTGTCTGCACACCCAAAGTAGTTATATTTTCAGATCAGCAAATGCTGCTGTAACTCCCCTAACACCTCCCATTCCCAGTGTCACCTAAATCCAGATTTAGGGTTCAAGATTATCTTCTCCCTATATCTCTTTCATTATGATCATTTTCATTTTCTGTGCAATTTTGCTGTTGTGACTGCCAAGGGGGAAACAAGCAGTTATCTTTTCTTAAATTATTCTAATGAACTTAAAATCCAGGCAACTAACAAACCATTGTTCTGTGCTTCTTTCTTTCATATATGTACTGCTAGTGCCTATTCCATTAACATACATGTATAGATGACAAAAATGAAATCACTATAACCTGGAAGAGTTTAAACTTACAGAAGCTGTACCATGAGATTTGACTCCACTGAAATTTCAGTAACATTACTTCACTTGAATGTCCTCCCTGTTCTTTTATCTTTCAACTGACTTTACCGTATCGGTCTCCAGTCCTACAGACAGAGTGCCATGTTAGGTCCTGATACTACTCGCAACCTTCTGATCTGTTTCCTCTGGATCATGAAAAATGCTGATCAGAATCTAATACAGAAATGGATTGCAGACCTTCCATCCATGCAGTTGAACAGGATCTTAGACCTCCTTTTTATTTGTGTTTCATGCTTTGAATACAAGGTAAGTGAAACATCGCCTGATTTTGTTGTCTTGTTTTGTTTTTTTTTCCTTCTGGCTGTCCAGAGAAAACTTGTTATTGACAGGTGTTAAATTAGCTCATGTCCAATCTATGGTACAAACAGGCATATTAATTCAAAATAACTGAGACCAGACTTCAAGCAAAATGCAGCCAAAACTTCTTATGATGTATTACGAAGTTTATTTTAATTGTATTGTTTTCTGTGTCCTGAGGATTTGATGGCTGTTTTGAGTGGGGAATATATGTGTATACTGAAGCCTAGTTTACTAATGCATTTCAGTTGTGACTGCATGTAAACAATTGATACTGTCATTACTGGAGCTATTCTCCTTATACCCTACCTGTTTCAAAGCAAGGTCCTGGTGGTGACCCTTTTATTCAGGGGTTAGGTCTGGACATCAGGACTTTTTCCTCTGATAGAGCTTGTCTGAAAAAACCTTTCTGCACTTTAATTTGTCTTTCTGAAGTGCTTAGCTAGTTTTTATTAACAGTACGCATACTGCCTTTCCTCATCTGCAACCTTTAAGAAGCCTTTGTATGTTAATCAAAGATATTGGTTGCTTTCTGCCTGCTCTCCCAGACCCTCCTGTTCTCTGTTTTGGGCGGTATAACACTGGACTTGTGTTCAAAGCTGGAGGCACTGGTGTTGATTGCTTTGACTTTACTTTCAGGGCAAACAGAGCGCAGATAAAGTTAGTAACCAGGCACTCCAGAAGTCCAGAGACGTTAAGGCCAGATTAGAAGAGGCTTTGCTGAGAGGTGAAGGAGCCAGAGGAGAAATGATGAAGCGCTGCAGAATACCAGCTGGTACTTCATAGCACCTTTCCCCCATTTTCCTTTTGAGAGGATATTGAAAGGTTTTAGATTTAAATGTGTTTATCGGGCTTTATGCATACTCCCTGTTCTCATGTTTAACCTTCTCTCCCACAGTCCTTTCCCGTGTAGACTTTTTCTGTTTTGCTGTGGATAAAAATATTCTTATGTTTTAATAGTGCAACATAAGACTGGGTCTGAGCTCATCTCAGGTGAAGAATATGAAGCCAATTAAGAAATTTCAAGAAATTCAGAGAATTTTTAGTTAGTTTTTAATCCAAAGCCATGAAACAATGTCAAAATTTCCAGAACAAATTGTTAATATCAAAAGAATGTTTCATTTAATAAATGGTATACTTAGGCTTTTGGTCTT
The DNA here is from genome assembly GCA_023055505.1 of Callipepla californica brunnescens. NCBI lineage: Eukaryota > Metazoa > Chordata > Aves > Galliformes > Odontophoridae > Callipepla > Callipepla californica. Next base: position 160,151 of record JALIRH010000094.1, read on the forward strand.
GGAACAGATCAATAAGTAAACTGACGTTCAGAATATCCTAGATGGAAAAAATAGTGGAATCTCAGTAATATATGTTGCACTTTCAGGAAATGACAGGTCAGCGGGGCTAAATGAAAACCTGAGGTGGAGAAAGGAGCAGACTCAGTGGCGGCAGGCAAATGAGAGACAAGATAAGTAAGTCATTAAATAAAAATATATTAGAGCCAAGCTGTTCACATTTTTTTTATGTTTTGATCTTTCTCCTAGGATGGTGTCAATCCTTTTCCTCCTCTGTTAATGGGAAAGAAATAGAAAATGTGTATGTAGCAGTGATATTCAACTGTTGCTGTGACATAACAGAGATCACAAATACTTGAATGAGATGTTTAGTTATCTACTTTTTTTCCTTTTGATTAACAGAGTAGAAAGTGCTAGTCATTCGTAGGTGCATCAAATATTCCACAGAGGCTTGCCATGATACTTGCTTTGGTGTTGCTATATCACTTTGCCGTGTACAGTACAGTGGTGTAAGTTTTCCACGTTAAATATGTTGGGCTGAGTTTGACATCTAATGTTAGCCGGGGGAAGGTGATTTTATAGAGAACATTTTTCTTGTTGCAGGTTGTAAGTTACAATACATCAGTACGTTTTACCTTTTGAGCACTATATAGTTGTAGACAAGTGAATGTCTAGATCTATGAAAGATTGTAATTTCAAGAAAGATTTGTGCATTGTCACATATATTTTTGAAAACAAAGGTTGTTAAATTTGGGATTTATCTGAACTTTAATCCTTCTGCCCTCTGTCCTGGGTTGGAAGAGGTGCATATCCTGTGTGGATATTCTTACTTTGCCTTGAAATCAGCTTGCTTCCTCTCAGTTTCACTGACGCCAGAGTAAACCAGCCCTCAAGCAGCAGCTCTACATCACTTTTTAATATAAATTTAATTAAAAACTTAAATTAAATCTTTAGGTAAAACTCCACATGTTGTCAGGGCCTTTCTCTTTTACACTGTGTTCATCACTGTGGTATGTGAGATTTTTGCTCTCATCCTTTATGGATCTCCACAGTGTATGTCCTGTAAATGAGGTGTTTGCAGGTCACATACATGGCACAAAAACTTTGCAAATGTCGCCACTCAGCCTGCATCTCTTTGAGCTAGCATGTTTTGAGATGGAGACAAGATGCAGTTACAAGCTAAATGTGGTGTCAGAAATGTTCCAGACAGCATGGTTGATGTGCTAGCTTAGTGGTCGTTGGAAATGGTTCAGAAGGTGTATTGTTTGTCTAATTTGTTCCGTTCTTCCTCAAAGTTAGTAATCCATGGCTTGATTGAAGCACCAGCTTTTTGGCAGGCCCTTTTTTTCTTCAGTACTTTGAGTTATTGTAATTAATGATTGTGCTACTGCTCTTAACTTCCTTTTTTGTCCCTCCCTGAAATTAACCAGCTGTGCCCAAAAGCATGGCTCCTTAGTTCTCTGGTTTTCTTTTTGGGTGTGATTCCACTGCGAAGGAAAGGGAAACAAACGTAGCAGAACAGCTACAAATTTTGAACTTGCTCAGAAGTATTGTTGTAAGAGTGTTCTTCCAGCCACAGAAAAATGACATTTAGCCTTAGAGCAGCTCAAATCTCAAACCTTAAAAAAGCTGTGTCAGACCACGCAATGGCTCTTTTCTCAGTGGTTTAGGAAAAAAGATCAATATCAGCTCTCCTGGTTTGACATTGCAGTTCTTAAGAAACTCCACCTAACACTGTTGTCGTTGTTTGCTCTTGAAGGATCGTTCAGCATGGGTATTTTGCTTTTGTTTCGACAGTAGGTCATCTACCACCTGTGGAACTCCCTTCTTGCTTTAAATAGAACTCTTTTTAATTTGTAGGACAAAAGCAGAGCTAGATCAAGAAGCTCTCATCAGTGGAAACCTGGCAACTGAGGCTAACCTGATCATTCTTGACATGCAAGAGAATATCATCCAGGTGGGAAACTGCAGAGCTGGCTTGGTATCAGTTTCTGCTCCCTCAGAAGGCAGTGGAAGAAAACCTTTTCTATCTTAGGCAGTGCCAAATGTTTTAATTAAAGATCTACTGTAAGCTTGCAAGAAGTCTTGGAGTGGGGAGGAGAAGGCAAGGGTGAATTAATCTAAAGACAAAATTACTGCCTTACACTGTTGACAAAAGCACTTTCTCAACTTAGGGCATGCTAATGTGAACAAAAGGGAAATCTCACCCTTTTACTTCTGCAGATGTATTTAAAAGCCATTTCAGCTGTCTTACTGCGATACTGGACTTTGGAGAGGATAAGGGAAAAAAAAGTCTTCATTTATGTTAGCAATTTATCCTAAGACAATAGTAATTTGGAACTAGGCTGATGGGCAGCCTTAGGTCATACTCTGAGTGATCCTGTGAGACAAAAGTCATTTAACCTTGACTCTCACAGAGTGTTCGATGCAGAGTAAGATTGTCCACCTGCATGGAGTCCTTCTGAAAAGAGATGTGGCCCCCCATAGCAATGTAAAGAGTGTAACTTGCAGGAGTCAAATGCAGCCAAATTTCATTCATTTCTTTGACAGCAGTAGAACTGTAACAGTTGACTGTGCTGAGACAATGACCGCTGGCTTAGGAAAGGCACTCCAGATTCATAGGTGTTGGAATAGTACTGTTGGAGCAACACGTATTAATATAATTTAGTTAAGAGAACTTTATTTTTCAAAACCTGCTAGTTGAAAAGCATTTAGCTTCCAGATCCTTGTAGTACTGGATATGACTTTTACATGCCACCCATTGATGCAACTTGTATCCCCTCTGTCCAGGTTGTAGATCTGACCAGACCATACCAGTATGCTTGTCTAGCCAGTAAGACCAGAAATGCATGAGGGAAAGAGGCTGATGCATGCCCACCACAAAATCACTTCCCAATGCAAGGTGCACGAAAGATTAGACACAAAGCAGGCAGCATTGTAGGAGCCACTGCAAAAGCTGACTGAGCTTAAAGGTGCATAAAGGAGCCTACAAATACTGAAAAATGTTGGAAACGTTTTCCAATCATCTTGATCACTTACAAACTGTTTTGAGTTCCCTTTGCAGTAGATGTTAACAAATTAAAACAAACAAAAACCAACAACCTGTGATCTCCAGACTGTTGGATGCATCTTGTGAATGGGATGGCAGAGCAATCAATTCCCTTGTGCAAGTTCACTGCTGAATTACCTCATACAGTTATTGTTGTTTTTATCCTTAATGTGTAGGCAAGCTTTGCAGCAGAGTGCAGAGACAATCTTTTGGGAGGAGTTTTGAAGGTCCTGGTAAATTCTCTTGGCTGTGACCAGAGCACCACTTACCTGACTCACTGCTTTGCTACACTCAGAGCACTCATTGCTAAGGTATGCTTTTGACATATTTCTGTTTCCATGCTTCCAGTCAAATTGTTAGAGCAGCATTTCTATTGCAGAGCTGTAGACAACTGCTCAACATTTTTCCCATGGCATTTGTTAAGTGTGTTTAACATGTGTTAATACTAATGCCTATATGGAGGGACACTCAGGGACTTCTCCAGCTGTTGTAAGATTATTTCATTGGCCATGTAAGGTGGAGTGACTGAATCAGAACAACTCTGTGTTTTGAGCAGTTACTCTTAAATACAGAAAATTAGCAAAAGAAAAGTGTAAAAAAAAATCTAACTACTTGTTTCAGATACATTCTGATTTTAATTAGGCGTCTTCTTTCCAGGGTTTGTGCAGATACTCTAAAGAAAAATTTGAATTACTATATAATCAGGACCAGTTTCCAATTTAAAATCTGGGAAAGAGCCATTCTCCTATAAAGAGAAACACTTCCACAAAGGAAAAGTCAGTGAAATGTTTATTTCACCTAAGCTATTCTAAAATGCAAATAACAAATAGGATACTCCTGTCCAATTAATGCCTGTTTGCTGTTAAATGCAGATTGGCTGACAAAGGCTAATTACAGGGTGGATATCTGAGTAGTTATGAAACTCATAATTATGTTTTCACTGTACTTTATCTTTGGAAGCTAACTTCCAATTAGAATAATGAATTTCATGAAGCAATTGTTACTCTCATTGAAATAGATCTTCCAATTAAGCTGACTCAGTTCTTTATTTTATGAAGCAATCATTGCAATTATATATATTACACCTTAAGTATATACATGTTATTTTACAAAGAAATGAAAATGATAGAACCCTATGTCAGCAGGTTTGAAATATCAATTAGGCATAAAACAGTGAGATAATAAAGTTAAGAAGATCGAGGGCTGCAAAACAGGCCTGCAAATGGAAATTAATCCAGTGTTCTGCTCATGAGCTTTTTATCAGTCCAACCTGTGTGCATACGGCACTGATGCAACACTTCCATGTACAGTGACAGTCTCTTACGATAGACGTTCTGCTCCCAGGGTTTATTGTCTGCTAGATGCATGAGGACACTGTTTTAAAAAAAGAGGGTATGTCGTGAAAGCTGGGCAACAGAATTTTTGTGGCACGCTGTAGGAGGAAGAACATGCTGGAGGGCTGGGGAGGGGTAGGGCGTTATTGCAAAAAGCCAGTAATTGCTCCTTATGCACAAGGAAATATTTGCATGTTTCATAAACTGTTATATATTCTGAAAATAGCAACTCTCCTTGCTTTTTAAGAATTTTGCAGTGCTTTGTCCTTTCAAAAACTCCTTAAGACACTGTGGGACTCCCTGTGAAACTTTTTGCTCTCTTTCTATTGCTCTTTTTTTAGACACAAAGGTGATTTTCAACCCCTTCTTCTCTTTAGAACAGCTTGGAAATGGAGTCTCTTAAGGCACAGAAATCAGATCCCCATATTAAAGGGAATGAAATGTTATTTGTGAAGATTTTAATCTTTGTCTGAACCCTGTGGTTTTCATGCACTAAGCTCATGGTATTTTAATGGCCAGAAATGGTAGTACTGAATGGTATCATCTCTGTCTTCCTTAGTTTGGAGATTTCCTGTTTGAAGAGGAGGTGGAACAGTGTGCTGACCTCTGTCAAAGAGTTCTTCATCACTGCAGCAGCAGCATAGATATTACACGGACTCAAGCCTGTGCTACCCTTTACCTCCTCATGAGATACAGCTTCAGCTCTACCAGTGTAAGATTTTGAGAACAGGAAAATGTTTCATGCAAACTCTTTCATGACCAATTGAAACAGAAACTGAAGCTGTGGTAACAAACAGGAAGCATCTGCAGATCAATATGTTGTGCTGTTTGCACACTTGAACTGGAAGTGGTATGAGAAGTGTAGAGAAGGAATTGTTCTAATTATTGTTCAATGTCTTGTTTAGGAAGATGTGATTTATTTTTTTTTTCTGCAGTACCTATATATGCATTTTCAAATGGAACAGCGTTAGGCCTCTAATAGCAAGGACTGTATGACAGATAAGCAACACTTAGAATTTTTTTCACTCCTGTGTCAGAACCTCTTCTGACCAGTTCTATTCTAATGCAATTACAGCCTCATTAGAATAACTGTATATTGTTATTAGAGCAAATTTTTCACTTACCCTTTCATGTCAAGAAGAGCTATAAACTAGGCCCTGATTCTATGCACACACATAGGGCAGAATACTTATTTTGTTCATTTATATTCCTAATGTCCTAGCACATAAGGACATTCATTAGCATAAATTTCTCTCTAGTTCTCACTTTAAAAGCCTTTAATATATTAAAAGTGCTGACTGTGCAGGACGAGAACATGCCTCTGCAGCACTGTTACCATCACGGTATGGTGTGTCACCAGCTGAAGTCCTCAGAGGCCATTTGCTTCATAGTCTTGTTTCCAGAATGTTTACATAGTCCTGCTGCCTCTCATACTCTGTGAGTGGCCTGATCTACTCCCTGCTGGCCTGTCCTGAGGTGAAAAGAGAGATCTGATGTCATTTTGACTCAAGCAAGCATATTCTTGCCTCAAAGCACTGACATGTCAGAGTCCAGGTGAGCAGCAACCCACACAATGTGGGCAGGTAAAAGTGGGTTTGGTTTATGCAGGAGACAGAGATACGTGAACTGATATGATATGTATGGCATACCATTCTCTAATTTTACTTTTTTTCTTCTTCTTCTGAAAGAATTTTGCAAGAGTGAAGATGCAGGTGACCATGTCACTAGCTTCTTTGGTTGGCAAATCACCCGAGTTTAATGAGGAGTTCCTTCGACGATCTTTACGAACTATCCTGGCCTATGCAGAGGAAGATGTAGACATGCAGGCAACTCCATTTCCCATTCAGGTCAAATCTTTTGTGTTATCTGTGGCTTGTATTAGAGCTTTCACATAGGAATGTGCTTGGAGCAAGTCCTAGAATCTCAGTCTTACACAGGAATGAAAATAATGATGCAGGAGTTATTGTCTGAGCTTATGTCTTATGCAACAATAAGCAGGACAGAAGTGGAAGACCCAATTCTGTACCATTTGAGTCACATCAGAAAACTTTCTCCTAGACCCCAGCAGAAACTGCACACCATAGGAGTTTCCCACAGTGGAATTCGTTTAATTATGTTTTCAAGCAAAGTAGCACTGTAGAAATATCTCCTTGCAACTTACAAGGCAGTAGTGGCAGTAATGAAAAACATTTCAGACAACTGCCAGGTGCTTTGCTCAAATTCAGTTTGTGCTGAAGGTTTACAAAAGCATTTGATTCGTTGTCAGATCACAGGATGAACTAAATTAGCACACAGTCTTATTGTTTTTGTTGTTGTTTTGTTTTTGTTGTTTTGTTTTGTTTTCATTCAGACGTAAAATGATCAAAGATGTCCAGCTCATTTTGATTCATTAAAACATATGATTAAAATCTGCTATGTCAGCAGTGTTTGCTGCACTGAACAGAGTTGGAAAAACATACCTAGTAGCAATTCAGCATCCTGACATTTCCTTGGATAAGAGGAACTAAGTTTGAGTAACGTTATCCTCTGTTGCAGAGACTGGTATTTTTCTAGAAGATTAAAAATAAGTGCCTAAAAAATGTGTGTTGATCTTTGTATTACTGCAGGTAGAGGAGCTGCTGTGTAATCTCAACAGCATCCTGTCAGATACAGTGAAAATGAGGGAATTTCAGGAAGATCCCGAAATGCTCATGGATCTTATGTACAGGTGAATCCATTTAGAATTGATAGTGAGGAAATGCTGCAGTGAGGTAAGCACAAGAAGTGTGTATGTCAGGGACAAGCTGTGGAGAAACTCTCTAGCTGTTCTGTACATTCTCCACTTTAGTACAGCTCACCTCCCACAAGGGACTGTCCATGCGGAGTCCTGGGCCTCTGCGAGGTCACCAGTGTGTATGGGCAAGGATGGAAGTCAGGAGCTAACAATCACTGAAGGGTCTTGTGTTCAGCATTTTTACTTCCTCATAACTCCACTATTTCCGTGCTCCCCTTCCCTAGCTATTTTTTTTTAACTGTGCTCAGTGAATCCTACTTACAGAAGTGTTTGCTTTCCATTCAGCCCATGTGGAGAACTATAGAGATCCTTTATGTTACTTGGGAAGTCATTCACATCTCCTGTCTTCCTGTGTCTTAGAATTGCCAAAGGGTACCAGACATCACCTGACCTGAGACTGACTTGGCTGCAGAACATGGCAGAGAAGCACACCAAAAGGAAGTGCTACACAGAAGCAGCTATGTGCCTTGTCCATGCTGCTGCGCTGGTGGCAGAGTACCTCAGCATGCTTGAAGATCGCAGCTATCTCCCAGTGGGCAGTGTCACCTTTCAGGTAAGAAGAGAATCCAAAGCTCTGGTAGACTAGGATGACTGGTCATGGTGTGTGTATTTCTTCTCCTGTCAAGCTGAGTAGGAGTGAACATACAGGTAGGAAAAGTTATGGGGATCTGTCACCACTTTTAATAGGTCATTCTGATGATTTATTACACTCACTGATGAAAACTGGTTCTTTAGTATCTAGCTGTCTGTAGCTTCTTTCTGAGCCTTTAGATGCTGTCATCTCTTATTTGACAAAGAAAAACCCTCTATTATCATACATCTTTTCCTACGGTTGTTTAATAACTGTGACACATTCATCTTTCAGCCTTCTTTCTGATAAGCTAAGTAATTGGATCTACTCTGTTCTTTTAGACATGTTCTCCAATCCTTTGAGTGTCCTCCAGTTACTAAGCAACATCTTTCTCCGTACTCAATGGCACAATCACATTAGTTTATGCACAGTAAAAATGTCCCATAAGATCTTCATCTCTGGGAGGTATATCATTTATAGCTTCAAAGACCTCACTAGTTCCTTTGGCCTTGTTGAGCTCATTACTCAGTGATACATCAATCTTTTCCAGAGAGATTTCTAGGATTCTTTTTGTTTGTTGTTTCCCCTCTTTGTTCTCTACACCCTATGGATTAAAATGTAATTATGTGCTTTAAGAAATAGTTTGAAATGCAAGTATTTTTTTACACTTAGCTAATCAGATTGTGCAGTTTTGGTCATTCTTAGCTGCACTTATTTTATGTGCAAATGTAGTGATTTTATTCCTTTTTTCACACGAAAAATAGAATTGGCTACACCCTTTGAATATTCTCTCATGTCGATGATGATTCTTTTATGACTGTTGTCTGAAACCTGTGATGATCCCTTCTGAGAACGCTTTTATTTATAGTGTTTGCTGCAATGATTTGGAATCATTCCAAGCAATGAATAGAAATAGTATCGATTTACATGTGTAGACATTTGTTGTTTGGGCATTGTTGAAGTCATCTGATTATAAACTCCTTGAAAGTAGAACCAGAGTTTCTGTAGCCTGATGTTCATTCAGATTAATTACAAAGTCTTTGATTTTTCCTTTAGTAGAATTTTATATCGGTATTTCCATTATTTTGTCGGGAATGCAATTAATAAACCTACTATTCGCTGCTTATATTGTTTACTTTTTCAAAAATGTCTTTCACAAAAGAATTTTCCTGCTCTGGTACTTCTCCAATTTTCCAAAACATACAGTGACTCAGTACTAGCTGCCAGATTACCCCTCTGCGTAGCTCATTCATAGTGTAGAGGAGCACATTTTATGGTCCAGGAAGTTCTGAAAGGGCTAATACTAAGTAGTACATTTATATAATCTTGATATAACCACAACACACATGGTTTTTTCACTTCAGAATAGTGGATGTGTGAGTGTTACTGAACCACTTGGAATTCTGCATTGAGTTTAGTATGTTGAGAAATAGTATTCACAAATTCCACCATAGCAATCAGGTCATGGACTAGCATTATTCTTTCATAATTCCTTTCCTTTACTGCTAAACTAGCTGCGTATGCTTTTTTTACTGGCTAACCTTCTGGCCATGGATTTATACTCCTGCATTCCTTGTTCTTTTGTTTCCCTCACCAATTCTTTGCACACTTCCTAACTTCAAACTTAAATACATTATTTCTGTTTTCTTTTCTCCCTGCTTGCTTTGTACAATCATCATCTCAATTTGGGTGGAATTCCTTAGGGAAGGAATGCTCTCAGACTGTCATAAATACTTGTAATCACACACACACTTGATTGTAATTTGATTCCTCCTTTCATTGCTCCCAGGTTGAGCAGGTTTCCACAAATGAGTGTGGTTCCAGTTATTTTAGAGAACTGAAGCCTATTTTATGAGGCACCGAACAAGTTAAAACTTAAAAGTTTTAGAGCACCTTAGACAAATCGATCTCTCTGGTCAAAACACTTGTGTAAATACATGCTTGCTAAAGGAAAAGTTGCTCCATAGGAGATAGATATTTAAATGCCTTAATGATCGGAAATTCAATTACAAAATATTTTATATGACAGCATAATTTTGAGCTTCAGTTTGTTCAGTAACACTTAACTGTAACAACACTGTGTTTTTACAAAGCCATTCAAGAAAAGATCTCCCATTCTTTACAAACAGATTTGTGTTTCATAGCACTTTGTTCAGATGATCTCTTTAAAAAAGAAATAACATTACTTAGACTGTCTCAGCTCTACTTGGAGTTCCAGAGCTCACTCACTGACTCTTTCTGGGTCTGTTTTATTTAGGTCCATTATGAAATCAACTGATGTGCAGTCAGCTTTTTGTAATTAATGTAGATACTTTTCTGAATGAGCAGAAGTGTTGGCTCATTTTTATAAATGATTAAAGTGGGGCAGCAAAAGGTTAAATGAGTTTACCTAGGTCCTTTGCAATTATTTCATTAGAATCCACAGAATTGATTGTCAGTAAGGTAACACTTTACCATATACTGTGCCAGGCAAAACTATATGCTCCTATCTCTGCAATCATAAAATTCTCTTTGGAGATAATACAATTCGTATTCACAATGAATCCCATTTATGAGCAAGGATAATGATTTAAAGAGAGTATGGACTACCTCTAAAGTTAATTTACATTACCACAGGCAAGTTCTTAGTATGTGTGAGTCTATCTGTTAAAATGCAAGGCTGATTAGCCAATAACTGGCAATAGGCTAATCATCCATGGTGTTCTGAGGATCAACATTGAAGGCTACTTGCTACATCTAACTTTATGATGAGGTCTAGTGACAACTGGTCAAGCCTCCTGAATTTAACACAAGTGTCTCTTTTACTCAAAGAAAAATAGGTCCATGTTGTTCAAAATAGTTACAGATTATATACTTGGTAGTCTGTAAATTGATTTTATCATAGAGGAGACTTACAAAATTATTCCATGTTGAAGGCAGTTGAAGGAAAAAAATGAATGGGGTATGTCCATGCTGCAAGAGATGACACAAGCACCAGAAATAAGTCATGAAAATGCTCTTCTACTACAGCATGTGGACTTAAAAAAAAACAAAACAAAACAAAACACAGAAGTACATTCCTGACATTCATTATTACAGATTTAAAGACAAAGAAGAGATCACAGATTGACAGAATCAAAGGAGTTGGAAGGGACCTCTAGAGATATCAAGTCCAACCACCCATCGTTTATGCCTGTGATTTTCTAGGTTTCCTCTCATAAATAAATCACTCTTCCAGACACTTTTCCCATTGCTAAAGAAAGTAAAACAAAAAAAGTCTGAAATGCTGTGTGCCACTTGGTGTAAATAGTCCTGATGGTACTGCTATGGAAGGGGAAAGGCAGAAATTGGCTGCAGCATAGTTTGTATGAGTTACCTTAATGTGTGCCAGATACGCAAACTGTGGTTAATGTTACTGACTTCAGTAGAACTGGTAGCTGAAAAATGACAGCCGTGGGTATACTAAAAGGTGCTGTTGATTTCCCTCTAGCTGAAGTGCAGGCATATTCTTATTCCTGTGAATGCTGTCCTGAGTTTTGTGCTGATTATTGCAGAGGAGCTGATGTGATGTTCAGAATGGACACAGTGATGGTAACGTGGCTGCAGTAAATTTCACACATGTACAAAAGCCATGGGGAGAAGTTCTGTGTTGCTAGCTGATGTGTGATGCCAAGTCTTTATCTGAAATCTGATCAGTAGGAACAGCCCTCAGATCCTCAGCCATTTTATAAAGATGTCTTCTAGGAATTAGATATCTATCCAGCTGGCATCTATCCTGCATTCAGATTTTCACTGTCAGTTCCACTGAAGTGAGACACCATGACACTAAGTTAACTCCTTTCATTTACTAAGCAAATCTAACATTAGCATTCAGTAATTTCAGTTTTTAGAGTAGTACTGTCCATGTTGTACTTCTCTGTTTCCAAAAGTTGCAAGATTAACAGCTTGAGAGTTCGGATTCTTCTTAAAGCTCGAAGAAGGCCTGAGGTGCATCTTGAAGTTGTTCACCTCTGACGTACAAGAAACTGAAAGGATATGGCTTCCAGTTATCCCTGTGGCATAGGAGATTCAGTGCATTCCAACATTCCAGGGAAACCTAGCCACTGGAAGGAGGTCAGCTGGTGATCTATAGGGGTTCACCTTTTAATCCTGAGGCAAGCAAAAAAGCGTAGGATTCTTAAAACAAAACTCCTGATCTGCCATCTGCAAAGATTTATGATGTTACATTTGCTTCTAAATAAGATATAACTGTGTTCCCTCTGGCTGCAGTTCCATCTCATTCTTCTTTCTGTCATGTAAGTATGTTGAAACTGTTTCTGCCTAGATCTGTACTGTAGACTAGTCTATGTTCCCGATTTCTCTACTCTGATTTATTTTAGAACATTTCATCCAATGTACTGGAGGAATCTGCTGTTTCAGATGATGTTTTGTCTCCGGATGAAGATGGCATATGTTCTGGGAGGTATTTCTCAGAAAGTGGCCTGGTAGGGTTACTAGAACAAGCAGCAGAACTCTTCAACACGGTGAGTAAGAGCAAAAGTGTGGGGAGACGTAGAGGGACTGTTGCCAGTTGGTTTTCCTGACCAGGAGGACATGAAGGTTTAGTGCTCAGCCAGGCTCCATGGATCTGCCCCAGTGCAGACAGCAGAGGCAGGGACGTATTTTTTGGTTGACCCAGCCCTGTCTCAAGCTGAGTAAATACACTCTACAAGTAGCCTAGCTCAGCCATGTGCAATTCACTACTGCGGGGACTAGAGGAAGCATCAGTAGAAAGTGATTGTATCAACAGAGCTTTCTGGATGGTATTTTCAACGGATGGTACATTTTAGAAAAAAAACTGCTTAAAATGCAGATTTTATGGAGCGTGTGAGAGTTGCTTCTCTGTTTTCACACAGTGTGCAACCATTGGTCTCATAATTTGGACTTAGTATGCAGATAGTCATGATATTAATACTCAACTTGCTCATTATGTTGTTGCAATACTAAAAAAACATACATTTATTTTCTCTGAAGAAATCATTTGGGCTCGTTTTGTCCAAATGCAGGATACAATGCTTTCGGGTTTCAGTAAAATCATACTTGCAAAACAAATCCATTCCCTTCTTCTCACCTGGGTTTCTTACTCTTCAGGTCCCTAATCAGAAACCATGCACTTTAGACAGGAATTCTGTGCTGAGAGCCCAACAGAACAGAGATCCAAATTAAATTTAGTATTTTGGTTCACAGCTGCTTTCAGAACTACTCTTTTACAGTTAACAGATCTTAGAATGCTAAAACAAGGGACATAATAGATTGAAAGGTAAGTCTCATAAATCTGCTTTTCAGACAGGCTGTTAATGGAGATCCAGTTTCTTTTCAGAGATCATGAGGATTTCATTTCTTGTTTTCTGTTTTTTCTTCTCTCTCTCTCTTTTTTTTTTTTTTTTTTTTTTTTTACCAAGGGAGGGCTGTATGAGACTGTGAATGAAGTGTACAAAATTGTCATCCCCATACTGGAAGCACATCGAGACTTCAGGAAGCTTACCTTGACACATAGCAAGCTACAGAAGGCCTTTGACAGCATTATTAATAAGGTACTTGTGAGGCAGGGCACCACTAGCAAGACATATTGCTGGGCTGCAATATTTGGTTATGACTGATGGTAGTAAAATGAAGACTGGTGAGAAATAGATAAGTTTTCTAACAGAAGCTTCCATCTGCTCTGTCCTACCTGTAAGGTACATTCTGTAGTGAAAGAGGCTCTATTCTCCATGCCAGAAAAAGGAGTGAATATAAAATTTTTAGAGTTACAGAAAAACAGCTGAAAAGGTCAAACTTAGAATAAGGCGACTTTATTCAACCTTACCACATGTATTTCAGAAAAACAACCTTCTTGTCCGCTGGCTAGTACTTTGAGTTATAAAACAGAGTAAAGGCAAAATGACCTCCTGTCTTCTCAGTTCTCAGGCTGTTTGTGTAGTTCTTTTTTTCCAGATGCATTTTGCTACTGAATCTAGTCAGTTTCATGTTTTTACCAACTTTTGCTCCTTACAAAATTGAATTTTGTTAAATCCAGTGGAATTTAAAAAATATTATAAATGTTGTTTTGTAAAAATCATGTCGTGGCCAGCCTAAATCTTAAGTTCGGTTGCAGTCAGATGTCCTCTTAAATTGTATTTTTTTCTTTAGTGGATATATACTTCTAATTCACTGGCACTGAAGTTGTGTAAAACTAAACACGTCTCTGAAATATGAGAAGATGTAGCATTAATAGGTTTTCTACACATAGAATTGGTAAAAAAAAAAAAAAAAAAAATAAGGCACCCAGGTGATACTCTGTTGACATTGAAAAACAAGTAATTAATGATTTTCCTATTTTTTGGTTCTACTAGGGCCAAAAGCGAATGTTTGGAACTTACTTTCGTGTTGGTTTCTATGGATCCAAATTTGGTGACTTAGATGAACAGGAATTTGTTTACAAGGAGCCTGCAATTACTAAACTGCCTGAGATTTCTCACAGATTAGAGGTAAGAAATGAAACATGGCAATGATACTATCTCCTACGTTACATCATCCTTTCTAGAGAATGCACACAGTTTTAATAGTATTACTGCTATATAAAAGCCAATCACAAACCATAATTTATACCACAGATTATTTTCTTTGCATAAAGAAAAATGAAAGTGAGGGCCTCAGTACCTCAGGTCCTCTCTCTTAGGAAATTGTACAGATGGTAATATATAGAATAATTTGATCTGAGCATGCCAGATATTTGCTGAGATACCTTTTCAGCTTTTTGATGGAACTGCAATGTTTCCTTCTCTCTTTAGATGGAGCTTTGCTTTTTTAGTGAGCAATTCAAACTGAGCTTTCTCAGTAAGACAAAGCCTGGCCAGCTGTATTTCACAAGCGTTTTTACCATGCAGAACTTAAAAATCGTCATAGTTGCTCCTTTCTTCCAGAGGCATACAAGTCAATAGCATTGTATTAAAGACTAAAAACACACTGGGATAATTCTGTTTTCAGGGATTTTATGGCCAGTGCTTTGGGGAAGACAGTGTGGAAGTGATTAAAGACTCTGCTCCTGTTGACAAAAGCAAGCTGGATCCCAATAAGGTAAGGAAAGTACTACTTACAGACTTGAGTGCTCCTTAACAGAGAAGGAGAGGGAGGGATCCCCTTGAAGCTTTTATACTGAAATACTAAGGTGCCTTATAGCCTATGCCAAGGTAGCTAGTCACTGTGGGTAGAAATTAGAAGCTCTAATCCCCGGGGTTATGTTGTGCCCTCTCCAGAGGTAAGTTTGGTCAGCTCTGAAGAAGAGAAGAATTTGTAGCTCTGTGCTGTTCCAAACCATGCTTGGCTAAATGAGAGCTTTTTTATGTACCATTCCTTTATACTTCTTTCATGATAAAGTACTGTAATGGTTCTTCCCTTTTCTCTCAGGCATACATACAGATTACTTTTGTGGAGCCATATTTTGATGAGTATGAGATGAAAGACAGGGTAACTTACTTTGAAAAGAACTTCAACCTCTGTCGGTTCATGTATACTACGCCCTTCACCATGGATGGGCGCCCTAGAGGAGAACTTAGTGAGCAATACAAGAGGAACACCATCTTGACCACAATGCATGCTTTTCCCTACATCAAAACTAGAATAAATATCATCCAAAAAGAAGAGGTAATTCGATTTTGAGGACAAATCTACTTTCTCGGGAGTTGAAGGAGTCTGTGGGGGGATGTTTTGAAATTCTGTGCAAGACAGAAAAAAAAGCTGCATTTTTCGGACATTATCTCATAAACAGGAATGGCATAGAATGGGTAGACAAAGGCAAGATGAGTACTTAGTGTGAGGAAGAAAAGGTGGAGCATTTAAATTCTTCTTTAGACCTCTCAGATGCTGTGCAGGAGAATAAATGGAGCTAGCTCCATTAATGGTTGTACTTCCAGCTGACAAAGTGCAGTCAAAGAACTAAACTGGGCTTAGGGCTGCAATAGAGACACAAAAGCTTTAGTAAAGTAGAAAGTGAAAAACCCTTTCAGACATCAAGTCAGCAACTTAAAATAATAATGAGCATATGCAAATTTAGAATCTCATCTAAGTCCTGTTCTTGCAAGTGATAAGATGCCAATAAGCTCTGAATCAGATGCCACATTTATCAAGATGGCATTTAGATTAAACAAGGCTTCACAACTACTCTTAGAACTTTTTAAAAGAGTATACAGGTTATATTTTTAATGCCAGATTTAGAACAGGTCAGTTATGCAGCTGGTTCAGGCAATGAATCACCTCTTCTTCCACTTCCAATAGTTTATTTTAACACCAATTGAAGTTGCTATTGAAGATATGCGGAAAAAAACACAAGAACTAACTGCAGCTACAAACCAAGAGCCACCAGATGCTAAAATGCTACAGATGGTTTTGCAGGGCTCAGTTGGAGCCACTGTGAATCAGGTAAGGAATCCAAATAAGCCAGATGATAATTTTCTGCATGCTTTTCTGCTTGTGCTTTTTTTGGACTCATCTTTTGCACAGAGAGAAGTACATTTAGTCAGACACATTTAGTCACAGTGCCAATTTAAACTTAAATCTTAGATACCTAGTCCTTTTATTATGTTTGGTAGTCTTTTATTTTATTTTATTTTATCTCTTTTTTCATAGCTGAAGCAGTTGTCTATTAACACAGCTCCTCCGTCAGATTTGCTGTGTGGATGTGTCAAGTAGAGGTGAAGTCAAGCAGAGAAAGGAGTGTTTCTTTTGGTGGAAGTGTCTGATGAAATGCTATCTTGGTTGTACATGCAGATACTCATATAAGCCTTCTAATTTCATCCAAGGATTTTCTATTTCTAGCACACTAGCCATCTCAGCTATTTTGTTCACTCCAGGTGCATCCTCAGGGAGCAAGAATAATAACTCTGCCTGGAATCATCGTAAATTTGCAGTTTGCAGAACTACATGAAACCAAGTAAATGAGTACCCATAAAAAACCCGCCAAGATGCACCTAAAATAACATAAACATTCCCAGTAACAAAAAAGACCCCCCAAAAAGGACAGAATGAAGACAAATCTGAGAGAAAACTTTGCATCGTCCACCTTTTCACAAAGCTTGGTTTCTTTGCTCAAAGTCTAAATCCTCTGGGTTTCTCCAGATTCTTGGTCAGTGGAAGCCCCCAGTATGAAAGTAGCACATTGTTGTAAGCTTTGAAAAGAGTAGCCCCTTTCTGCCTTGGTTTTATTTAACTCCCTTGAGATGCCACACTCAGGCTTTGGCAGTAGGCCTACCCTAGCTCTTCTCTGGAGAAGAGTTGGTTCTTTCTCTTCTGTATGGGCTTGGAGGTAAGGATAAAAGACCAAGTACAGAAACTGTTTGCCAAAGGTAAATAAAGGGACAAGAAAGGAAAAACAGCTTGTTATGGTAACTGTGCATAATTTTCTTCTATAATTCCATGCGTAAAATGACCAAGCATGTAGTCTGTTTTCAGTCTTCTCTGAGATTTTCTTCTGTTGTTCCTATAAGGGACCACTAGAGGTTGCACAGGTGTTCCTGGCTGAAATTCCAGCAGACCCCAAACTTTATCGACACCACAACAAACTGAGGCTGTGCTTCAAAGAGTTTATAATGAGGTCAGTAAAACAAAACTGAAATATGGAATGGTATCGACGATGTCAGTAATGGCAATAATGCAACAGTAGTATGACAATGTAATTAATTATGCAAGCTAGTACCACAAATCCTGACCTCTTGTATTTCAGAGTTGTTGGTCCAGACTTATTATCCCTGCTTTGTAGTCAGTGCTTTGCTGGATTTTGGCTCCCAAATGAGAGTAAATTTTAATACTTCAAAAGAATTATGTAGGAAATTAAGATTCAGCATTCATTTTATCTTTTGATATTTCATAGAAATTGAGCACTGAAGACTAGTGCCTTCATTTCATTACATGGTAGTTTTGTTTTATATATTAATATGTACGAGGGCTACTCCAGAATTAATGCCTCCCTCCTATGATGTTAGCTACATAGAGGCAGATCTTGTTCATCACTGGTGAAAATACGCAGCGAATGCTGGTGACTGTATTGAAAAAGAGTCTTTTGTAGCTGAGAATTTGCTCTACCTAGTGGTATTGTGTTCTTTGTATCCGCTGTAGTTTCTGAGGAAATAAACAGGAGACATTACTTTCTTAGAGACCTACATACTATATACAGTATTAATATATTTTATATATTAGATCCCTCACAAATTTTCTTAAAAATACCACCTCAGTGGTATTTTTGGATAACACAGAGGTTTCTTACTAGTTCATCATCACTGTGGAGTTGACAAATTTCCAGAGCTTAGAGCAGCTGCTCTCTTGTCTGTTCAGGTTACCTAGCAAAAAGTTAATGAGTTGAACATAACTAGGTAGTGCATATTGTACCTTCTTTTCTTTCCCTTTGTCTAGGTGTGGTGAAGCAGTGAATAAAAACAAGCACCTTATTACTGCTGACCAGAGAGAATATCAGCAAGAACTCAAAAAGAACTATGGGAAGCTGAAGGAGAACCTTAGGCCCATGATTGAGAGGAAGATCCCAGAACTGTACAAACCTGTCGTGAAAGTCAGCAGTACAAGGTACAATTAGGGCAGGACTTCCCCTTGCAGCTATATAAAAAAAAAATGCCTCTTTTTAAAGGAAGGAAGGCAGTTCTACCAGCAGGTTTTGAAACATAGCAAAAAACAGGCCATTATACAGACTGATGAATTTATGTTTGATGCATGAAGTCTGCTGACTTCCACTGGAGCTGAATGCAATATGAACTCTGTCTCCCAAACAGCTTCATAATGCATTATAATACAAAGCAAGAGAAGGCTTTCCATTTGACCTAATAAAGAGTAAATGGAATTGTCTTTCTGCTTCTTAGACATTTGAAGGCATACAGAACATATCTGTGTTTATTTTGAACTTGTGGCATTGTGTGATGTTAGCCAACATGAAGTAAGAGTGATACTTTCTGTAACGTAATCCAGTTCAATGCCTTAACTATGACACAAGAGTTTTTAATTCTGCTCTTTACTTACAAATACATGCCTCTTCACAAAGACACTGTGTCCAGCATGTGGAGAGAGGAGAAGAAGGAATAAACCTGTGATCTCCCAACTTATAACATATTTCAGGTGGTGATTTGTCAGCTACTTTTCAAGGGCAGGTATTTCCTAGATATTTTTTTTTATTTGCAAACTCTATTTGTGGATCCATTTCATTTTTCATTGCAGGGAATCATTTCGTAACCACAGTTTTCGGAAGTATGATGCCCAGACTTCACAGAGCACCTAAGGACTAGCTGCTTCTGCCAAGGAAGAGGTTTGTGCTACAACCCAGAAGTGATGGGTTATTCAACACCAGAAAAATCATAGATCTCCTCATACAGAGACAGCACGTGTGTTTTTTGGACAGCAAGCAGAAAATCATGTGCGCATGATCTCAGAAGACCATGGGATGACTCCAAATCATCTGTAAATCATGAGGGCTTCGAAAGGAGGGGCAGCTTTTTAGATGCTTTTGTATTTATTGTAAAATTGTCACGTAATGCCAAGGGGGATACAATTGGAATGGTCAGTGGCATGAGATTGGTCACCACTGACAGATTCAGAACTCTGTGAGTGTTGGCTGAGGTGTTAGATGAATCTAAACAAGATGTGTATTGAGTGCTGAGGAATGACGTCTATTTACTTAACTTTTCCAAGACAGCATTTATCCTTGTCCATTTGGCAGGAGAGCACATTCTGCAAGTTAATCACATGCTTAAATGCTTTCTTAATGACAGGGGACATAGGCCCCTGCTCAGTGTCCACTGACCTGGAGCTTTAGGCAGGAGAGATTCCCTCAGCAATTTCTGTCACCAGTTTTCATCGCAGTGTTTAACTGCTGAGAGTTCTGCACAAATTCTCTCACCAAAGCTCAGAGTAAGAAGTAGCAGCAAGGAATTTTTATGGATTTTTTAAAAAATGTTTAAATGTAGAGACAGCTACTTGATGCACAGTTGGATTTCTTAGTGTTATGTTTAGCGAAGCTAACAAGTTATAGTTTAAGTAGAAGGCGCTAAGTGAGGTAATTTTTATTTTGAAATTTTTATTATGTAATGCTACCATGTAAATAACCTTATTCAAAGTCAACGACAACAGCACACAGTGAGAATTTCCTACAGTGCTTTTACTCAGGCTTTACTGCATCTTTGGAGAAATTAGCACGTAATTTATGATGTCTAATGCTTAGAATTTTTTGAGCCTTGGACAAACATGTTACTAAATAATCTTTACTGCACTTCTCTGAAGTAAGAAAATATTTCTGCTATTTTGCAGATGGGGATAAGGATGTTGATACGCAACGAGAGCTACTAAGACTTGAGAACTCATTTAGTGAGGCCATGACAGAGTCACAGTTTGCACTGTGACCTTTTTTATTGTGTAAAGCTCACATTTTGAAATAAAGTTCCCTCAATATTACTTATTTTCCTCTACTTTTTTTTACTTCTTGGAAATGATACTTCAGTGCTGATTAGAGTAACCAACCCCATTTGGCCAGCTGCATAATTCAAAAGAGTAAAACTGAGATGTATATTGTTTTAGACAATTGCAGCAAACGTTCTTGGAGTGCATGCCACCAAATACTAAACACAGAGCCTCTGCTGTGTATGCAGAGACTGCTGCTTTGAGCTGAAACATTTTGACGTTTTATGCTCATTTGCAGCCTTCCCATTGATAACAGGAATCTTCCCCGCACTTCCACTGACATCCAAGGGAGACAGATTTTTGCACATGCAAAGTAGAAGATTGACAGATCCAACAAGTTTAAGATGTGGAAGCAAGTTAAATAAACTCTGTACATGCACAGCACTTAGAAAAACTGACTGTCTTCCAAGTGCTCAAGAATTAAAAACCTAACCTGGATTGACTTTATTTATTTATTATTTTTTTTTTTTGCAAACAATGTGGACAACTCCGAGAATGCCAAACTATATGTTTAACTGAGCAAAACAAAGAAAACCCAACACCTCTTGATCATGTGTTTTATTCTGTTTCTGTTTCATGTTTTGTGGCTCACATTGGTGGTAGGGTTTTTTTTAGGATTTGATTAGAAATCCCTGGAAGCTGTAACATTTTCATTTGCTCCTCTATTTTAAGCAATCTGTTGCTGCTTTGTGCCTTTCAAAAGAAAAGCAGCAACAGCAACTTTTCCCTTTAGGAAAAAAAGTTACAAAGCTGGTTTCTACCTTCTTTTTTTCCGTCTTGAGCATATGAGTGGCATATGCTGTGGTGTCCAAACCTTGGCATGAGTCTGCTCTTGGCTACTAGAAAGAGATAGTTTTAACAAAATACACCTTCCCTATGAAAACAGTTCTGAGAGGAAAAACTACCATGCAATTGTTCAAATGGCTTCAGCACTGCATCCAAAATATCATGGAGCTGTTGGAAGTATGTCTAGAGAGGGCCACAAAGATGTTCAGAGAGGTGGAGCACCTTTTGTACAAAGTTAGGGTGAGGAGGTTGGACTTGTTTGGTCTGGAGAAGAGAACGCTCCAAGGAGACCTCACTTTGGCCTTTGAGTACTTGACCGGATCATATGAACAGGAGGGGGACCAACTTTTTACGTAGTCTGATAGTGACAAAAGAAGGGAGAATGGCTTTAAGCTAAAAGAGGAGAAAATTAGATAAGATATCATAAGGAAATTCTTTATCCAAAGCATGGTGAGGCACTAGCACAGGCTGCCCAGAGAAGACTTGGATGCCCCATCCCTGGAGGTGCTCATGGCCAGGATGGATGAACCCTGTGCAGCCTGAGGGTCTTTAAGGTCCCTTCCAACCCAAGACATTGTATCATTCTATGATCTCTGTGAATCTACAGTGTATGGACTTGCATACATTCAGTTTCACGAGGAGGTCTCAGACTTGTTCTGCTGTTCCCATGCAATGGAATCCACTCCTATCACCCACACCTAGAGGTTCAGGGTCCTGGGGCCACCAGCGAAGACTGAGGCAAAGCACTTATTGAGCACCTCAGCTTTTTCCATGTCTGAGGAAGACAGTTTTCCATCCTCATTTATCAGAGGATCACACTCTTTGGTCTGTCTCCTCCTGCCTACATATCTGTAGAACCCCTTCTTGTTATTTTCCACATCCCTTGCCAAGTTCAGCTCCAACTGTGCCTTGACTTTCCTGATCTTATATCTACACATGTGCACAACATCCCTGTATTCTTCCCAGGCTGCACAACACTGCTTCCACTTCCTGTACATCTCTCTCTTTTTCCCTCAGTTTAAGCTGCAGGTCCTCGCTCAGCCACGTCAGTCACCAACCTCCTCTGCTCAGTTTCTCCTGCTGGGTGATGAAGAGCTGTTGCACTCACAAAAGGGCATCTTTAAAGATCCACCAGCCCTGTTGTGCTCCTACATCCTTAAGGATAGTTTCCCAGGAGATGCCATCCTGCAGCTCCTTGAACAGCCAGAATTTTGCTCTCCTGAAGTTCAGGGTCCTGACTCTACTTTTTGCCAGGCCTGCATTCCTCCAGATTACTCCACCAGGGCATCACCACTACAGCCCAGGCTGCCTCTAATCTTAGCTCCTCTGATGCTCTGCATTGGTGAGCACCAGGTCCAGTAAGGCTTCACCTCAGGTCGGTCCATCTAGTACCTAAATGTGCCACATATTCAGAATTGAAGTATTTAAAATATTTTAAAATTACAAATTTACATAAATTATTACACCCATTGTTTTCTATGCTATGAATCGACCTTACAGTATAGGAAAAATGGGGAACTAGTAATTCTTTAGGAACTATTTATTTTTACAGAAATAAGGCTTTTCTGTATTTTGCCTGTATTTGTGGTGCTATCTAAGCATACACTGGATGCCTAGCATTGAAATCCAAATCACAAAGCAAGTGAAACTCTAATAACTAGAGGGAGAAGGAAGGAATTTCAGATAGAAAGATAGAGAAGTATGTCTTGTGCTATTTAGCAAACATCTGTGAAACCGCTGGACAGGAAGATTGTTTCCTACTCTAGATTTCTGATTTTCCAAAGGTGAGTGCCTGCACAAACTTCCATTCCCAAACGATGTCCATGAAGCCAGCTTAGCACTGCTAACACAATCAAAGCCTGAAACTGCCAGAATGCAATCTTCATACTCCAAGTGAACAAGTGCTTTGGGTCATAGTAAACAATGGAGAGAGGAAGCAGGGGCAAAACCATTTCCTTTTGTTTGTTTGCGGTCAACTTGAAAAGAAATATACAACCTCTTTTTGGGTATCAAAAAATGGTTGGAAGTATTCCCAGAGGAGTAAATTCCTTCTTGAGTGAAGGCACAAAATCCTGGATGCAAAACTCAGCCCTTTGGGTGGCATGTTCCCTCACTGAGAATACAATTAAAAAAATAAAAGAATGTTGGTAGCTAGAATAACTTCACAAACACCAGGCTGATGTTTCTTGCCTCAACCGTTTTGGATAGCCCAGAATGATGACACCTCCAGTGCAAATTATTCTGTCAGGTTTTAATGTTTGGGAGTGTGACATTAGGCCAACAGGGTCTAGAAGATTTCATAGAGGTCTGATGATGTAACTGGCCTCAGCCATTGAATACAGAAGGAAGAGCAAAACCCTTGTAATCCACAGCAGGTGAAAGAGAACACACCCATGCTTCATGGCTGGGTGGAAGGGATCCGGCTGCAGAGATCCATCAGCCCCCACAGCCTGCAGTGACATAGGTATAAAGAAATCCATCCACATGAAATTAAATGATAGCAGAGAAAAAGCCTAAGATCCAGCGTGCTGCAAAGAACATGATGGAAGTGGAGTTAAGGGCAGGTTAGAGTGCTGCATGCTCACTTCCCAGACTGGAGCACACAGCAACAATGCACTCTTGGCGTGCTTTCATGGAAGAAGGAAAAAGTATTTGGAGAAGTTTAAAAATGAGAAAATAGGGAAATTATTTTTTTTTCTTTTTTAATAGAACACCAGAGTACAACTTTTATGTAGGTTTGGGACCTCTTTACCCCACCACAGTCTGGATTCAAAAATATCAAAATAGGATAAAGAAGTAATTGGATCATCCTACAGAAGAAGGGCACAGTGAGTTAAGTTTGCGATGAAGGTGAAGCCCAGATAAGGAAGCCTTTGCATTGCAGCACCCCAGGAGATCAGGGGCATATAATAACAGCAGTATTCTCCTAGACACTCTGTACTTTTATCCTGTCCTGAGCATCTGCTTCAGATCCTGTCAAAGACAGAGAACTGGCTGAGGCAATTCTCACTTATGCCAATAAATGTTTAAAGCAGCATGTGCCAGCACAGACATAAAACATCCACAGCAACTGAGGAAGCGTGAGTGCGCCCGCAGCCGCCCTCGCATCCCACCCATCTTAGCAGGGCTGGGAAATCCACCTGGAGACTCAGGTTGATCTGTTTCTTGCATGCGCAGCAGCTTACAAACCAATCTGAGGGAAGAGAGGGCAAAGGCAGAAAGTCCTTCTGTTTCTTCTAGCGTTGACGCACTGCTATCTTCTCTCATTAACCAATGCAGGGTACTTCCCCACCCACACTGGGAGCCTACAGGCACCATCAAGAGGCACTGAACACAGCACCATGGGACATCACCCAAGAGGCCATCTTCCCTGAAAGGCACCTCCCTGCACCACTGAGCATTCCCACAGCCCGCTAAGGGAAAGCATTCAGTGCATGGTATTTGCAGCTGCAGAACTGGTCCTTGTTTAATCCTCTGTTTAACCTCAGCAGCTTGTTTTTAAACAGTTCCCCTCTCTGCCCTCCACAAAGCTGCTGACCCCTTGGCCCAGCACTGTATTTGACCTCAGTGAACCCAGACCTGGGCTGGGAAGGAGAGGCAAGTACAGGAGGGAACTGCAGTCAGGTACACTGAAGTGTTGTCATTCAGAGGTGTGCAGGAGAGCACTGAAAAGACTTCATAGCAGAGCTGGGACACACCAACACGTGCTGCCAAGGACACTGTGCAATGCCAGTGCTGGAAGGAAGGTGGAATCAGAGAATTCCAGAGTGGCTGACGCTGGCAGGGACCACTGTGTCCCTCTGGCCAAAGCCCTGCCCAAGCAGGGACACCCTCAGCAGAGTCCCTTGGGCCATGTTCAAGCAGCTTCTGAAGACCTCCAAGGAGGAGAGCCCTGGGCTGCATCTGGCAGCCTGTGCCACAGCTCTGTCACCCATGCAGCATAGAAGTGCGGACTGGTGTTCAGGGGGAACCTCTTATTGCAGTACTGGGCACCACTGAGCCTGGCTCCAACCTCTCTGCACGCTCCCCTTGAGCATTTATGGACATCGATAGGATCCCCCAGAGACTAATCTTCTGTAAGCTGAAGACTCCCAGCTCTTTCAGCCTCTCCTTACAGAAGAGATGCTCCATTCTCTTTACCATCTAGGTGCCTCTCCGCTGGACTCTGTTAAGTATGTCCAATTCTATTGCACTGGGAGCCCAGAACTGGATACAACACTCCAAGTTTGACCTCACCAGTGCTGCTTAGAGCAGAAGGAGCGTCTCCCTCAACTCACTGCCAATTCTTTGCCAAATGCAGTCCAATATACCATTTTGCTACTTAGCAGAAGGAACATATTGCTGGTTCATACTTCAGCTTGGTGTCCACCAGGACCCCAGGCCCTGTTCTTCTCTGCTCTTCAGAGCTGTTCTGCAGCTGGGTGCCCATAACATGTGCTGGTGCAGGACTCCGCACTTCTCCTGGTCGAACTTGAGATTTCTATCAGCCCATTTCTGCAGAGAGCTGAGGGCCTTCACAGCCTTTGGCCTGTCACTGCTCCTCCCCCATTTGTGTCATCTGTAAACAGGCTGAGGGTAGCTTCTGCCATCAACCCAGATCATTAATAACTGTGTTCAACAGGACTGGAAAACTGCCTTCACTTCAGTAGCAAACCAGAACTGTCACAGCATTGTCTGTAGGAAAAGCAACAAATCAAGAAATGCTGTGAGGATTGATTTTTTGAATCCTCCGCCTGTGGCATGGATAGAAACACCAAAATGCACTCGGAAATGTAACCAGAAGCACAACGTGTCAAAAACAGGGACTCCTTGTCTGTTCTGGGATTGTCTGACATAGCAAGAAGGTGTCTGTGTCCATGCAATAACAGCCACATCCCAAATGAGGCCCCTGGCTGGCAAAAATGAAGCAATAGGTCCCTTTAGTTTACAGAGGAATCTATACTCACTGTCTGCACCAGGTTTTGTTGCCAGGAGGTACTTTCAACTTACAGTCAGGAGTTTTTCAGAACAAAAATGTAGCTTTATTAGACCTGGCATGTGGTTCAGCTCATCCTGATTCCACTCTGCACAGCAGTCTGTATCAGATTCTTCAGGGCCAAGAACCTCTGTGAGTTGTAAGGGAGATCCCACACCCAACTCTAATGCTATAAATCACAGATTAATCTGTAAGGCACGTGTTCCAAGGGCAGCAGATGCAAAATGGGAAGGAAGAACCCGCTCTCTTCTCCAACTAGATCATCTGTTAAGGTGAGACCTTGAGAGGCAACGCTTAATAACTACCAGATGGGCCCTTGTTTGTTACACCAGTCAGCAGATGACAAAAAATAGGAAAGAGACAGCCTGAGTGTCCTTCTCATTACAATGCCAACCAAGTACTCCAAGTGTTCTTCCCTTGAGCATTTGCAGTCAAGGCCTTCCATATCCTAACCACACTTCTGATTTGTTTCTTTAAAAAAAAAAAAAAAGGCAAAAAGCCCCATTAAGTACAATTGAAGCACAATTCTGCTAAGTTAAAATCTATTGAACTTAATTAAATCTATCACTGACAAGTGTGGTATACACAGAGTCCATACTAGCCCAAATCTGGCAACGAACAGATTTTAATTTGAGAGCTTGCAATGCACAAAGATATAAAGAAAATTGCACATGCATCACATGTGAAATGCAGGAATACTCGAAAGTGTCCCTCAGGCCCTATCTATCTCCTGCTGCGAGCCAAACCCAGATGAGTATCTGCCTTCACTCCAAGAGGGGAGGAACTCCTCCATTAGGTAAAAGAATGCCTGGATCATTAGTTTCCTGACCCCGCCATTCCCTGGGGGGTACATGCACGAATTTGGGATTGCTCTAGCTGAGTTTAACTTTGGGAGTTTGTTCAACAAACTCTTGGCTCTGGAAGAAATTGCTGACATTTTTTTCCCTCCTTCTTTCCTCTTATAGCATGATACGGTCCTCGTTTTTCTCTTTCACTATGGTTCTCAAGTTCTCCGCTGGGTGCTGTGAAATGCCTTCTGCTGGCATCTTGTGAACATGCCCAACCCAATCCTCCTGCTCATGGACCCACTCATCTGCTCCAGCACAGCTGTCCTAACAACCCTCTGGTGACTTTTATTCTGTTCCACGTTTCCAACCATGTGTGAGAACCAAGTTGCCCTATGTATGCTCGAGGTGCCAGGCAGCTCATGACAGATGTCAAGTCCAAGTAAAGCTCTTGGTGGGGACCAAGTTTGGCAGTAAAGCTACATAACTGACTCAGCTGAAACTGCAACAGACTTTTCACCCAGCTTAGAAGTAAAACAATGATTTGGCAGCCCTGGAGAAGCAATCATCCCCTAAAACAGTCCAGGGATAAAAGGTAGATGAAATCTAGAAGGCAAAATGATGGTGATTTTTCCTCTACCTTGTCCGCCTTGCTCAAACCCTGGGGAGCAGAGTATTTAGACAGTGCTCCTTTAAAGATGGGGGAAAGGCAAGTGCTACATTTCATCTGGTAAATGATTTCTGGAGTTGCATTCCTGTGCATTCATGCACAAATCGAGAGCACTGCTGAGCCTCAAATATCCGCGGGCCTAATGGTGAGATCCAAGACAACGTGTGACAAATGGCAGCGCGTACCCTCCAGCGCTGGGAACGCGGATGATGGAAATGCAGCCACATGCTGCCGTGTTTCATCTCACTTTGGGCTGACAGGCGAGCAATGTGAGCAATGCGAGTCCCGAGTGTTAGTGTGCTGCTCACTGCCGCCCAGCTTTGGGGTGCAGAACATGAGCGTCAGCCTTTTTTTATCCCTGTCCTGCTGAGCAAGCGCTACTGTGGAGCTACGGATGCCCACTGTAGGTGGAGGTGATTCACCTGGGAGATGTGGGGCATCTTGTGTGGCAACGGCTGAGCAAAA
This sequence comes from Callipepla californica brunnescens, assembly GCA_023055505.1. Taxonomy (NCBI): domain Eukaryota; kingdom Metazoa; phylum Chordata; class Aves; order Galliformes; family Odontophoridae; genus Callipepla; species Callipepla californica. The sequence continues at coordinate 188,003 of JALIRH010000094.1, forward strand.
CTGCTACAGAATACAGCAGCAAAAGGATCTCTTATCCCAGTGCTTAGCAGGGCCACAGCTCCTGCTCAGAGCACTGAAAATTACCTTGGGCAAGGTGATTTCTCTCCAGCCTTTCCTGCATGTGTGCAGGCTTTACCTGCACTGTGCCCAACCCAGCAGCTCTCGGAGAGCTCTGTGAGAGCACATGCAGTGTTACATAAAATCATAAAATCGTTCGAGTGGGAAGAGGCCCTTAAAGGACATCTAGTTCCACACCCCTGCAATGAGCAGGGACACCTGTAGCTCAGTCAGGTGCTCAGAGACGTGTCCAGCCTGACATTGAGTGCCTCCAGGGTCAGACTTATACCACCTCTCCAAGTAACCTCCTCGTGTCCCTTAGTGCAAAAAAACCCCTTTTTCCTAATATCCAATCTGCAACTCTTATAGTTTGAAACCACTTACTCTTGTCCTGTCACCACAGTTCCTGCCAAAGAGTCTGCCCCTTCCTTCTTGTAGCCCCCCTCTATATACAGAAAGGCCGCTACCAGGTCCCCGCAGAGCCTTCTCTTCTCCATGACGACCAGCCCCAGCTCTACCTCACCAGCTCTGCACCAGACAGCCCCCATGTGCTGACAGGTGAACCAAGGCCGGGTGAGTTCAATTGTACTGAGAAAGGAAAAAGCACCACCTACTGCGCAACTGCAATGAGGGTTCTGCTGTCACTCTTACGCAGGTAACCAACAATTGACTTCTTTATTTAATTTCACTTGTTTAAACTGCCAAGAGCTGGCAACTCCTGAAAGAAAGGATTAAGTGGGAGAAGTAGAAAGGGCCATATCTGCTTGCTCTGCTCATTGCTGTGCTCTGAGTGCTTTCATTCTGTGTTTATACAGTTTCTGGTACAACATGGTCCTGACCCAGCTATCTGGATGAATGAGCTGATGCTAAGGAGCTGCTCGCTGCCCTGAGTGCGCTTTCTTTTTGGCCAGCATTGCATTTAATGGTGAGTGGTGCTCACTGCTGTCTTAACTATTTCTTTCATCAGTCTCATCCGTAGCTCAGCCATAAAGAAAGAGCTCTTGGATAGAAAATTAGCAGTGTCAGGATTAATAATTACTGGCATTTCAGGTGCTGCAGGCTCTGGCCACAGATTAAGGCTGCAAATACTTATAAAAATATGTGCTGTTGAATTAAAGTATTTTAAAGTGCCTTTTTTTTTTTTTTTTTCTTTTAATGAAAGCTTGGGGGTTTGAGCAAGAGTTCGCAGCAACATGGTAACAGCTTTGCTTACAGAAATATTTGGCATGGTTTAATCTTTAAAATGTTTTAATGGCTTTGAGTGTTTCATAAGAAATACTGGAAATGATGTGGATGGGAATATCACTGACTCTGTCAGCTTTTTATAGAACAAGAAATAAACACAATTTGTTGTCTGCTCTTACCTGAGTTTGCTCCACTGGGAAAAAACGGAGACATTTCAAAACTTCCTTAATGTCCTCCTTGCTCTATTTTGGGATCAATACTCACGGGGAAAAAAAAAATAATCCTTGCTGGTCTCTGTTCCTAAGCTTTGGGAATCACAGCTGCAAAAGCAAAAACATATAGAAATAGGCAGGTTTTAAGGAGATTTACCCAGAGAAGCACAGAAAGAAAGCAGAGGGATAATGGAGGGACATGAGAAAGGGAGGACTGCGAGGTGACAGCACAGCACAGGGAAGGCTCCAAGGAGAACAGTGCCACAGCACATGGCAACACCACAAGTCACAGAGAGCGCAGGAATCCTCTGTGCACCGATGCATACTGAACACCCAAGTGGTTAAGCCAAAAACTAGAGTCTCGCAGAACTGGGACTGTCCCCTTCCATAGCTGAAAAGGCCGTAGGGACAGCCTCTTCTGGCCAGCACAGAGCAAGGCAACAGCTTAAAGACACTGCTCTGAGCTGCTGAGCAGGTTTTCACAGAAGCACAGAACGGTTTGGGCTGGAGGGGGCATGAAGTATCTCGCCGTTCCAAGCCCCTTCCGTGGGCTGGGCTGCCAGCCCCCAGCCCAGGCTGCTCAGAGCCCATACTGCCTGGCCTTGAGCACCTCCAGGGACGGGGCTTCCACGGCTTCTCTGGGCAACCCGTGCCAGCAGCTCACCGCCCCGGGAGTAAAGACTTTTCCCCCTAACATCTAAGCTCCCTTCTTTCAGTTTAAAGCCACCTCCCCCTCGCCGCGTCACCCCCTATCACAGTCATTTTCCCTAAACACACCGCGCTTTCCCTCGCAGCCCCGACGGCGATGCCACTCCGCAGACCCCAGTGCCGGGTGACCCCGGCTGCAGAACGCAGGCGAGAACCCTCTTTCCGTCAGCAGACCGCGGCCCAGCAGCGCACCCCCAGAACCGCTCCGAGGCGCTGACCCGGGGGGAGCCGCGGGGCCGGGGGCTGCCCGGGGCGGGCGGGCGGGAGGGGGGGGGGGGGGGAGCGGCCGAGCGGCGCCGCTTTGGGCAGCGCGCAGCCGCAGTGCGTCCGCCGGCGGGTACAAAGCGGCGGCCGGAGCGCTCCGTGCCGGCGGCGGTTGGGCGGCAGTGCCCGCCCTCGCGGCGGGGCCCCCTCGGGCGCGGAGCCCGCAGGTGAGCGGCGCGAGGGGGCGGGCGGTGCTCCATCCTCCGTGCTTCCCAAGCCCTCGGGGTAGGGCCGGGACAGGGGGTGGGGCGGGCGCAGTCCGGCGGTGCGCGCTCCGTGGGCGAGGGTCACGGCGGTGCGCTCCGCGCGGGTCCGTGCTGTGCCGTATCGCGGGGTTCCCCTGTGCGCTGCTTTCGCCCGAGTGATGCGCGGAGCTGCACCTTGCTGCTACGTCGGGGCACCGCGCGCGCTGCCTGCCCGCCTCTCTGCACGGTGCGTGCTCTAACTCGCAGCTCTCCGCGGAGCCGAGGTGTGATCCCGGTGTGCCCCGGGCGGTGGGTGCATCGCTGCTGCTCGGCTCGGGGTGGGATGGGGTGGCCGCCCCAGTGTGGGTCCGGACCTTGAGCGACTTGGAAAGGGTGAAGGGGGGTGGTTTGGGGGCTTATGAACATGCCTCGGCTTTGGCTGCTTTTCATGCTTTTCTAAGAGCGCTTAAAGTCGTCGTGGTGTGTTTAAAGTGTCTTATTCTTTTCCTAACGAAGATCATCTGTCGTTGCAGCCTCATAGGCTTAAAATCTTATTCAAGCGTAATTGCAAGCCTCCGTGCATGCAGTGACTGTCTTGTGACTTCTCCAGCCCCGGGCTTAGCATAGAGCCAAGCGATGCTCAGCTTTCTTGTTAAGGTCAGTGGCAGTGTGCTTTTCGTTGGAGGGAACTTGCAAACATTTAATTAACGCTGTGGCCCTTCTGGCAGCTCCGCGGCATGGTTGACAAAGTCGAATTTTGTCTCGCCAAGAAGGGGGACCAATTTGCTAATAGCGACCATCAGATGTTGTACTGGTTGTTTTCAAGCCTTCAGTTGGGCGGACCTGACCCAGAGCTGTGTGCGTGTTGTGAGGAAGGGGAGGCATGGCAAGTGAGAGGATGCTGATCCATGTAGTGTGCATTTCAGAAAGGTTGAACCCTGGAGTAGGATCCGGGGTTGCGGAAGGAAGCCCTGGAGTGTTGTTCCAGTGTGTCTTTAGACTGGAGCCAGGTTCCCAGGGGTGCTCAGGGTGGTGAGGCTGGCCCCTGCCCTCCCAGGAAGGCTTTTCCCTTCCTATCGCCAGAAGTCCAACCAGAAGAAAATACCACCATTAAAGTGGATGGCTTTTCAGTGGCAAACCCAATACTGCCTTTAAATTGCTGATGATTGCTGTGGCTAACTCATTTATGGCTTCTGTAGCATTCCAGCCTAAAGAGGAGTTCCCACTTACTAGTTCTCAAAGTTGTCTGCACCAGCTTTCATTTGATGCTATGTCTTATTTTAGAATTGTGCTGGGGAAATAAGGGCAAAGCCTGCTCCTTATATTGAAAATGGAGCAAGGGTCTTGTGGGTGGTACTTATGTGACATTTCCATGGGCAGAACTAGCATTGGATGTATTCTCCTACCATAAATGGCTTCTCTATGAGGTGAGCCTTTTGCATTACTCATATGCTTGTGTTTCAGGTGATTTTCTTGGCCTTGTGAAGCTCGTGGTACTGTTTGTGGGCTCAGTTTCTGCAGTGCCCTCTGCATCTAAATTATGGATGCTGACAGTGAAATGAAAACTTATAGATGAAGAGCCTCTCTTGTGAACAACACAGAACTGTCAGAAATGAGTGGCTGGCCCAAACTGTTAGTTAATTGAGGACAGTTGAAAATTTTCTTGTGGCATTGGCACCTATTGTAGTGGTAGGTGATGAAGGAGCCATTTTTCCTACTCATCTAGCAAGTGGAATTGGCTAATGGGGTATGGTGGGAGTTTCAGGCATCACTGCTTGGGCTATCTGGTCCATCCAGACTTGCTTGTGCTGCTTCAAGAAGGAAGAAGTGCAGAACAACCAAGGTGGCTTGAGCACTCTGTGTGTATGCACATGTGTGGATATGAGTCTTGTCCAGGCTTTTGTGCAGTCTGGCTTAACTTCAAGAGTTAAGAGTTAAGCTAATAACTTGCCGCATAATATTGAGGCGTACCATTGGACTTGCATAGTGAACAACTTGTGGAAAGCTCTGGCTCCCCTAACACTCTGGAGATGCAATGTGTAGCTTATGAATAACTTGAAATGATATTTTTTATGGGAACCTTTTTTTGCATTGTGTTCTGACTTAAAATCTTACGTATCTTTTGCAAGTAACGGAATCAGTTTGATCATAATTCTTGTCAAGACAAACGTAAAACATGTCTGGGAAATGATTTGTCTTAAGCGCCTTAAAAGTTTCTGGTTTTGTGGTTGAATAATTGGCAGTGCTGTAAAAAAGGCATTTAAGCATCTATTTAAGCATCTCCTGGAAGCATCTCATTTAAGCATCATGGAAGCCAGTTAGGATTGTCAGCTTTGATACTCCACTATTATCTTGTGCTGTTGTTACAGGTGCTACATATTGAGGCACAGTAGCATGCATATATGTATGGGCATGTACGTATATCTTGTCCCAGCTGGCAGAAGACTGTTGTCCAAAGGGAAGCAGTAGTACAAGTCAGGAATGGAGTAATTGATTATTTTTTGCAATCCAGGTTTTGTGCTGTTTAGTCCTTGAAGTATTGTATTGTGAGCTGTACTTGTCATTCCTATCTCATTTGCTGCCTCTGTATGCTGTCTGTGTATTTTGCTCTGGGAAGCTGTGTCTGTAACTGTGTTGAGGCTGGAAGAGAAACCTGAACCTGGTTAGGAGCATATTCATATTCTTACATGTCCCTCATAGCCTCTGCAGAATTGCAGAAATATACATATGGTGATTGTCATTTCTTCACTATTAAAACTGTACTTTTCCATGTTTAGTGAGTTCTTGGGTGCTGTGTTGAATACTGGAAGTGCTTTCTTAGATTTACTGGTAGTGTAAGACTTTCAGAACAGGTACTTTTGCAGTCCATCCCCACTACCAGGCTCCACAGTCCAGAGGCTCTTACTTATGTGTAAAACCCAGTATGTAATCCAGCCAAAGCACAAGTTAGAAGAAGGCACTGGGATAGACTTAAAATGCTGGTGCAAACTTGTCTTGTCAGCTTCTGTGCTCAGAAGTGTTTCTGATTCTTAATTAGAGTTGTACTGGAAAAGGACACCTGACAATTAAACATGAGTCATAAGTTTGTTTCACATGCCCCTTTTCAGATGTGTGAGCAGATTGAGGACGGAGGTGTCAGGCACGGGCAGCTGCAACTTCCTCGTGGCAAGCAGATCTGCTGGCACTCTTTTGGCAACCCAAAAGAGTGTTCCAGTAGCTGTTTGATGTGTGTGTCTCCTGTGGCACATGGAAGCCAACACTGGACCCTGATATCACACCTGAGAAGCTGTAACATTTCCTGAAAACAGGGCTTCTTGAGGAAATGTTCTGGTGCAGGTGGAGTCACCCTTCCTGGTTGTAAGTGCCTGAGCTCTGCTGGAGGGTGCCAGGTACCTCTTGTTTTCTTCCTGGGCTGCGTTCTTCTGTGCCTGGAGACCCATGAAGCCATGTGGAGGAGCAGTGATGCTGCTGCTGCGCTTTCTGCTGTGCTGTTTTTGGTCCATAGCTGACATGCCGTAAGTGTGGCTTGTTCTGGTGGCTTTGATGGTTTCTCCAGTAAACTGGGCTCCTCACAGCAGGAAACGGTTGAGGAATGTCAGGGTAGGGGACAGTGAGAGGATAACAACCGAAATATTGGCTGTCTAGTGAGGTTCCAACCCCACTAAGGCTGCTCAGTGTGGAGAGGTTTTGTACAGAGGCTTTGAGAAATATGCAGCATTTAAACACCCTGGGCTGATGAAGGCTAATCTGTCCTCTGCCTTATGTCTTCTATAGGTCTGTAATTAGCAGACATGGACTTCTTTAGCATTAATTCCCCAGGTTTATTTTTTCTTCCTCTGAAGACTCCAATTTGTATTTCTGTTTGTAGCTCTGGGTAGTGCTGTTACCTATACATGTCCAGTCCTTCTCAGCCTCACCTGGTAGCCTTCAAGGATGGTTTGCAGTGATAATAACTTTGTAGCATGCATGTGCCAGCACTCATACACAAAGACCTGGAGTGGGACAAGTCTAACAGTTAACTTATGCTGTTATATGCTGTTATTTTCACCTCCTAATTGTATAGCTTGATCATACTTTGTCCTTGTGATAAGGACAAAGCTCTGTTTTTTCACTTCATATCATTTTCATTATCTGAAACAATTTGCCAGCTTCTTCCAGATACAGCTTTCCCAGTCTGTTGAAAGCTGAAGGTTTTTTAATTTTTTCTTGTATTTCTTTAGTCGAATGTGTTCACATTGGCTGAGGCAGTTCTGCACCATTGGTCTCCCAGTGCTTGCATGGAGCTGCCTTGGAATTAACAGGCATGGGATGGTGGTGCCAGGATTACCCTGGAGCAGTGGGCTGTTGGAAGCCCACATTCCCTGTTACAAGGTTCAGTCCATAAATGAAAGACCTCTTATGTGACGGGTGAGAGCATTCTGGTCTGCACATGGGATTAGGAAAGCCTTGCCCTCCCCTCACGTTTCAGCTTCATTGTGCAGCCATGCGGAGGTGGAAGAGGTAAGTTTAAAATAGCATCTTCTCAATTTATTCTGACTTATTTCTTCAGAACCAAATCGGTTTTGCAGTGTAATGGCTGGGGGCTGACCTTCGAGTGAGGCATTGGCAGGGGGTGGATGTGTTTGTTTAGGTGCATCAGCATGGCTCAGTGTGCTAGGACTTAAGTCAGTGATTTCATTTACTTCGTGAGCTGTTAAATGAGGGAAGGAGGGGTCTCCTTCCAGAGCGCGTTTGGAACAGCTGCACTGAGAATCCCCAAGGAGTGCACAGAAGAGTAAACTTTCTGCAAATGTTTCTCTTTTTTCATCCTTCTCAGCATATGGTAATGCGGAGGACCTCTGAGGGTTACTCCCAGCTAAGCCGGTTTGGACAGAAAGAGCGATGCATCGAAGCTTTTTGCAGCTCATCAGTGCTGGGCTGAGAACTTGCCAAGAGGCTCCGACTGGAGGAAAAGGCCAAAAAAAGTGCATTCAGACTGCAGTCTCTTGGCTTTTTATATTGGCTGTCCTTTGTTACTTTTTATATCCCGAGATGTCGGACAAAAGCAAAGAGAAGTGGCCCAAGTGTAATTGCTGACAGAGCAACGTTCTGAATTTTGTCTCTAGTTTTCGAGGCTCCTGACAGAAAACCTGGAACAATGAAAGCTGATGGGTCTTTTCTGTTTTACAGTTTGGCAAAGTCAACTTAAGTCCGTGGGGCTTTCTTTGTATGTTTTTCTTTCCCTCGCCTCAGCAGTGCTCTGCTATTATGTGACCTTCTACTCCTTCAGCCTTCTTTCCTGGTGTCCTTGTTAGCAGCTGGACCTGTTATACTGGGGCTCAGCCTGCTTCTCACGGTGGTCCTGGCTGCAGGTGGGCTGCACTGGAGCAAAGCCTTGCTCTCTTCCAGGTTATGGTGTCTGAAGAGATGCAGCAAAATGTGCTGAGAGGAGCTCAGCTGAACCCTTCCTCAGAGTGGGAGCTGATGCTGGAGTTGGCTCTGCTGTGTTTTCTGAACAGAGTGCTATGGTGGATAATGATTCATCCATCGGAATCCAACTTCCAACTCCAGTTTGCCACAGAAAGAAAAACAAGCTGTATCTGGTATTCTGTGGCAGACAGCTTCAGCATGCCTTTTTGACACCCCTTTTACCAGAACAGGGTAAAAACCTGGCTGATGGTTCAGTGTAACTTCTTGTGTGGCTGTGTGTGTATCCCTGTGTTGGCTGTGTGACTGGGTGAGCAGGGGAAGGAGGCAGAAGTCATGTGGCAGGCTACACTTAGGTTTTTCATTCAGTCCAGTGCAAGAGAGCAGATGTAAAAGACAGGCACAGAATTGCAGCAGAAATTCTAAATGAGTGGAGGATGATTCTCAAAACTATGTGAAAGTTACAGAAAATCATGCAGGTGTTCCACAGTGGGATTTAACAGCAATGTTGAAGGATTCCTATAGCTCCTATGCTTTCTAGGTCCCTTCTCCTACTTGCCATACATGCCTTGACCTCTGTCTGTCACTGTCAGCCTTTCTGGTAGAGCTTGGAAACCAAAAGTTGGCTTGTTGAGTGAAGTGTATTTATCACTCAGCTCTGAAGCCACCTCACAGTAAAGGTGTTAATAGAAACGTGCACTTTAAGCTGGATAAAATTCTGTTAATAATCTTCAGTTTTCCACAAACCAAGAAGCAGAATGTTCCCAAGTTGTTGGCCATTTCTTGTAGTTTATCCCTTTAACCACAGTTCTGTCATAGAACAAGGGTGTTTTGTTTTTTTTTAAATATTAAAATGTTAACTTGGTAATGTGCTAAGGCTTTGAGCAGGATGGTCAGTGTCTTGGTTTTTCTGAAAGGCATCAAAAGTCATCTATCATTTCAGATTTTCAATGTGGATTTTCATGAGTGGGATTAGAATTAAGCTGTTTCATGATATATATATTTTTAAACTACACTTCACGTTTTTTCATGACACTATTGGTTTTTGGAACAACAGTCTTTCTCCCAGTCTCAGAGAGATTTACAAACAGGTTGGAAAGGAAAAATGGAAATATTTCTGACAGTAACAGAAAGCAACACAAGAAGATATTTAAGTTCCATTTCTTCTCTTGACAAGTAGTATGGGGCTGATTCCTAAACTTATACCTGTTGGGTTTTGTTTTTTTTTTTTTTTTTTCTTTAATGGCAAGCTCTTGACAAGTTTCCTTTATTCAGATGAATGCAAGTCTTACTCTGACTTGGAAGTAGGGACTGGCTGTTTTATCCACTGGAGCATTGTGGTGGCACTGTTGGGACTGTACTCCATGCATGGTAAGTTGGCGACCAGCAGGGATATCCTAGCTGTGAATCTCTGAAAGTAGGTGTTGCTGGAAGAATGGAGGTGCAATTAGCAGCAGTTTAGTTTGTCTTGTTAGCCTGGTTTAGCTAAGCTGACAAAGCTCATGCATGTTTCTTAAGCTGTTCTAGTGCTGTGTTTTTGTTGTTTTTTTTTCCCCAAATAGTCAAGGGCTCGGCTATGTGGAATATGAGCATTCCTGGTCTCCTGATCCCCTCTGATTTACTGCTCAGCCTTTATCTCTGTGTTTGCTGTTGTAGTTTCTCACCCATCGCTGCTGCTTGTGAATGTGCCAGGTTTTTAAGCTATGTGTGAGATCAATCACATCCACGGAAATACTCATGGCTGCCAGGATTCTTCTCAGCTGGGAAAAGTCAAGGCAAACAAGGCATACAAGCCCTTCTTTGTGCCAGCACACATCCCACGGCTGTCACGAGTTGCTGAGTGGGTGTGCAGAGGAGATGCACTCGGTGCTTGTGGCAGCATCAAGCCTGCTGCTGGGCTGGAGGGTACTGAGAGAATGATGTGGAGTTCTTTCATGAAACAGGAGTTGACCAAGTGCCACGCTCGTGCTATGAGGGGTTGTCGTTTTTTGCTGGAGTAAGCTTGGGAGAGTGTTGGCTCTGTCTGGTGTGGCAGTTCCTCCTCCCAGCCTGGGAGAGGAGGGATAGCAGGAGTTAAGCTTCCAGCGCTGAGCGTAGTGTTGCTGGCTTTAGAAGTGTTACGTGTGTGAGATGGTTACTCCTGCTGTCAGTGTGCCTTTGATGTCCGTAACCAGCCAAATACCGGGGGACCTGCGGCCCCGATAGATAGTCCTACTCCAGAGCTGTGTGCAGGCTCCGCACGCTGAAACCCACACGCACGGGCACGGTGGGACGAGACGGTGCTCACCGGTTTCCCCCGAGACCCATCGAGCCCCGCAGCAGCCACAGCTGCCTCCTGGTGCCGTCGTTGCCGGTACCTGCCGTCGGCGGGCCCCCAGCCCGCGCTGCTCCGCATTGCTCGCATTCCTGCGTGCGGGCTCAGGGCGGCGGGGGCTGCGCTGCCGTGCGGGGGAAGCCGTGGGAGGTGTCGGTCCTCCCCGTGCCCATCGGAGCCCCCCGCCCGCATTGCTCACATTCCTGGCTTCCTGCGCTCTGGAGGCTGACGGGGCTCCGTGGAGGAGCGGCATCAGTGCTTTTCTGGCTGCGTCTTCGTGGAAGGGCGGTGATTTACGGCCCGTCGCTCCCTACCCGTCGGGGTTCAGGGGCAGCGTGGTGTTTTGGCACGGGTTCCAGCGTGTTTTCAGGTGTCCTTGGTGAGTGCACGTCGGCAGTGTGGCAGGGGCACGTCGGGGTGAGCGGAGGGCGGACCGGGGCCGTGCGGGGTGTGGAGGAGGGCGGTGGGTTTTGGGGCACAGTGCTGCCCGAGCTGGGTGCTGCAGTCTCGGTGACTGTTGTGCAGAGAGGACGTTGCGCTGCGATTCCTCTAAAGGCCTTTTTTCCTGCAACTTGTTGATCTGCATCACAGAGTGGGCTGGGGTTGTCTCCTTAGTGAGCTGCGGGGGAAAAAAAATCAGCTGCTGGAGTAGCTATGGGGTGACCTGAGGGTATCTTTATGCCTGCTGGTTCCTTTCCGAGCAGCTCTCAATTGGGACGGTCAGCGCTGTATTAGTTATGGACACTGTGGGACCCGCACCTGCAGAGGAGTGGGGTGGGGATGGAGGCTGCACTGCCCTGCAAGTCCCCGCTCAAAAACACTGCCTGTTGTTCCCCGTGCCCACCTCATGCTGCTGGAGGTGTTGACAGAAAAAAGGATCATGTATTTATGTACTGCTAGCAGAGTGACAGCGCTGGCTTTTGTGTTTTCTGTCATCCAACAGCCCTTTATACTGACTCAAACTGACTCTGAGTTGGAGGGCTGGAGTATCTTGCAATGCTAACTTCAGCCCAGAAGTTGTTGAGGCCCCAGTTTGCTCTGGTATTTCTGCCTTGAGTTTCTGTTAAATAAATGGATGAGCACGGGATATCCTTGAGGGTAACGGATGAGGTGTGTCTGTGCTGCAGGTCAGAAGCAGCAGGTATGCGGTGTAGGTTTCTTCTTTGTGTAAGTCTTTGTACCTCTGAATAACCTCCAAGGCAGCACAGAGGTTGTCAGAAAGGCCTGGAGCAAGTAATGGAGATCTGTATTGCCATGGGAGTTGTGTGCCTATGCTGCATCATGAAATTGTATTATTATGCTCCTCCTAAACGTGTGAAAAGTGTTCTGCTCACTGGGGGAAGTGTCCTCCCTATGTGAGGTCTTCATTTGGACTTGTGTTTAAATACTTAAGCAAGGCTGACTGCATTCTGTCAAAAGACAGAGAAGTTTTTGTTGCCAAAAACTGAGGTAAGACCCAAATAAAACTTAACATGTGATGAGTTATCTAATTCCTTTAAGAATTGTTCCCTCACAATGAGTTACTCACATGAAAGCAATCGCTAAACCATGTCTAGACTGCGGAGTCGTGGATTTGACTGAATCTAATTAAAGCAATAGTGGCTTGCAGGTGAGGAATTAAGTGCAGTACATCATCCTAGCTCCTGCTGCGAGGAGACTGGCTTTATCTGGGATGGGTTTGGACTTGTATGCAGAGGTAAATTAAAGTCAGATAGCTGAAACAGTGCTTTCCCACCTGCCTCACCTGCCACACAGCGAGAGGCATCTGCCTGCAGCAGGGTGACTGAGCAGTCTGTGGAGATGCCGCTTTCAGCACAGTGTCCTAAAAAACTAAATTGATTTCCTGCTAATTCTGGAGAGTTAGGAGGGTAATCCTGGAGCACCAACAGGATATCTCTGCCTGCAATGTGCACATAATGGGGCAGCTGGAAGTATGGGATCCAGCCCCAGGGTTAAGCATGGGGCCCTGGCCGGCCAGCCACCCTCCTGATTAAGCTTGCGTTCTTGGTCCATCTGTGCCACTGCCTCATGGTGACCAGTTAAGCCATGCTGATCAGCAGCTATTGTCTGAGAGGGATTAGGAGAGGTGGGATGCCCACACATCTGGTTTCCCAGCTCTGATCAAGCAGCTGATGTGGAAGTGGGGGCCGGCTGGGAGCTGTGCAGGGTAGTTTCCTTGTAGAAGGAAGAAACACAGTGCAGCTCTTGGTAGCTTTACTGCATGGACTTGAATGTTTGCCCAGCAGCGTCTGTGAAACATCTCATAGCCCTGCTGTTCTCACGCCTTTGCTATTCCTCTCTGCTCTCCTGATCTGTCCCATTTCCTGTGATTTCTCTGTCTAGCACATGCTTTGTTCGCTTCCCATCAGGTTGTGATGCTTCTCTCTGTCTAACCTTGAATGCTTACTCTGTTCCGAGTCTGGGAGGGAGCACGAAAGAAAGGGGCAACAAGTGCGTGTGTGTGAGGGGGGTGGGCGGCTTGAGAGAGGGCATTTGTGGGGGGATGGGGGGGTGCGGGTGCAGGGAGGAAAAGTAAAAGAGAGGTGAAAGAGCTGGCCCTGGCTGAACTCAGGTTCCTCTGTCAGGTGAAAGTGAAGTAAAGCTTTGTCTTGAGAAACATTGCGTTTTCGGTCTGTCATCAGATTTCTGTTAGTCTGGAACTTTGTCTCAAAGGGGATATTGCAGAAGTGATGACTGGGTTGTGCTCTTCATTTCAAGGTGGGGGATGTGGGGACAGGGCAGGCACAGGGCACGCACAGCAGCAGTGGGCAACTGCTGTAGCCTCTCAGGCTGATGCAGTGCTGCAAGATGTTCTGGTTTTGTTATGGAAAAAAGACATTCTGGGCTATTTTTGGTGCCGAGTTCAGCTCTCAGCATTACAGAGAAAATTTATGTGTATCTAATAAAAGAGACACGTGCTACTGCATGGTGAATTGCAGAGAGGAAACTTTTCCTAGAAAGGAGTGTTGACCTGAATTTTGCCTTATGTGTGTGCCTGAGAACTCGCACTTGTTGTCATCTTGGAAATAGTGCAAACTCAGACGAGTAGGGGCAGCGGGGTGGGAATGGGGAAGAAAAATACATAGCTGCCAGGAATCACAACCTGTCAATGCTGAACGTGTCACACGTGCTTCTGTCAGTTCTCCTGTCTCAGCGGTTGGCAGCTGGGGAGTGTGGGCTGTCCCCTCTATGCAGGGCTGTAACCACCTCAGTATGCAGCACTCTGGTATTTTCTTAGCTGTGCATACTGATTTGTGTTTTTTTTGGACTGACCTTCTGAGTTCCTTTCATTAACATGTTAATTGAGACCTGTTTGCTATGGGCTGCTAACATTCCGGGAGACATGTTGCCACGGTTTTCTTTACATTCCTGTAGGAATTATGGTGTGGTTTGTTTTTTTTTTTTTTTTTTTTTGGTTTTTAATTGTGGGAAGGAAAAGCTGTTGTGCTCCATGACTGCCTCATGATTCACCTTGTATGGCCAGTTGGGACTGAAGTCAGATGAGGTGAGTGGTGGTAATGGTCAGTGGTGATGTTGAAGTGGAAGCTGTAGGAAAAGGAGGGTTCCTAGTTATCATGAGGAAGGGATAATAGTCATCTTGTTAAGATGGGATGCTGACTTCTCTCTGATGTAAGAAGTCCTTATTATCTCCATCTATTTCCTTGTCTGCTTCTTCAAAACTTCATTTAGAAGTCCTAGCCCATGACTCTTGAAAGCTAATTTCTGCCTGTATGGAGGATGGTCCTTCTTGCTGCTGCCTTGCTGGCCATCTGCAGTGGCAGAAGTTGCACTGCAAGCAGGATGCCTCATGTGGATGAGCTTCTCTGCATGACTCTGGTGTTCACCATCTTGTTGGTGATGACGGTCACAGGTTGCTGCAGTACTTCAAGTCCTGTTCAGCACCTGTGAGCAAGTCCCCCTGCTCCTGCTGGCTTGCTGCTTGTCTGACCAGCAGCTGGTGAGCTGGACTAGTGCTGGCTGCAGGCTGAACATGGTGCTGGCATGTTGCTGCTGTGCACCTTGTGACCAAGCATTGGGCTGAAAAGGAGGTTATGAAGCTGGAAAGTGCCATCAGGGAATGTTCTGCAAAGGGAAAAGGGGGCCAGCTGCCGAGTGTGTGCTGCCTGTGTGTGTACCTGTGCTTTCTAATGCTTGAAGTGTGTCTGTGAGCAACCATTTCCTGCCTGCTCTTCTGTACTCCTTTCCTCTGAGGTCCTTCTAGACCTGCCTTTTCCCTGTCATCTGCGTTCTCCTGGCTTCTTTGGTCGCTTGCTGACCCTTCTGTTCACAAGGATTATAGGGAATCTGCACCACACAGCAGAGCCCTGCGAGGCTTGTGGAGTGGTGTCAGTCCTGGGTCTAACTGTAGTCAGTTCAAAGCCGGAGGCAGAGGTTTATTAAGCTTATTTCTTTGTGCTGTGACAGTTTGAGACACTGCAGTCAGACGTGGGCAGTTGGTAGGCTACAGTGTGCATCTGAGAGCAGTTCAGCCACCCTAACTCCTCCTAAAGAAAAATTAGGATAGCAACAGGTCTGTCACCAGGAGTTTCAGGAGAAAAGAAAGCTAATAAACATCAAGGGTGTCTCAAGGATCCTTTCTGTCACGCTTTGTTTTGTGTGCTGTATTTGATTCCATCCAAGATTGTAGAATCAGTTTCCCAAAGCCTGGTGATAAAATGCCTCAGTTAAATGTGGGTGAAGACTGGGGAAACTAGCTAGTTTTGTGGACTGTTTCTTTCAACACCCTAAATTAATAGTGTTTTTAATTAAGAGTTCATCATACCAGAACTATGCAGCAAGTTATACCTCTAATCTGCTTCCCCTCAAGCTGCATTTCTTTGTAATTGCCAAGTTTCATATATACTAGTAGGAACAGAGGAAAATATGAATATATCTGTACCGGGAGAATTTCTGAGGGAGGATGCTGAAAGTAGCATCAAGTTTCTTTTATTTTTTTAGGGTAGTTGTGGGTAGCTATGAATGCTCCTTTTTAGGTGGGATGAAAGGAGAGGGCTATTAAATTGTGCTTCTGCCTTTGCTTTTTCCATCTGGTGTCTCAGATCTTTGTTCAGCTCACTACTTGTTTCTCTCAGCTCAGGCCCAAAGGTCCTGGAAGGGTCACTGTGCTGGGAGTTCTGCTGGTGCCTAAGCATCCTCTGGAGAGTGAAAACAAAGACAAATCATCTCCCCTTTACCCCCTGCTTGTAACATCCAGCAGTATGTGTTGCACTTCAGTGATGTCAGAATGCCCTGCAGCAGCTGTTGGTGAGTTTTGGTGGGCTTCCCTTCTGTCAGCTTTTAGCAAGATGCTTCGTCTGAAGTAACATACTGTGAATGCAAATGGCCATTTGCTCCCCTCCCACCATCTCAGTCTTCCCCCTTTGGCAGTGCAGCCTTAGTGCCAGCTCCCCACCCAGCCGTGACAGCTGGTTGATGTCCAAGGTCCTTTGTGCTGTTCAGTTAGTGTCAGGAAATGATTTGTCAGTGGATCAAAGCGCTGGTGGCCTGAATTAACTTTTTTTTTTGCCAAATCACGGGCTTGATGCTGATGCAGTCTGGTTCTTAGAGGGGCTGCTACAGCTGCCAACAGTGAGTGATTTCTGACTTCCCCACAAGTTGCAGTGACATTTGTATGGCTGGTCTCACCTGCAGAACATCTGGGATATGGAAGGCTGGTGCTGTGGGGCCTGCTCTCTGCAGAGTGGGAGCAGTAAGATTGCTGGTACCTGGTAAGCTCTGAACTCTGAAGCAGTTTTTCGCCAGCTATGCCTGAGGGCAAAGCTGTAAGAAAGGAGTGGTGTCATGATGTGCCAAGATACTAGCAGGGAGCTGGTACTGAGCTGTTAATCAGTAACAAAGCAGGTCATCCTGCAACAGCTTGCTATGCCAAACAGTGAAATACACTGTATAAAAGGAAAGAATGTGTGTTATTCCAAGTGGTGAAGGACTCGCCCTTGATCTTACCCTCAAAAAATAAAAGATGATTTATGGCATCTGTTGCTCTTGAGAAGGAACAAGGCTTATCAGGGAAGAAAGGACTTCACCTTTACACCTTCTGTTCTGTCCCCTGCTTCAGATGTGATAGCACTATATAGTGAATATGGCTCAGTAATAGCCATGAGGATAGCTGCATAATTCTTGCTCACCCAGACTGGTTCCCAGCCACCAGCACTAATCCAGTCTGTCTTCATGTTCATCTGCTGTTCTGGCCATCCTCTTCCAGGTTTCCTGCACAGACTGGGGCTTGTGGCCAGCTGGTTTGTGAAGAGGAGTTGTCCGAAGGACGTGATTAAAAGACAGCAGAACATTCTCAGTGGATGGTCTCATCTCAGAAACTAAGTGCATATTTACAATAATGTATAATCCCTTCACTTGCCCAGAGCAAAATCTGGTGTGATTAAGAAAACATCTGTTCCTGACACTTCCATTCTTCTTCTGTTAGCTCTGAATAGCACACCTGAGGTTGAACTGCAGGTGTCTTCAGATCCAGAGTAAAACATTCTTGCTTCTCTGATTTCACTGAAGCTTGCATTTGGTGGTAAGGCTAGAAACTGCTGTCCTTTTCTCAGGGGAAGAATGTGTCTGAGGCTGCCTGGGTGGGAGGGAAGAAAAGCTGTTTGAGAAGGGGACAAAAGGATAGAAAGCTGATGTGAGAAAACACAGCTGGCCAGGCTGCACATCTGCTGTGTGCTCAATGTGATACCACATAGTAAAGCCCCTTACATTGTGATTGTTTGTCCAGCTGTCCTGCTGACTGCTTTGACCCAAGCAGTGTGAAGACAGGGGTCTCTTTTCTCCCCCTTTGCCTTGGGCTGAACAGGTAATGAAAGGGGAATTGTACTGGGAGTGCTTGAACAACCAAAAAAGGATGATGGGGCTAGAGCTGCTCTGAGTTCATAGGTTGTCCTGCCTCTTCTGAAGTCCTAGAATAAAGTTAGACAACTGGGTGCTTCATTGCCTCCTAGCTAAATGGAGGGACAGAAGTCACAAACAGAACTGTGAACATAGTTTGGATTTCAGAGTGTGTTCTTGCAGGTGGATTTGTTCTTCGGAGTTTTAGTGATTGCACTGCCTGTGTGACAGTCACCTGCTGGTCTGCAGGTGCTTCAGGTGCTGCTTGGCCTAGGAGTTAGCTTCTACTACTGTGTGGCTTTTCCTGTTGGCATTGTGCTCACAGAGCAGCTGTGCTGGGCAAGCAGACTGCTGCCAGTTGCAGTCAGCTTGGGATCCTCTGTGCTACTGTGGGCTGAAAGCTTTGTGGGGCAGCTGATGTGTGTTCTTCCAATATTTCTTCGCACCTCTTGTCCTACTGCTAGTTCTAGAGATTTTGTAGACTTTTGTTAACTGAGCACCTAAGACTGCAGATTGGCACACAGTTTGCAACCAGGAGCTTTGCAATTTACATCACTGGGGTAAGGAGGAATTAATTAGCCTTCTTGCTAGCGGGTGTCCTCTTTCATGCTTCTCAAATTGCAAAGAGTAAGAATGAGGAGAAAAAACTTCACCTGATAATCTCTTTTCATGGCCTGATGTTAGCCACCCTAAAGCTATTTATACCAAGACCGCTGATTGGGATTCAGTCTAAATTTTCACCTGTTGTCCTCCTGGGGCCCAGTTTTTTTGCAGAACACAGTGGCAGTCACCCCCTGACTTCTCTGATTTCCCCAGTGCAGTCCCTGTGGGTCACTGCTGGGAGATGGCATTAAGGGCAGGAGGTAGTGTTACTGCTGCCAGGCTCTAGTTTAGCTTGTATACATCAGGTGTATCCAAGGGTTTGCTGTGATGTGCCTGAAGAATAAAGCTGGGGGGGGGGACCTACAACAACAATACACATCTCCTCTCCACCCCTCCCTCTCTCTAGCAGTTGACTGTTGGAACTAGAAATAGACCCTCTGCTTCATTTTCTTAAACGGTTGTTTTAAGGAAGCACTCCTTTGTTTCTTGTTACTGTTTTGATAGGGTATGGGTATTTGTTGAGAACAGAATATGGGAAGTTTAGAGTCAAGTCTTACTGCCTAGCAAAAATGGGATTTCTATAACTGCCTTTTAGAAGAGCTTTTCCTTAACAGCTGTGTAGGTGTTAGAGGTTGTACATGAACATCCCCTGCCTTGGTTCCCCTGGAAACTTGTTGGGCCTATTGTTAACAAAGGCTTATGTTGATAGTTCTGATGTATGTGTTTTGCTACAATGCTGATATAAGCTGCTCCTCTTGACCCCTGAGGTTTCTGTGGAAGGTCACAACGGAGAGGCCTGAATTCCTGTGTTAATCACATCACAGCGGGCTATCCAGGATGGTTTTCCCAGAAGATTAACTGAAGGATACCGCACTGCTTTGAAACATGATCGCAGAGCATCTAGCTCTTGAGGACAGTTTCTTTCATGTTTAATCTGTGCATTGATTATGTGTATTTTTAAACCCCATACATATTACTCACTGCAATAAAATGTGAATGATGGCTTGTCGTGTTAGCTAGCTGTTTGCTACTGCTTTGTGTCACCAGCAGGTTCAGTGTTCTCCTGTTCGTTAGCACTGCAGAGAAAGCTCATTTCCTTCATTCCGTGGAGGTTGTGTTCTGAGGTAATCAAACTGCATCTGTTAAGCAGTTGCTGAAGCATGCAGTAACACACAGCTTCTTTGCAGGTTTGAAAATGTAAAGACTCATGCCTAGCCAGTGGGCAGTAGCTGTGATTCTGCAGGGAGTGTAGCAGAGTGGGCTGAAGGTGCTGATGTTGCTGTTCTAGAACTTTTGGGATGTTCTTCCAGGGAGGGTTGTAAGCCTTACCCTGCTTACAGCTTGGTTTATGCAGCTAGTAGCTCTTAGATTAAATCCAGATATGCTGTGAGATGTGGTATCAAAGTATCTGCTGCCTTTTGAGCAACTTGCTCATTAATTATGGTCCCTGGCATGGACAACTCAGCAGCAGCCTTCAGAGCTGCAGTTGTATGCAGATTCTGCAGCTTTCAGAGCTGAAAAACTCTGTGGAGGTGTATACCAGGATGACTGCAACACTCTCTTATGTTCTGCATGCTCAGCACACCTCCAAACAGGACTGTACCTCTAAGGAGATATATGTAGGAGGTTCTTGCTGCTGCTTCCCCCAGAGCAGTTATCTGCACCCTTCTGGAAACAGTCTCTTATTAATTATATAAGGCTCTTTCTTCCTCTCAGAAGTGGAGCACTGATAAGGAGGATTGGAAGAGTTTGTTTGTGCACCTGAGTCCCCCTTCCCCCTTTTCTCCTCAAGCTCTGGCGTACATATAGACAAACTATAGATTACAACACTGTTGGATGAATGCCCTCTATAATATTGTTTTCTTGCTCCCAGGGAGCAGTTTATGAAACAGTGTCATGAAGATGCATACTGCAGGGCTAAGGGGGAGGTGTTCACATTTTTAGTGGGTACACCAGATGCTTATGTAATGTGCCTAAGCTTGCAGTGGAATACAAAATATTTGTGTAAGGCCCCCAGGTCTGTCCATGGATAAGCTATTTGTCTGGGCTTTATGAACAGTGCAGGAGAAGGAGTGTAACTGACAGGCCCAAATTAGTTCTATGTTCCAACTACCTCCTTCCTGGCAGGATGTCTTGAAGAAAGTTGTTATCAGACCACTTCTAAATTGGAATCTTAAAACTACAGTATTGACTTTCCCTTCTCTAGTATTTACCTGAAAAGCAAATATTGAAAAAAGGCTGTAGAAATTCCTGTTCATAGTGGCAATGAAATGATCCCATCCAGGGCTTGCTGTAAGCTTGGGTCTTTGCTCTGCAGGGGTTTCTGTAGGTGCTAGTTGTTTTGGCCACAAACCATCACATGGCTCAGACACTTTGAATAGAAATCTAGGTGAGGCTTAGGAAGGCTGTTCAGTCCTCTTTTAACTGATTAAGTCATAAGAAGGAAGGTGAGAAATCACAAAATAAAGCTCCCTGCAGTTTTCAGAAGTCTGTAAGAAAGTGTGCATGGTTTAACCTCTGAGCAAGCTATTATTTGCAAAAGCTAGTTTAAGGCTAAGAAGAAAAAAACACATTAAAAACCCAGTTTTAGGTACCTGGAAACACAAGATAAGGTTGTCAAGCTATGTGTGCAGTAACCTTTTTTTTTTTTTTTTTTTTTGCTTTTTGTGTGCTCACTGTGACAACTCATGTTCCCTAACAGCAATGCTTATCCTGCATACAGAGGAAGCATACATTTTGGAGACTACAAGTTGTATCTAGAGCTGACTTGCAGACTTTGAGAGGCAGTTCAATTCATGCATTGCTGTGACCTTCAAAAGCTTTGCAAGTCTACAAACAAAAAGGAAGAAGGAGCTGGGCTGTTTGAAATACAAACAAATTGTTCTAGAATTATTAATCTCTCCCTGCTGAACTGGTGCTCCAGAAGGATGTGCTCCCCATTAGGCATGGGGGAATTAGCTGAAACAAGTACTGTATATCCCACAGTTGCATTTCATTCCCGAAATGGGCTGAATTAAGAACACAGCCTCCTTTGTGGGAAGAGGATGGGCAAGTGAGCTGCTTAGATCAACAATATGTGGACGTTACTAAAATATACAGAGGTGAACTGAGATCATGGCAACTGTAGGTGTTGCAGCATCACCCTTGTCCAGGAGCGTGGCAAGTCCTTGAGTTGGAGGAGTAGGAAAACTTAATGTGGCAGGAGAACTCTAAACATGCGTGCATAGTTTTTCTGTCATTGGGAACTGTGTTCTTCCCGCTAAGGAAAAAGATCTGTTGTGTTCTATGAAATACCTGTAAAAACTAAGAAAGCACACAGTTCCCTAGGCTCCAACTGCAGCTACTGGTTTGCAGCACTCAGTTTTCTGTTTCTGCCACCCCAAACTCAAGAAGCTGCTTTCCTAGAAAGGAGAAGAAGGCTGCCTGCACATGGCTGCACTGAGAAACAGGCAAAGGTGTGTGGAAGAGGTATCACTGCAGGAAAGGGTGGGTGACTGGTAACAGGATGGGTGGTGTCCTGGCAAGAGTCTGCTGGCACTGCAGCAGTGTGTGCCCGTGGTCACAGTGGAACAAAGCGGTGGGCTGTGCTGTCAGTGGGTCCCGCTCTGCACCAGAGGTGCTGGCATTGTAAAGGCACGCTGCTAAATCCAAGGGAAACTCCTGCTCAGTAAACTTCTGTTCTCACAGGGCCTCAAGAAAAATCTTCCTAATTGATGGTTTGGACATCATCTATGCCTGGAGTGTCAGTGTGACTTTTCCATTCATATTTGTTCACGGATGAAAGAATGTGTGGCAAATACCCAGCATAATTATGCATGTTTCTAATGTTTCAGCTTGTATAATACCGCCCACCTTCCCAGAGAGGTCAAGTTACTGCTTTCAGGAGCTACAGTTCAGTGATGCACTGTGTGCTTAGGGGAAACGGTGGACTAACGGCCCTGTGAGTTCAGTTGTTTTTCTTTTTTGGGAGGTAGTGAAAACTGATGGGTTTTGTGTTGCAGAGTAGGTGTAAGTGCTGTAATCTAAGGCTGTTTAATTATACCTAAATGCAGACATGCTTGTGGCGTGGAGTGGCTCGCGTATGAATGGCTGTATGTTGTCAATGGAAGCATTGTGAACCACGTATGTCAGTGTGTGTGAGAAACTTGGCGGTGCTTTGTGGGGCCAGACTGCACACAGGCCCTGCGCAGAGCAGCCTGTGGGGCAGGAGCTGGTGTGCAGCCATCATGGTGTGTTACTTTCCATCTGCAGCACCCCAGCACAGTAAAGCAAACGCTGCAAAACCCTGTGCTGCCTGTCATCACTTCTGCCCTCTCTTTCCCCCTGTTCTGCAGGCTGCAGTGAAAGTCTATCTTTTTCCAGGGAGAATGGGTTGGGTCTTCCCTTCTCTGTCACCTCTGGTTTGTGTCTGTGTGCATACGGAGGATTTCTGCAGCTTCGCATTTCTCTTTTGGCTGCTTGAGGGGATCATGTTTAAAATCAGTTTGTGTATGTGTTCCCTTCCTCTTCTTATCTAGTTCAAGAGATGTTAGACTACAGCCCCCAATGCCTGGAGCCTGCAAATCCAGCATGTAGTGCTATTGTAGTGGTGTTCTCCCTGTTTTATTTTTTAATGAAAGGTACAGGAGTATTGAGATTTGTGCCAGCCTTATTTTTGAACAGTTTCTAATCTGTGCCATTGCTGAGCGTGTTAGCCATGATAACAGTTTCAGTAAGAACATCCACACTGGTACTGTGTGTCTTTCTGTTGCTGTTCCTTTAACCTCCCGTTAGCATTAACCCTAGCTACTTACTCTCATGCTTGATTTGTGAGGGATGCAGTCCAATGGCTCATTGAAATGTCACATTTCCATTGCACTGCAATTGGGGAAAGCTTTCTTTTGAGAGCTAGTGGTGAGACTCCAGAGAATAATCCTTGAAAGGTCATACATTTGTCTGCTTACTACTTTTGGTCACCAAGTACCTAAGAATTTTTTTTGTTTTTGGTCTACAACTCCTTATTGGGAAACACACTTATAATGTCTTACATGCAGTTGTTAGTCTGGATTAGTTTTCTCCACAAATTACAGATGTGGAATTTTGTTTTTAGCTTTTCTTGCTCAAGCCACTGATTCAGAACATCTCATGAGACGAACATCTCATGAGACAGACATCTCATGAGACAGCTGTCTTATTTCTTTTTTTCCCTTCTGTACCAGAGAAGCAGCACTGCCACGGCAGGTGCCCTTAGTGATATGTGATTGTACTTCTGCAGATCAGTACTGTGCAGCTCAGGGGGTTCACTAGGCTGAAAATATGACATACTCATATCTTGCCTTGGCATCAGATGTTTTCTTAAAGACGTAACAAGAGTGTAATGGGTGCAGAGCGTTTTTTCCAAAATGTGCTTTGAGATCATTCTACAATGGCACTTATAAAAGGAATATATGCTTTGGCCATATCACTGAGGAGATGGTAATAAGATCTTGGAAAAACCTCACAAGTACCTGGGCAAAAAAGTATGAAAAAGTAGAGTGACTTGACTGAGGCTTACTTTGGTGCCAGAGGGAGACGTTCCTGTAGTCTTTTCCTGCCAGCTTGAAGTCAGTATGCTATCCAGTCCCAAGGCAAAGAGGAGCTTCACCCTTGAGGCTGATTGGAGATGCATATGTGGGACATAGGTTCCCTACCACACAGGTTCTTGGAATGGTTAATGCACGCTAGCTGCTTTATGTATGTTCTGGTTTTAGCTATAGCTGTATTACACCCATGAATATATTTTGTGATACCTGACTGCTGGGGTGTGTTCTCATTTCCCATGAGTATGGGGAAACAGCACAAAGGAAGGGCAATTTTTATGTAGGCTTACTTGTAATGCTTGAAGTCCAGCAATTAACAGTTCTGGAGCCCATCATGTTTACAAGAGCTTGAGCTGTTATTTCTGGAGATAATAGCAATCAGTTCTTCATTATGACTGTTAAGATAGCTTACTTCAGTATCTTTATGCTTACAAGCTGAAGGAGTCCTTCCCCTCACTTTCTGTTTTCCACAGTTTTTATGGGACTGGGGATTATGCAGTTGGTCATCAGGAGCAGCCTGCCTCCCTGCACCTGTGTCCCACCTACATGTAGTAACTGACCAAGTGAGATAATATTTTATGGTCCCTTTCAGCTTCATTCTCTACCTTCCCAGTTCTTTTTCACTTCAGGACAAAAGGATGACCTTCACAGCCTTTCCTAATTTCTGATCTCCTCGAGGAAGCAAAACCAGATAAGGTACTTGATTGTCAGAAGAGTTTAATGATATGGTAAAATGTGGCAAAGCAAAGGATCTAACCAAATAAAATGTATAAAAATGTGTGTAACTAGTGTATATATGCTTAATCTCTTAAGTGAAGACCATCTTGTCATTTTAGTTTAACTTACTTCTTGAACCATTTCTAGGCAACTTTTTTCAGCTGTGACACCCCTTATTCCCTCCATTCTTGGCCTAATGACTAAATTGACTTTGTAAAATACATCTTGCTGTAGAGCCATGGAAGTTGTTACACTTCTGAGCCATCTGACTTTTGGTAGTGAATTAATCTGGGCAGGTAACAAAGAATTCCGTCCCCCTGTGACAAGGAGGAATGTCAGCTTGTCTGTATGTTGACTTCCCCTCTTACTCTCTGGATATGTTAGGAGGGGCACAGTTTTTGAATCATAGAATCATAGAATGGCTTGGGTTGAGAAGGACCTCAAAGTTCTAGTTTCAACCCCCCTGCCATGGGCAGGGTTGCCAACCACCAGAGCAGGCTGCCCAGAGCCACATCCAGCCTTGCCTTGAATGCCTCCAATGCATGGGGCATACACTACCTTTCTGGGCAACCTGTTCCAGTGTGTCACCACCCTCTGAGTGAAAAACTTCCTATCATCTAACCTAAATCTCCTCTGTCTTAGTTTAAAACCATTCCCCCTTTCCTGTCACTATCAACCCATGTAAACAGTTGTTCCCCATCCTGCTTATATGTAAGGCCACAAGTGAGGCCTTCCTGGAGCCTTCTCTTCTCCAAGCTAAACAAGCCCAGTTCCCTCAACTTCCCTTCGTAGGAGAGGTGATCATTTTAGTGGCCTTCCTCTGAATCTGTTTCAAGAGCTCTGCATCTTTCATGTGTTCACCTGGATGCAGTACTCCAGGTGGTGCCTCACAAGAGCTGTGTAGAGGGGGACAGTCCCCTTCCTCTCACTTCTTGCCACCCTGTTTTTAATGCAGCCCAGGATATAGTTGGCTTTCTGGGCTACCAGCACACACTGCTGACTCATGTCCAGCTTCTTGCCCACCAGGACCCCCAAGACCCTCTCTGCAGGTCTGCTTTCTAGGAGTTCTTCCCCAGTCTGTATAAATACCTGGGATTGCCCTGGCCCAAATGCAGCACCTTGTACTTGCCTTTGTTGAACCTTATTAGATTCATATGGGCCCACTTCTTGAGCCCGTCCAGGTCCCTCTGAATAGTGACTTTTCTGCAAATGGGATAGAAGAAAGCACTACGTAAGCTCTAAGCAGTGTCAGTGAACCTTCATCTGTGACAGTAGCTTTGTTTGTTAGTGAGCAGATACTTGTGATGAGTCTTTCCAGAAGTGATAACTGTTTTTCTGGTTAAAGCTTAGATTTCTGTCTACCAGCTGAAAATCTCCCTTAGGATGTTAGTTGTGTCTCAGGAAGATTTTCCTTGTCAAATGAAGATTACCCTTCAGAAAACTGAAGATAAAGTCTGCTTTTTAGTGGGGAAGGTGCTTGGAGAAGGGCATGATCTGATCTGAGAATATTGTGAGCAGCAAGTCAGCTTAATCTGAGTTATCAGCTAAAGGTATTAAGTGTCAGCACATCTATTTATATATATGGGTTTGGGGTTCTACTACTTTGTCTCAGTCTGGACCAGTTTTGTTGAGTGGAGACCAACTAAGACTGAACGCTTTGGTTAAGTGTTACCTAGGGCATTACTGTATTTCATCCACAAACTTGCAGCCTTTGGATTAAAAAAAAAAAAGAAAAACCTACGTCTTTTGAAGGAGACAGTATTTCTGTTGACTGTCCTACATATGTGTTAAATACCTGTTGAGGGAGATCTTTTTGAGGGTGATCATGTAGCAAATGTGTTCTTGACATCCTTCAGTTTTTCTTTAGCTGATGTACTTTGCATCTAAGCATCAGAACTGTTACTCTAATGCATACTTACCAAATGTTATTTAATTTTTAGTAAATCAATAATTGTTTTTTCCAACAATGATTTTTCCAGTAGTATAGGACTGGTATTTGACAATGCTGGACCTGATGGTTTTGAGTGCTTGTCCTATGTGATAAGAACAAAGAGAGCTCAGAACTGTGTGGTTCCATGCTGTAGGAAAGCAGGGCAATTTCTAAGAGAAAACAGTTGTTCCAGTGCTTTTGCTAAACAACCTGCTTGTTCAAACTGATCACTTTATGGGTCTGCAGGGTTTCAGTTGGATACAGTGCAAACCAAGGACCAAGGTGAAGCTGTCCTTTCAGGCACTACGACCTCTACCTGTGCAAACTAATTGAAATGTGAGAAGCCAGTCCTGCCTGCCAGGTTCTAGAAAGTGTATCCCATCTACCAGCAATGTGAGTCCTGTTGCTAAAGTAACTCATGCATAAATTCATGGACTGTGCTTTGTGGAAGGTATGCCAGACTTGAGAAGGGCCATCCTTCCAATCCTAGACTTAGGACTGGCCAGGAAAGGTCTGGTTATAGGTGTGGATTGAGGAGCAGTGACATATCGGCCAGGGACTGTTCAGACACTGAAACTACTTGTTTTACTGCTAATCTGAACACTTCTGTGACTTGTGCTTGCTTTGTGCCACTGTAAATGACCTTTGCATATCTATTCTGTGCTAGCTAGCTGTGTTCTCTTGCAGGTTATATTATCTGCCAGATGTTCCTCTTTCCTCTTGCTTTCTGGCTGTTCAGAGACCAGTCTCTATTGGAGCTGCTACTGAGCGTGTTTTTCCTTATGGTGTGTTTTAACAAGTTGCAGAAAGTTCAAAGTCCATTTGCAGTATATGAAGAGCTGATCTCTGTTCCAACAGGAGGCATCAGTTATAGCAGATAAGGTAGCTTTGGCTTTAGCCCAAGACTTGTTTTATCACCTTAATGTTAAAAGGAAAGCCGTGGAGTTTGGCAACACTAGCTTTTTTTAAAATGTACTAGCTACTACATTGGCTCCTTTATCTGCTATTTGCAATGTTCTAGCTTGTGAACACTTACACGAGCACGTACAAGCATCTCTCCTTGCTATGTCTTGGGATGAGATGAGAAATTGAATTGTTGTGGGGTGAATAGCTGTAGCTGAAGGGCTGGCCTGAAACTTCTGTGCTGAGGCCAAGGAGACTGTCCATAAATACACCCTCTTGTGGCCTGCCTCCTAATACCCTAGCATCCTCCACAATACAAACCAATTATCTTGCTATTTGGCAAGAATTAATGTAATGTGTAGCTTGGTATGGCCTACTGTGGATTCTGTTTAAGTTTGAAACTAATGTGGCATCTTTTGAGATGAAATGCCCTTCCGTAAGGTTCTTCCTTGGTATGAGACTCCTTTCTCATGTGAGTGACAGTTCTTGGAGGTGTGTTTGACCAAATAGCATAATATTTGGTGAGGGGAGATTCCCAAGGCATCAGTGTAGTTATCATGGCAGCCTGCCCAGATTAATTAGCGTCTTCAGGGTTAATTAGCATGGTGCTTTGTGCCATACAGACAGAGCCTTAGTTATTTCCTTTATCAGTTATGAGGTCTTATTCAATCCTGGTACACTTCACTGACATGTTACTTTGGGATATGTGGTAGCCTTCTGTCCAAAAATACATGTATTCACTAGCACATAGTCTCTTTACCTTGGAAAATGCTATCTTCAAATATGAATTTATTTCAAAACTTTTATTCCCTAGTGTCAACGGTTTACTGGGCTGGATCGGCCCGGTTCCGTGACTATCGGTGTGGGGGACCCACGCCCCAGGAAAGGGGAAGGAGAAAGGGAAAAGGGAAAAGGGAGATGGGCCTAGAAACAAAACAGCGGCAACGATCTGAGGAGGAAAGCTAATTTACTAAATAAGATATTAGAAGGTAAAATAACACAATGTAATACAATATAATTGGAATTGAGGCTAATAAATCAAATAAAATGAGCAAGAGAGAGTGTCCGATAAACTG
The DNA here is from genome assembly GCA_023055505.1 of Callipepla californica brunnescens. Lineage (NCBI taxonomy): Eukaryota > Metazoa > Chordata > Aves > Galliformes > Odontophoridae > Callipepla > Callipepla californica. The sequence continues at coordinate 215,973 of JALIRH010000094.1, forward strand.
AAGGCCTTACGCTAACGCTGAAGGCGATACGGCAGCGAGCACCCACTGCTGAGTCGATCCCGAAGGAAAGAGAGTGTCCCGTGACCGCTGAGGGTTTTTATCTGTTCCCTCTGAGCGGAAAACACGTAAAAATACAAAGCATCGCCAAGTCCTCTGGGGAATGTAGTGCTTCTTCTCTTCTGTGACAGGTATACCTGGAATTATCAATGATCCTTGGGGCTGGAGCTCTTTAACTCTTAATGCAATACATGATGTTATGATGTGGAATACCAGTACCAAAAAATCATAAAACCATGACACCTAGTAAGAGTATAATTACCCTTTTGGTGCTAGGCTGCACATCTTTAAATGACTTCAAAGAACCTGATATGGTAACTAAGGCATTTCTCAGTGTGTTGTCCATGTGTGTCCCTGCAGTTGAGGGGCTGGTGTTATTTTAGACCAGCATAAATTTCTCTTCAGGTAAGAGAATCTGGAGGTCTGCTGGAGGGAAGTGTGTGTGTAGGAAGAGGTCCTGAACAGTATTAAAATGGAAAAGAGAAGATTCAGTGTATGTGTTACCAGTCTGTGGAGAACCTGTTAAACTGAAATATGCCTGTGAAATACGTGGACTTCCCATGGAAAGTTGTCTACACAAGTTTGCAGAATCTGTTACATATCGAGCTTTGTTTTAAATGTAAAGTGTTACCAAGCATAGAGCATCCTGTAAAGATGACCAACTTTATCAGCACTTGCTCCCACTGGTATACGTAATATCTCTGCTTCATTGTTTTTCTGTGTCTGCTCTCATTTCTGCTTTTCTTTGCCTCTACTTAGTACTCAGTTGTGTTAATCAGTTAAGTCAGCTTTTTTTCCCAGGACTGAGTTTAAATTGTCATTTGCAAGGTAGTTTAGAAGAACAATTGCTTTTTGGTAGGAGATGCATAAATCCATTCTATACAGATTCAAATCGTGCTTGCAGTGTTGCATATATATATTTTTAAATCTCCATTGTGTCAGAATGTTTTTTCTAATGTTTGATGTTTTGATTAACACCTGTTAGGTGTGGTTTGTTCTGTCCTGAAGGAAAAATGAGTGTGCAGCACGTTTTTTGTTTTGGTGGGGCTTGGATGTGTAGGAGTCAAATGACTGTTTGCTGTGATTGTTTGGGCTAAAAGGCAAAACTGACGCTTTTTTTTTTTCCTCCATCTGGCATGGAGGACAACAAAGTATAAATGATTAAGTGATAAATCTTGGCTCCTAAAGAATTTCTGATTCTTTTTTTTTTTTTTTTTTTGTCTGCTTGTCTCAGAGGTGTGATTCTCAAAGCTGTCACTTGTTCATCTTGAAGCCGGAGCCATGTCCTAGTCCTGGCTATTGTTGTACAGTTTTGCTCTCAAACTGATCTTTCCCAGATGTTGGCATAAACACTTGCTTCAGCTGAATGAGATGGACTACCTGGTACAGATTGATCTGATATGGATATGATGGCTGTGGGAGGACAGCCAAAGAGAAAATATTTTGAGGCAAAATTGAGTCATGAGTAATACCTGAACAATCTTGACATCATGTTGTGGGCACATAACTCTCTGGGTATGGTAACAGATGTTTGAAAGACAGTTTTATTGCACCTTTGAAACATCAGTTTGGACATGTAACTGTGATTGAATGTCTTGAAAGTGAAGGCTGAAGTCTTGAAGTATCAGACTGAGGCCCTTAGAAGAATCTGATGTAACCCTGTTTCCTACAAAACTAGAGAATGGGAGGCTGTACAGAATCGCATTGACTGGTGCTTCCCATTACCTATGAATATGTAGCTCCAAGGACGTAACTATGTTCTGTGGTCAGGTTTCCTTGTGCATTACTGATTGCTTTAATTTTAGGTAAATGGATATATATTTAAGTAGTCTGCTGAAATACAACAACCATTTTTAGAGTGAGTAGGTAGAATGCATATAAGCAAGTTTGTATTTTGCATTAATGGCTGAATGTGTACTTGAACGTATTGCAGAACCGTTGGATGGAGGGTGGAAGAAATGGACCCTCATTTCCTGAGAGTCGCTTAAGAACACTGAATACTGTTGTAAAGCCTACCTAAGGGAACATTTGTGTGGCTTTTGGATTTCTGTCAGATTCTATGGACCTATCATCAAGAAACTTGAATGTGCATCTCACACACATTTTTCTCTTAGAGTGGGAAGTTCTTAATTCTTGCGGTCACTGAATTTCAGATCCAGTTGTCCCTTTCTTATTCTCTCCCTGCATTCTCAGGCAACATCCCTATAGTCTTCACAGGTTATGTATTCCTGCCACCACTGCCTGTGCAATTCGGTTTTGTTTCAGTGGGGCTACAAGGCTTTGACTTAACCCAGCTGGTCTTCTGCCTCCCCTGTGCAACTCCTTGTAAGTTGGAATTGTGAGCTGTTGCGTCTGAAGAGAAATACTTATTTTTAGCTTGTGAAGACAGTTTTCCTTAGTAGGCTGTTCTGTAAACAGCATGGGATTAGAACAACCTATATGTGGATGAACTGACCCATTTTGAGGACTTGTTTTGAATGCCAGTGTATTAATTTATAGTAAAAAAAAAATGATTTTGTAGTCCATTAAGCTTACACTTCTGTAGTTTTTACCGGTTGAATCAAAAATTTCTCATGTTCTCATACCAAAGCTTTAGATAAATATGTAATAAGACCTGTATAAGTGTCTTTTGTGTGTGGGGGGGAGGGAAGGAGATCTTCAGAACTTCTAAAATCCTACCGGACAGAGATTGTTCTCCTGTCTAATTGCTAGGTAGCTGTCAGATGTCCTACCAGCATTGTCTAACTGTTCAGTGTCTGCATATGGTGAGACTCCAGCACAACCTTGGAGTGTAACTGCCTTGGACCATACTAGAGAATGGTTGTGTGGTGGGGTGTATCAGTGCCAGAATGGGGGCCTTGGGGTCTCTGTTCACCTGTGGTTTTGGGAAGTTTGCTTAATTACAACTTAAAAAATACCTTATTATTTGGAAGTCAGAAATAATGCTGGCAGAACATCTTACCTGAACTGCTGTGAAAGAAAAGGAAAGAGCTGTCCTATGTTCCAGAGAGTGGTGCAGGCATGAAGTTAACTGCAGTCTATGCATCTTTACTCTCTAACAGTTGGAAGTGCAAATCCGTGTAAGAATTCTAATGAAGGCTACTCAGGGAAATAAGACAGGGCAGACAATCGTCTCTTCTTTACAGCACTCTATAAAATGCATCCATGTCTTTCATTTGCAGAGGCATTCTGAGTTATTCAGTACTACTGCTTAGCTCACATGGACTTATGCTGCATTTCCCAGTGCAGATTAGAACTGGGTTGCATTCTGTAGGCTGCTGTGTTTCCCTAACTGAGATGGCTGGTGTATCCTGTTGTGTCCAAGCTTTGTTACTGTTCATTCACACGGACTGCTGTTTAAACAAAGAGGATTTAAACTGGGAAAGCACTACAGAGTGACATATCTTTTGCAAGATGTGTGCTTTCTTTTTAGGGTGTGGTAACCAAAATACTGCTTGTGTGCATTACATCTTGGAAGCCAAAAATGACAGAACAGTCGCAAATATGAAAGGTTAATTTTGTTTGTTTAGCAGCATGGCTTTACCAGGCATTTGCAGCTTTGAGTTATGTGATGTATTGCCCAACATATGTAATGAGTGCTTACTTTTCGTTTCTCGTAGGATGACTTTTGGATTCCTGAATGTGCTGCCAGATGTTGAAGTATTGAACTAGCTGAATCTTCTGCCTTTATTTCCACTGCTCAGAAAAGCCTAAAGGAAAGCAGAGGACTGGCATTTCTGTTGCAAAGTTTTGAGGTAAGATGTGACTTGTTTTGCTGGGAGAAAGTGGGAAGATGATGAATATGCAGATATGGTTCCGTGGACTTTCCCAGTCCCGTCTCTGGGTCCCTAGTAAACCATACTTTTGCAATATCTGTATTCTGTGTAACACTGGACCAGACTGTAAGTATTTGCCAGCCAGGATAAAATACCACCTCAGGAAGCTAAAAAATGATGCAATGAAGAAATAACTTAATATATTTCCCTGGGTAACCAGTTCTATCTATACATATATCCTTCCATTAGACTACCTTAATGCCCTGCCTGCATGTTAATGAAGTTTTAGTAGTGAAAAGATTTAGTCTTCTGTCTCCATGGGTTGTCAGGTTGAGACATGTCCTTCACCAAAAAATATGGGTAAAAGAAACTGAAGACTGTAAAAACTGAATTAAGCTATAGAACTGTAGCTGATTAAGTGACCATTCTGTTCTTAACTGAGGGTGCTGCACTGTCAGTGCCTTCAATAATTTAAACATGCCTGTATGTTGCACCTGTCTGTTCAGCTTCATATCTGTATTATCTGTTCCACGGTAAATGCTGCTGCTTTTTGACCAGCTATGTTGTGCACACTGCATGCCCAATGCAATCTCTCCACTGTAGAGGCAGCTGGGTAAGCAGGGGTTGTGCGTGAATTAAGCTTGTGGTAGGCCAATCCCAGAGAACTCATCACTTTGTGAAGGGACTCTTTGCTGCTGTGTCCCTGGGTTTCCTCATGTTTGACAGCTACTATCCAGAGTGGTCACTGACACCTTATTTTCTTTAAGGAACTACTTCCTCCATCTTTATGTGCACTGTATTGTGCTGTGGGTTTGGGTGAGAGAGATCTTCTAGAGCTTATCTCTTGAAGGATAAATACGAGACTGGGGTCACTGTCTGTCTGAAGCATTTCATTGCAGTTTAAGTGCTGTCTTGTGCAGACAGACAGACCTCAAGACAGTTCCTTTCACGCCTATCCTGGACTCTCACTCCTAGTTTTCTTTAGTAAAAGCCCTGGAAAGTGAAAAGAGTCTTCTTTGCTGTCAAATAACTGCTTTCTGATAGGGAAAGGCACCCACAACTGCTTCTGGGACCTATAGCAGGGCTGTAGCTGGCAGGGAGGAAAAAATCCTTAGAAAAGGCTAAATAGGGAAACTCCTTGTCACTGCATTGAGGCTTGTCCCAGTTCCTGTGCAGCTGCATGCCACAGCTGTGCCCTGACTGTGGTGAGGTGCACCTACAGCCAAAGCACAGCTTTCTGGGCTTAGAGGACAGGAGTGTGTTAGATGGCTTTACTTGTCCCTGGCCTGCATCCCTGAGCAGGGTGGGCATATGAATAGCTGCAGCTTGGCTGTGGGGGGGAATATGTGAGGGTATTTGAAGTGCAGTGTGGGACAGGAGGAAATTTTAAGGAGATATGTGGACCAAAGTAAAGTGTGAGTACAAAAAGGCTGGAAAAATTGTACTGGCTGTCTCAGAGCCAAAACAGGAGTGACTGCCTGGCTCCTCCTTGAGAAGGACAGTAAGCAACATCATTGTTAAGAAGCAGTCTCCTCCAATTTCAGGAGGGCTGCGACAGCAGAGTGTCCATCTTAGGGCCATGCAGGTACTCTGGTGCTCTGACATACTAACATGGCTGCCATAACACTCGGTCTTTAAGTTGTAAGCCAGCATTCTCTGAATAGAGTGCATGATGATAGTGTTTGTGCTGAACTTCACGATCAGGTGTGATAATGTGGGAGAAACAGCATGCTTCGTAAAATTAATTTTTATAAAGCCAGCGTTTGCCTCACTGGGATTGTCTGGGTTTTTTCAGTGCCATGTCTGGGAGCTTTCATTTATGAAAGTACTTTATTTCACTCCAGTCTCCTCGGACTTCAGATTACAGTTTTGCATTTCACAGTAGGCAGGGTAAATGACAAAAACCTGGTGTCTTTTTTTTTCTGGGAGGTTTAACAAAAAATATACAGTAGCCTTCCTTAGCTATATCTGTAGTTATTTACATTTTGACTTTTTCATGGGGAAAACAGAATAACGAATGAGACTGCATCTTTTAGAATGTAATCCAGGGTACTTTCTGCCTGTAGAGAGCAGGCATTCTGCTTCTGCAGGGTACAACATAGGAACAAGTTCAGCAAACACGGGGGGGTTTGTTGCTGTGGCACAGGTTGGACTGGGCTTGACTAAGCCTCAATACTTTGCTTCCAGAATTTTCTGGGCTCACTGAAGCATAGAAATCACTTTCACAATGAAAGTTAGCTCTGGGTTAGCTTCAGAGGTCCGAGTTCTGAGAAAACCTACCTACTGCAGGTGAAGTTAATAGTTATGTAACAGTAGATACCTGCTTTAGAAAATTCAGTGTTTTCAAATCCTGCTGTCATTGATCAGCGTCTCCCTCTTCATACCCACAAACATTGCTTTTTGGGCCAGACATTTCCACATGATTAGCTGATACTGGATGCAGCTCAAGTACTGTCTCATGCATCCCTCCTGCTGGTGGCTGTGACTGCTCAGGGCGCTACAAACCAGCCACAGGGCTCAGCTCTGCTATATTACACTCCTGACCCTCCCACATGAAGAGTTTTCCAGGCAGGGACATTATCTTGTCGCACCAGCTACCTAGAGAGACAGTGAAATCCTGTCTGAAGTGGATTACTGCTTGTATGAAAATAATCCCAGATATCCTTGCAGGCAGTTTTAGAGAGATTATAGGTAGCAGAAACAGCAGCAGAAACTTGCAGTGTAACCCAAACCCAGCTCCTGGTGAAACTACCAACCGTGCTGAGCACCTGACTGGGCACTGGATGCCAAAGATGAAGAGGTTCTTGGCTTTTTGGTGACTGCTTTAGCAGAGCCTGCATGGAACCTGGATGTGCAGACCTGGTGGCAGCATCCTTTTGCTGCTGTTGTCCAGCTTTTATGCTTGGAGTCTCTTAACGCCCATGTTTCAGATATGCAGTGTAATTCAGTTAAGTGCTGGGACTGCTGTGACATGAAGACCTAGGACTGACTGAACATAACTGGATTGTGCTGTGTACCATCTTTTGCTTTAGGATGCCTGCTGTGGAGCCCAACCTTCAGCTTGTCTACTGGTGTTGTAAACATAATGAGGGAATTTCAGTGTGATGACTAGTTCATTAAGCTGATAAAGGCCAGCCCTGTGTTTTTCTGATTTGTGATGTGTGAAGGATTAAAAAAAAAATAAATCTATTAATCTTCAGGGCTACTTAAATGTACACAAAACCAGTCAAAACCATCTTTTTTTCTTAGCTCTTTTGTTATCAGGACTTGAGCAGTTCAGCACCTGTCTTAGGACTTCTGGAGACTGCAGGTCAATTTCTAGAACTGAAAATAAGTTCTTCTCTTGCTTTAGATTTTAATTGTAATGGATTCAAGGCATTGAATTGTTGCATGTATATAACCTTTTGTGCTCTTTATTTGTAAGGCATAAGAGCAACTCATCTTGCTTTCTGCTAGACGTACTTTTAACTTTTCTAAGGAGATGCTTTGTCCACTAAGAGCTGTGGCTCAGCATGCTAATAAAACTCACTTTATGCCTTTAAAATGTTTATTCAGAGTGGCCTGGCTAGCTTACAGTAGCTGTGTGGGTGGACTGTCCTTGAATTTTGTAGACTTAATTTAGTACTACACAATACCTAGTGATGGAAAACAGCTATAAATTGTCTGTGTGCAGCCATGCATTATTGATAAAGGGTAGAATAAGCTCAACAATTCCTTTAGTTGATGTTGTTAGTGCAACAGCTAGCTGATTTAAGATTTTCTTCCCCTACTGGCTGCAAAATGTCTCTTCATTTTCAACTCTGAATTTGCTCCTGAATCTTGATTTGTGTGGGTGGGGAGGCTTGCTGTTTCTCCAGTGCAAGTAAATAGAATAGAAATGTATCCACGGAGAAGAAACACTCTCAGTGCTTGGGAGAACTAGGAAAACAGTAAGTCTGACTGTATGCAGAGGATAGAACTTCTTAAAATTGTCACAGTACTGAAAAAACAGAAAATGGAGCATAAGTTGTCACAGTAAAATTTCAACATAAATCCTTTAATATACATGATTTGGCACATGCTTAGAGGAAATGCTTTACTGTGAGCCAGGTGTGCTTTGTAATAACAGCGTTCCTTCAAAGTTCATAAAAAAAAAAAAACCTCAACGGTCTTAAATTTCTCAAGGTGTTTTTCTCTGTTGACACATAAGATGAGTAGAGTGTCTACAGAATGTGATTTACACATAAAGCTGTGCTGTAAACTGAGTGGTTCTTTCTGTAGTTGAACAAACACACAATGAACTGCTCAACAGACAGGAAGTTAATAAACAAAGTAGTGATAAAACAACTTATCAGCAAATCTATCCAAGTTTGCCAAATAACACTGAAGCTTCTTTTTATGCTATAATTTCTGGAATGGTAGCTTCCTGCAGATAATTATTATTCCTATATCACAGTAAGAATGTACAATTTGTGGCAAACAAATACCATCTTTGAATAGTGATTTATTTTGCTCTTTTTGTCTGAGTAAATTTTCTTCAGTAGAAGTGTTCAAAACCTCTGTGTACAGATTTTTTTTTTCTTTATGGAATGTTAAGATAACAAAACACAAATATACATGATCTTCATAAGCTATGTTGAGTTTATAATACTTTATTCTGTGTGGAATTGCTATGCACTAGTTTAGCTTTCTTTATTTTTACAGCCTTTAAAGATGAGAAGTTTTAAATAACAAAGTAATTAGACTTGTTGCGTAGTTTCATTCAGGAGGCGGAAAAAATTAACAGAGGGAAGGTCTAACGTGATTGAGAGTCCTGCTAGGGATTTATATCAAGAATAATTCATTCTTCAAGTTTTTTATTTTCTGATGGAAATCGTGGGGTAAATCAAATACAGATGATTAAAATGAAGAATTCTTACTGACTTTGTAAATCTGACTCCTTCAGTAATAACACCAAGTCATTTATCTTAAGGAGATCTTGGTGCTGTGAGGATCTAAACAAAAGCGACAACAGTTTGAAGAAGATTGTTTTGATGACCAAGATGGTAAATGTTGTGGCTTGCTTAGAAAGTTGCCATGGAAGGGGAATAGGTGGCTTTCCACATACCATCTGATTGAATCCACTGATGTCATCCGGTGGATGAAATGTCTGTAATACAGACATAATGTAGGCAACTGAAAATTCTGTACTGGTGGAAAATTTATTTGATTGTACAGAAAATAAAAGCAATTGGACTTGCTTGTTCTTTTATGTCCAGTATAGGAATTGAAAACATTCTTCACTATTTCTTTTGTTTTTTTTGAAAGGTGCTGAGTCAAAATACTGTTTTTGAAAGCATGGGGTAGGTAAAACCTGTGTGGTCGCATCCATCCCCACCCAGGTGTAGCACCAAGTGCTCTGTCTATGGCAAGTTGCTGCATGCCATAATACAAGAGGGAAAACGCCTGTTCTTTCCATTCTCCTTTCTCCTGGTACAAAAAGATGCACAAAACTTGTTTGGGTTGGACAAAGTTTCAGTGGCCTCTTTCTGGCTTGATCAGAACTGCAAAACCTGTCTTATTTGGAATGCAGCTGCCTTGTGTGCTGGTTGCCTCCCAGTTTTAAGCCTGCAGTGTGGCAGCCTGTTGCCACACCACCATGTGAAGGCTTGGGTGGGATCAGCACTTCTTGCAGAGGGCAGCTGAGTTTTTGTCTAACCCAAAACACCAGCTCTTCCTGCTAGATCATAGGGTACCTGCGTCTCACAGGTACTCCTGTAAAATCTGTTCTGTTTTCTTCTTGATATGTTGTGTTCCCTCCAGTAAATTTGAAGGATGATTAATTGCTTGCTTATCTTAGGGAATTATCATTATAATAATACTGTTACCTGCTCAGAGGAACCCTACAGTGATATAAACTGATTCTCAGTCAGAACCTATAATAATTTCAGTAAAGACTTAGCCCAAACTAACTTTCAGCTGTGAGAACAGTGAATTTTCTGCAAAACCTACAGCAAGTGGAGATACGTCCTTGCTTAATGACTTTAACTATCCATGCTTTGACTTTCTAGAAGCTGTATTTGTGCAGTGAGGTTGGTGAGCCCTTTGCTTTTGCGGAGATAAGTTCTCAGCCCTCCTCTCCCAGCAACCCTTCTGACTGGAGACTCTCAACAGTATGCCAGGGGGCGTTACCCATCTGCTACCTATAGCACATGGAGCCTCTGGGTGGTCTCCTGTGCTTTACCTCTTCTTCCCCCTTCTCTCTTCCTTTTCATGCTACTTTCAATAAGGTATGCTAGAACAGGTGCACAGATTTCCCCAGTGTGCATTAATGCAAACGTGGCTAAGCTGTATGTGGTATAAACGTATGTGGTAAGCAGTAGCAGGAGAAGCGCTGTGTAGGTAGAAACTGAGCTATGTTGTTTGACAGAACAGTTGTGCCTCCAACTAATTACAAAATTATTGAATAAGCAGGTATGAGTTGCCTCACTGCAAACCAAGTATCTGAAGCATGATCTTCTAGTGTTCCAGTCTGCTTTCAAATGTAAGTTTTGGATCTAGCATAATCCTGAGTTATTCTTCAGTGTTCCTTACCTGGCTTCATTCTAGTCTAATCAAGGTTATTCTTATGCACCTGATTTACTGTACTATACAATGTAGACTTTATTTGTTTCTCTGTTTATATTGTGTTCTTGAAAGGTGCCTGTAGTGTCTTTGTAAGAAAGGCTTTGCTGGAATGTAAAGCTAAATCCAGAATAAGTTTTTGTGGCTGGAGAGCTCCTGTTTTAAGAGAGCATCTGTAGTGACAGGGCTTAATGTATTGTGAGGCCTAAGGAAGTTCTTCCCCAATGGTTTGGAAATAAGTAACTGTTTTTCATGAATCATCACCTGGGGCTTCCAAGATGGAGGTGTGAGACTTTCTTTGGAGTAAAATCAGAAGTGACTTAAGTGAGTTGTGTTCTGGCTTTCACTGCCTGCTTTACCCTGGCCTCAAATGTTCTGATGTCATTTGCTGCCTTGCTGTCATGCAGTGGCAGTTGAAGAGGGACTCAGCTGCCTTAGTAGAGATGCTTCGCTGTGGTAAAACATGTTTTCCTTGGTAATGAAGGCTACACAGGGAACTAAATGCATGCTGTTGCTTCACAAATGTGTGAAAGTCCAGATGTTAACAATGTGACAGACATGCCAGAGAGAGCTAAGCACAGGGACTTAGGAGTTGTCATAGCAGAATGCAGCCTAGTTATCAGGAACTTGAGGCTCTGGCTCCCTTCTCCAGTAGCTTCTCCCACTGTGTTGTCTGTTGCTCTGCTAGTTCCTTCTGCGGGACAGAGGAGGGGAGCATCTGCACAGCACAATGTAGAAGGCCCAGTATTAGTAGTGACTAATAGGTTATTGGGGTTTATAACATTCTGAAACCTCTGAGTCACTTCTCTGAGAAGTGAGTAGTTAATACTGTTTTCTGATTTTCTTCTTTCCTGAACAAATTTTCAAGCTGCTGAACACCTTCAAAAGAGTGGGTGGAAAATATATTTTCAGAGATGCTGGAATCTGGCCATGACTCCCAAAGGGAAAAACAGTTCTCATGCCAAATGCAGAAGGGTGGCAAGACATCTCATTTTAAATCTGCCTTTGGGGAAGGATGGATTATTGCATGTTCTGGCCAAATTAAAAACTGCAGAAAGGAGGGGAAGGTGTTTTCTGACAGGTTACTCCTTATTTGTGAGTAATGCTGATATCTCAACTTGTTTCTGTCACATCACTTCATGTTAACTGCTCTCTTCATTTTGTTCTGAATTCTTTAGTATAAAACTAAGTGCCAACTTCCCACTGTTTTAAGAGGGGGAGAAGATGGTGTATTTCAAGAAAACTCTTGGCACTTTAAAGAGAAATGGAGAAGGCAGGAAAGTGCCTTTCAAACTTGTAGTAATTAATGGAATTTCTAGTCAGGGAGGAGTTTGGTGTGTTTGATGTAACTTGGCAGCAGAAATATGCATCTCATTTTCTGTGTGTATATTTACTTAACTTTCAGCTGTGCATTAAATGTGCCTATAAAATTCCTTTTAGTCATGGCTGAGATCAGATTAAGCAGGTAAGTATGGATTTAAATGTATAATAATGTAGCTTGGTTAAGACTGGCTAACTGGGATTGGTTTTTAATTGAAAATGCACAGGAATAAGAATCAGTCATTTCTAAGTTGAATCTCCCTTTGGATAGTGCAGCAATATCTGTGTTGAAAAGGGGAGGTTGTTGAGGGGTTGTGTCCTTTGCAAGGCATCTAAAACAATTTATGATCTGCCAGTGGTTGCTGAGTAATTGGATGGTATTGGAAATAAGCTTTCTCTTTAGATAGTTAAGAAAATGAAGTGCTCAGTAGTTCAGGGAATCTTGATGGCAAAAACAAACAAAAGAACATGGGACGTGCATAAGCAATGAGCTGTGGTTTGAACAAGTTTAAAGGAAACATTTTATTCTGCTCGTTCACTCCTCAGACTTACGTACCTCTTTTGCAGTGAGGTTTTCCCCACAATAGAGGAGTATATACCCTACTCATGAGAGTCCAGTGTTATCTGTGATATTAACCTATCTGCACAGAGCTTTTTTGGAATGCAAATGGAATTACTTTGTGGAGATGTGTGTATTTGCTTTAGAGATGGGCAATGGTTCTTGATTTTATGATTGCTAATATATTGAGCAACACATACGCAAAGCCCAGATTTTGAAAGGAATATGATAAGCATTATTTCAGCTCCAGAGGTTGACTTTCCTACTTCTTGTGAAGGTGACTGAGGTTTTCCTCACTGTATGGCAAAATTTTCTGTTCTTGGGTTGCCAAAGGCTCTTTGAGAGTGATGGTACAGATAATTTGTGCAAGTCATATGAGCTGACTACAGCAGTTATAATGCACAGAACTGTGAACCATAAGTTCCAGATGCATGTGCTTGTTGTATGAATAATGAATATACAGGCAGGATCACATAAAAGGACAGTGTTAAGAGCTTAGAGAAAGAGGAGTATTGAACAGAGGCTGTACAGCAGATAACTTATTTGAGTTACTGGCAGTGGAGAGGGTACATCCTTGGACAGGAATGGCTGCCTTTAATCAGTTCAGGGAGGAATATATTGGAGAAAAAATTGTAAAATTATGGAAGGCTTTTAATTTGTTATAGTTTTAAAATCCAAAATATAAGTTATGGGAGTTTCTCTGTAGTAATAATGTGGTTAGAATAGTTTATAGTAGGGAATGTGTTGATATACAGGTAATCTGTATAGCCTACAGCTGTTTTTGTCTCTGTAAACCTCAAATACAGTGGTTGGTCTGAAGAAATGAATAAAGGTGGGAAAGCAACAAGATACACTGAGAATACAAGAAATGTGAGGTAGATTTAATTGGTTTGTTGAAGATGGCTCCTGCCTCATAAGATTTTATTATTATTGTTTTCCCTGGGGTTTTTTGTCTTTATATTTTCTCCACTGAATGCTTTGGAGAGGCATTTTGACACTATTATTAAATTCTATCCACATATGTTACTATAGCATTCTTTTTTTCATTGTCCCCTTTGGAGAAGAAATCCATAAAGTGGATTAAAAATTAAGTGAACTGAGCTGTCATTTGGAACTGCGTTAGCACTACATCGCTCTTAATGTACTGCATTGTGGTATTAATTATTATCATTATAATTGATTAATAATTTATAATTATATTATAATAATTATTAAAATTAATAATATTATGGAAAAGGCTTTTAAGCAGTAAACAGGAACAGATGTAGCTGCAGGAGCTTGAACTTCTATCTGGTGGGGTTTCCTTGTCTAGGTCAGAGCTGGGGAGTTGTCATGGCAGTTCAGAAAGGGAGAGATGCTAGTGCAACATGCTGCTCAGCAGAGGCTGACCTGCCAGAACAAACCTGTGGTGTGGTGAAATAAATCAGATGAGCAAGACTTAGCCAGAACCTGTGTAAGGAACAGGACAGAACTGTGTGGTAACAGCAGTTTATTTTAATTGTTTTGTTTTGATACTGTTTTGCTCTTAGCACAGCAATTCAGGGAGTTGCTGTGCGTGGGGTTTCGATGTACAGCTGCAAAAGCAGTTTCAATTCTTAGACAATGGAGAGTGAAATTATAGAGTTTAATTTTAAGAGGTATTAACTGTTCATACTCAAGTCCATCAGCACATTCTTTTAGAGAGAAGCATGTCCAAGGTCCTGCGTTCATTCTCTTTTTCATCTATTTTAATTGATAAAAGCTCTTTCTATCTGGCTGTTGTATCTCAGGTACCTGTGACCTCTGTATCATACAACAAAAGTCAGGATCCCTGCAGAGAGCTCTCTGAGCACTTCTGCTGCACGCAGAGTACTGCTGGAGCAGTCCTAATAATTAAATACATAAAAGCAGTGCCTCCATTTTTATGATGTTGGCCTACCACAGCCAACAAGTCTTCCCTGCAGAGGGAATGCTGCTAGACATGGGCACTGCTACTGGTACTGCTCTAAGGGTTTGGGAAGGGAGTAAGGTTAAAGCTATGTGTGGTATTCCCCCACCACTCTCACCACTCAGACATCAGTACAGCACACCTTTGGGTATTATTTGTAGGTGCTATGGATCCCTCCTTCAGATTAGATTTTTTGTGGGAGCCCAAGGAGAAGGCTTGTATTGCATGAGACAAACCTTCACTTTGTGGGGGAGTGGAAGGAGTGGCACACTGCCCTCTCAGGATTGAAAGGGTATAAGGAAGCTAGCAGGACACCTGGCAGTTTGCTTTGCCTGACAACTCTCTTGCCTGTGCACAGATCACTTAATAGGTGTAGAAGTCTTGAAGGAAACTGGAACTTGTCTCTTCATCTGCTTGTATCCAGTGTCATTCTGAAGGGAAATTGGATGCTGGCTTAGGTTTCTGTAAGGGAGGAGATAAGCTCTAAAGAATCTGAGATCCTGAGAACCTCCAGTGCAGAGATAAGCTACAAGGAATAGTGCTATTTCTTGTGGCTTTGGTGCCTTCATGGTGCCTTACAGACAGTATGTAGATAACTTTCTTTTATTTATTTCAGCAGACATATAAACTTTATAATGGATGTGGTGTGTGTAATTTCCCCTTATGTCTTCTGTGGCAGTACATGCACATTCACAGTATGCAATACTGATGGAATGCTTTAATTTTTAAAAGGTGGTTTGTATACTTGATACTCTGCACAGGATATGTGGATGCAGAATAAGTTTGCTACAGAGCTTCAGTCATTTCAGTCTAGCCATTGACAACTGTTTCAGTGGATGGAAGAGTTATTTTCTTATCAAAGTGTTATCTCAACAGTGTTCTGCTCTACGCTTCAGAGTATTTACATAAATATTTGTTATAAGCCTGTAACAAGGTGCATATGTGTATGATGTATGAAAGAAGCAGAAAACCTTAGGCACACAGTCATTATGGGAAAATTAGTCTAAACTGTCTATACAGGAAAGATAATTTGGCTGCTTTATTGTGCTTGGCTGGGCTGAAAGTCTCTTTATTTTTGCAAACATTGTTTATTGCAGACTTTAATGAGGATTAAATGATCTTCTAGGTATTGGAAAACAGCAAGGGCAGAGAGAGAACTCCTTTTACCTGTATTTTTGTGCTAGGCTTTGCACACGTTTGTGTCAAAGTCTTCAGCAGCGAGGTTAAAAGTTGCATCTTTGTGTTGTCTTTTCCTGTATGTTGGTGTCTTGATGAATTCCATTGGTCTCTCCACTGTCTCCTGGTATTTATGCATAAAAGTACAAGCTGCTTCAAGAATAATAAGTTTTCTAAGTAGGCTGCAGGGTGTCAGAAGCTTGGCTCGCTTCATGGATGAAAGCATTAAAGGCAAGGATTTATGATGGGAAGGATCCCAGGGTTTCTGTATCAGTAGCCATCTGTATCAGCCCTGCCAGAAATGTTTTTTTTTTCTGGGAGAACAGGGAGCAGGCAGTCCTTGGTGCTAATTTTTGGTCTTTTGCTTCCTACAATCTGGAACTACAAGGATGGCAGAGATGAACTGTGGTGCCTCTGCCAAGGAGTGCCCAAGCAGGCTGCATCCCAGCTTCCTGCTGCAGTCATCCCTATAGGACTGCTAGACCCCTTCTGCCTTCTTGCTCCATGGGGAAGGTGGCCACATCAAGCTTTCTCAGTATTCTTCATAGTTCCTGGTGGCTCTCCTGAGCTGTGGGCAAAAGCAAGCCTCCAACAGCCACCATGGCCATTCACTGGTTGTCACTGTTGTCCTTCTTCTGTGCCTGCCTGCAGAATAAGTCTGCAAACCTGACTTGATGTAGCACTGTCTTATCACTGTGCATTGACAAATGTTCTAGTTGTGTTCATGCACTTTCTAGCATGCTGCATGGCCTCTGCTATTCCAGTGGAGCATTGCCTCTTCAGCTTGGCTCAGCAGTCGGTGCCTGGGGTGCTCCACACCCTTCTGCCACCTCAGTGCAGTGTTTCTTTCACCCCCCAGCTTTGCAAGGCAGAGCGTCCTCTGTTCAGTGTATTCAAAATGCCCTAAGCAAGTCCAGGGAGGAGTTACAGCCCCTGAGAAACCTACTGCATGTGGACTGGTCTTTACCTGCTTTAATTGGGGGTTGCATTTATGGGGGGGTTGCACTTGATCTCTTGAGGTCCCTGTGATGTGCTAGCCAGGTGAGGCTGCCAGAGTTCAGAC
The DNA here is from genome assembly GCA_023055505.1 of Callipepla californica brunnescens. Lineage (NCBI taxonomy): Eukaryota > Metazoa > Chordata > Aves > Galliformes > Odontophoridae > Callipepla > Callipepla californica. Next base: position 232,433 of record JALIRH010000094.1, read on the forward strand.
CCCTGTGGAAGTGGGACTGCTCTTAAACTAGCCTGCTTTGGGTTCTAAAGAGTAATAAAATAAATAATAATGTGGTGCTAATACTACACAAAATTAGTTCAATGCAAATAATTTGCTTTGACATCAGCACCATTTGTGAGTGAATTAGTCTAAAGGTTAGGATGTGACTCATTCTGCTAGTCTTGCTGTCTCCTGGTATGAAAGCCTCAAGGGGCAAACTGGGCTGAAGGGTGAATACAGGTGGATTTCATGAGCTTGTACAGTAAGTACAGTTACTGAATCTGGATATTGCCCTGTGGCATTTGTGATGGGAATGCAACTTTTGTCAGAGAGGCAGTGCTGTACTTCTTAGTCTTGCTGTTTGATGCTTTCTGTGTGCGGAGCTGCTGAACAGCTGGTCTGAAACTGAGGGTCTGAATGTGGGCTGCTTTGAGCCATGGCCAGAAACATGCAGCCCAACATCCGCAAAGAGTTCTGGACAAATCTGCAGGGTTGGTTTTGTGTGACAGCCACTTCCAGTCAGAGGGCTGCTGCACTGCCCTGACCACAGGGAACAGGTAGCCTTGCAGGTGATAAAAGGCAGAAGAAATGTGTTAAAGGCTTTGGTATGTGAAATCTTTGTAGCTTTTTCCTGCTCAGAATAGTCTATGGAGACCTGGTTTTCCCATAGGGCTCTACCTGTACCAGACCAGAAGTCCTGGCTCATGTAGTAGGTAGCGTAATAGCAAAAAAAACAACAAAATGTGTTGCACAAAGTGATCATCGAGATAGTGAGAAAGAAAAGCCACAAACTAAGTTGTCTAAAAAAGAAAGCTTTGGGGATTGCTAGGAGTCTCTCTGTAACTGCTGTGACAGTGAGCAGGAGCCACAGTTGGCAGCGAATGCTTCTGTTTTTCTCGAGCTAGGTTGCATTAGGACTGAGCAATCAGGTAGTATCTCTGTAAATCTGCCCTGAAGGGTGTTCTCTCTGTTCAACAGGATGGCCTCCTTTACAAACACTTTTTCATAACATACTGTGTATATAAATAAACCATGCTAATTAGAAAGATGAGCAGATTTTCCTGTCATCTGTCTGTGAAGAACAAATTTTTCTATACAGCATATTGCGGGTGCAGAAAAGGCCTTTATTTACTAGTCAGTGGGAATCCCTATGTTTGCTAAGCTTCTCTCAGAAAACATGACTGAGTAGGTGTTTCTTCGTAAAATACCCTATTCATAGATGAACAATATCGTGCTGCACAAGGTGAGTTCCATCTGTGGGCACTCTTGTACAACCTGACAGAGCTAGTCAAGGTATTTCCATGCCTTTGAAATTGAGTTAGCAATTCTGGATAAGTTCTGGCATGTGTCTGTGGAGATAGGCACAAATTCTGTATCCTTTGAAATGTAGTTGCAAATCACTTGGGAATGCTGTGCTCATTAAAAACAAACAAAATAGAAAAATCTTTGTGTCTGGAATGCCCTGTGAAATACAAGCTCTTCATACTGTTCTTAGGTTCTTTCCAGACCTGTAAAGTTAAGCATTTGTTCATGAAAAGATGAAGCTGAATACTGAAAAATAACGCAGTAACTTTAATCCACATTAATCTGTTAATGTTGGTGGTGGAAGAAACAAACTGGAGTGGTGACTTGCCTCTGTCATAACATAATCAGCCCATAGGGTTCAGCCTTGTCTGAGAGTGACCAGAGTGCCCAAGGCACACAAGAACAGGGCAGGCACATTCTGCATTCTGACCATAGATTCCAGCTTCCAGCAATTTGTGGTCTGGAGCTTACTCAAGACAGAGAAAATCGGAGAGTTTTTTGCATTTCCAGTAGCCCTTGGTGTACAAATCATGTTTATTTTTTTTTGTCTGCTTTTTAAGTAGGTGTGGACCTTCATCATGGTCAACAGCTTGTAGCAAGGGTATCCATACCTTTATCTGTATGGTGTATGAATATGCCTCATTTCTACTTTTTTTGCTTGAGTGTCCTCAAGTTTAGAAATATGGAAACACTGATTCCTTGTTAATCTTTTCCAAAGTGCATACTTAGTATCTTTTTCTATTAAATGAATGTTCTTTTTTTTCTTCCCATATAATTCAGTTACATTTCAAAGTAAAATTGAAAAGTCTATATTCATACAGAAAACAAAGTATAGTAAATACCACCTCTTCCCCATTCTTACATCTCTCTCCCAACTAAGTACTGGGAAAAATATGTGGTTATCCTTGCTGTTGCCAGGGGCTTGTTTTTAAACTGGTAAAAACACAATCAAGAAACTCTTAAATACATTTTTGTATTCCATTCTGAGAGTTTCTAGCCCTGAAAAAAGGAGGAGGAGAGCAAGAATCAAGGAGATCCTGTTCTGTTTGTGCATACATTAGCAGAAAGACCAGGGATTTTACATATTTAAGAAGGAGTTGCTTTTCTTTTCGTAGTGCTTGGTAGGTGTGAGAGAGGAGGAAACATTACTGTCTGCCAGGAAACTCAGGTTTGGTCTCTTAATTGTCATGATATCATCAGTGTCACCACTCATCAGCTCTGACTTCAGATGGTGAAACCTGAATTTCCAATGCTGTGAGCTGGGCACTGCTGTTTCCCCACACCTCTGTCTGATCGCCTTTCAAGTAGAACTTGTTGCTGGGAGAAACACCATTGAAAGCTCTTGCTATCAAGAGATCCAAATAGTGTCCCTTTGTGTGGTGGTTAGGTGGCCACAGACTGGCTAGCATGGGTGCAGGTACAGCAGAGTGGAGCTGCAGGTGAAGTTCATGTTTCTTGAAGTCGTGATGACAGCTGACTGCTGAGACTTTGGCTGTAAGAGATAGTCACTATGGCCCTTAGAACTGCCTCACAGGACTGTGACTACTTCCAGCGGGCTTACGCTGTCCTCTCACCATGGTGCCTTCCAGATGGACCTGTTAGCCTTCTCCTTATGTTTCAGTAACTTGGGAAAGGTAGGTTTTCAAGAAAAAGAATTGGAATGGGTCCAGTCAATTTTAGACAAAGCTTTTCTGTTGCTGAAGGACAAGACAGCTCTAAACAGAAGAGACTCCTGCCTTGACCTCCTTTAGCAACACTTGCTCTTCTGGGCATGGATGTGTCTGAATTTTTCCAGTGGCTGTCAGTGCTGTGGGCTGCTGCACATCCCTCCCTGTAGTGTCATCTGTTTCTCTGAAGGAAGCTCTATTCTATTACCAAGGGAATGAGCTCGGAAGGAAGGTGTCAGACTGGTGCTTGTCCACTGACTAGTGATCAGGCCTCTTAGGGCTGTTCACTGACTGAGCAGAGTGAAGGCAACCACGTTCCACTTTAAGTGTACTGTTTTTCTTCCTGAGGATTTTACAGTGCAACACAAAACCTCTAGCAGTTGATCACAATGCACAATTTCTCCCAGACTGTGCCAGTAGCAGAGGTGGTTGTGCTTTTGTTTGTCTGTTTCTTTTTTAAGAAAAGCTTTAGATGCTTATTAATATGCAAGTCCTGCTCCTTGAGCCTCTTCCCTTGCCTCTGTGTTTTTGGTAAATTGGGGGAACATCTTTATAAGGAGGCCAAAGAGCTTTCAGTTTCTCTCCAGGATGCCACTGAGAGACAGATGTGTTGTGCTGGGGAAAGCTGGGCAGGAGGCTGTGGTTCTGAGGAGCTTCCTTTCCACAGCAGGAAGGCCACCCTGGTTGCTCTCCCAAAGGTTCTGAGCAAACTAACTGCACGAGCACTGTGCCTGAAAGCCTCTGGTGGGCCAGCTTACATGGACACCAGATCTCCTTGAACAACTTCAATGGCTAGACTGGGGTATAGAAAATTAAAATAATGGCTTTGAGCAGGGTGCTAATTTAAATAAAGCTTTTACTGATACAGGTGTCTCTTTCAAGGTGTCTCATTACCAAGGGTGAGGGTGTTGTGTTCTATACACAAACACTCTTGCTGTTCAACAGTGAGAGACAGCAAGCTGCTAAGAACTAAATGCTTTCAGTATTCCCCCAAAAGCATTGCTATGCGCAGTGTGAGATGTGGACCATAAGGGATATTAAATCATCATGCAAGTCAGGCACCTGACTTGGAAACAGGTTTAATTGTTTTTTGTTTTTTTTCCCTTTGCGACTTGGTGGAGTGCAGCAGGGAAGTGGCTGCGTTTACTCTAACGTTTAACTCTTGGTGTTGGTTACTTCTGGAAGCAGCTATACAGCCAGCGGTACTTTGGCATTAGATATAGCATAATGATTAGTGTAACATGCAAACAGTAATTTTGTTGTAATATCTGCCACCCTCTTGGGGTGAGGCTGCATGTTTTCCCTCTGGGCTGACACTTGCTGAATGCATTTCATTAGGTTCCCAGACACACCCTGGTTTCTGTGCAATTGGTGTGCTTATTAAAAAGGGAGCAGATAAACCTCTTCTGTTCCCAATACCCAATTTAGTAATAAACTCATTTCTATCTGTGAACAAGTTTTTTGTCTCCCTTGTAATGTGGTCTTCAGTTAGCAAAGGAGAGAGGTCTGTGTTGGCCACTGAGTATAAAGGAGAAGAAAGGCGTGCAGTTCATATCCCCTTTCACTGGTATGTGTGGGAGAAACACTGGCAACCTTCTCCCTTAAAATTAACAGTTGCAGCTTTCTTTTAGGAAAAAATAAAACAAAAAAACACCCCCACACCTCTTTGCACTAGGTGGCAGTGTGGATAGTTCCATGGGAAACTTGGTTTTAATTGCAGAAATTGTAATAATGGCAGTAAATAATAGTATTCAGCATAAAAATCATTCTGCACTGAGCACCATTCTCTTTGTCTGATGTGTGCTTTTTGAGAAGTGGGGACTCCAGGTCTGAAAAGCTCTGGTAGGAGGCACCTATTCTCAAAATCACAAATAATTGTGTTGTTTAATTTTGTTTGTTTGTTTGTTTGTTTTGTGTTTTTGTTTTGTTTTGATTTTTTGCTTTTCACATTTTCTTGCCTTTCTAAACTGCTGAATTCCTGTAGGGCTGAGGATTCATCCACTCACTTTTAAAGATGTGCTGGTGCCAGTGTTGCCATCTTCCATACATACCCCTTGAGGACAATTCTGGGGAGAGTAGGGACAATTACTGAATTGCTTAGGAATGCACTGTAATTATTATTATCTGCTATGATTGTGGATTCCTGGCCATGTGTTGGACGGTAGATATACCAAGCACAGATATCCTGAAGGAGTTATCTCAAGTCACAGTAATGAAAAAGGTCATATTTCCATATATAAAATATTAAGCATAGTAACTAAGCCTAGCTAAGTAACAAGACATTATCCTGTATTTGAGGGTCCACATGTTCTAGTGCGTCACTAGAAGAGCAGACCTGAAGTGAGAAGTGGTTCCTCTCTGAGCAGCCTTTCAGACACTGACAAAGTTAAAGGTCTGTGTTCTTCTCAGCCATTTATGACAAACCATTTCTGTCTTTATGATGGCTTAGTTTGCATCTGTATATTTTGTCCTTAACAATACTTGGGATTTCTCCTTGAAAGGAACCCACAGTAATCAATGATAAATCCACTTGCATTTTTATTACAAGTTAGGGAAAAAACAAACAAGCTGCTGTCAAATGTAAGAAGGCGTTTTGAATTATGCTGAAGAGGTTGCTCAGATAGAAAAAGTAATATGCAGGCACCTCAGTGAAAAACTTTTACTTGTCTTAAATATTCAGAAGTGTGTTTCACCAAGTGTTTTGTGGGATATCATTTACCTCTTATATGTAATTAAAATAAGACATTAAAATCAGTGATTTGAGACGACATCAGGAAGTTTTAAGACCAAGTTAATGACATGGGTAGAAGAGTGAATTATGAAATCTTTAATCACAAATAGGCATTGAGTATGCAGCTGTTATGCTGTACTGAAGGAATCTTTCCTGGAGGACTTGTACAAGCTGCATGAGGTAGCAGAGAATAAACTTTGGCTTGCAAACTATCAGATCTGACATCTGTGAAGCAAAAGCTAGTTAATGCATATAATATTATGTCTACATAAGAAAAGCTTTCAAATAAAAGTGCAGTTATTTTTATTTATTTTTTATTTTTTTTACAATACTGAGAAGAAGGCAAGCAGTTTGGGGAAGAAATAAATGAAATAATTGGTGTTCTTGATCTCGGTGATATATCTTCTACAAAAAGCTGTACTACTTAAGACTAGTTAAGTAGAAATAAAGTGGCTGAAATAAGCTTCTTTATAATAAAGCTTCTTTTATTCTTTCTCTAGAAGAGACAGAATCTGTCTCCTTTAGATGGCTGCCGGTTAACACATGTAATTATTCCTTAATTTGAATACAGAATCACAAAACTGTAGGATCTGGAAGGGACCTCTAGAGATCATGAGTCTAACCCCCCTGCCAAAGCAGCTCCCTAGCCCAGGCTGCACAGGTAGGCGTCCAGGTGGGTCTTGAACGTCTCCAGAGAAGGAGACTCCACCACCTCTCTGCGCAGCCTGTGCCAGTGCTCCATCACTGCACTGTGAAGAAGTTCCCATGTACATTTGTGTGGAACTTCCTATGATTCAGTTTGTGACAGTTTCCCCTTGTTCTGTTGTCACGCACTGCAGAGAAGAGTCCAGCCTCATCCCTTTGCCTCAATTAGATATTTACAATTGTGGATCACATCCCCTCTGGGTCTTCATTTTTCAAGGCTGAACAGACCCAGGTCTCAGCCTTTTCTCATAGGAGAGCTGCTCCACACCCTTTATCATCTCTGTGTCCCTCTGCTGGACTCTTTCAAGGAGATCCCTGTCTTTTTTGTACTGGGGAGCCCAGAACTGGACACAGTACTCCAGGTGAAGCCACACCAGGGCAGGGTAGAGGGGGAGGATGACCTCCCTCATCGTGCTAGCCATGTTATTTTTAATGCATCCCAGGATCCCATTAGGCTTCGTGGCCACCAAGGCGTACTGCCAGCCTGTTATCCATCAGGACACTCAGGTCTCTTTCCTCAGACCTCTTCTCCATCAGGTCATCCCCCAACCTGTATCAATGCATGCGGTTGTTCCTTCCTAGGTGCAAGACTCTACACTTGCTCGTTAAACCTCATCTGGTTCCTTTCTTCCCAACTCTCCAGCCTGTCCAGGTCTCGCTGAATGGCAGCACAGTGTGTCACATGTGTCAGCCATTCCTCCCAGCTTTGTATCATCAGCAAACTTTTTGAGGGTGGACTCTATCCCCTCATCAAGGTTGCTGATGAAGATGTTGAACAGGACAAGACCCAGCACTCATCCCTGAGGAACACTGCTAAGAACAGGCCTAAATACAATTTAAAAACTTACATTATTGGAATGATTGGCTATTTCCCTGTCTCCCATTGCTCTTTGGCCATGCTTCTTTTAAGTTTCTTGGCTAATGAGGCCAAAATTGCCACGTGATACAGGCTGGATTCGATAATTAAATGCAAATAAGAATTTAATTTCTTTTAAACAAGGAAAGCAAATTGGATTCAATTTATGTGCTGTCTGTATGATTGAAAGGAACAGTGCTGGGAACTAGTCTGGATTTCTGTATAAAGAGTGAAAATTTATATTTACTGATATTTTTACATCTCAGCTCTCAGCAGAGGTACAAAGTATAGCTCTAGGAAAACACAGCCAGTAAATTAGGAGCACAGAGTCTACAAGGGAACTTGTTGTACGGTTGCCCTATTTTGAGCAGCAGAGTCATAGAGGGCTGTGTAAAAGAATTGTCACTTGAACGTGAAACTCTTTATCTTGCTACCACAGGGAATATTTGTTGTTGGAACAGGACCTTCTTTTTGTAAGAAGAAGATAAGTGAAACGTAGACAAAGATTAGCCTCTTGCTGAAGGAGCACGTCATTTCTAAACACAGCCTGTTTGCTGTCTTACTTAACTTTTCTGGCAATTCTCATGGCTGCTGGTCAGAGTTGCTACTGCTCTGTGATACTGGGGGTACTCCCCTGATTTACTGTCAGCTGTTTGTGCCTCTGCGATTCACAGCCGTCCTAGAGGCTGTAGTCTTGTGTGCTGTTAATAAAATTGGGACTTTCACCCACTTGTAAAATGTCTTGTTTTTCTTAAATGTTAAGCTAATGGCCTAGTGGTTTATTCAGAAATGCAATTCGTTCAGCTGTAATCATTGTAAGAGGTTGTTTGTTTGTTTGTTTGTTTGTTTTTTAAAGGGCTAGGACTTTGCTTTATAAAACAAACAGATATGCTTACTGTTTTGTTTTGAGATAGGTAACTGGGATGCAACTGCAAAGTCAAGTTTACATTTATGTAAGTGTCTTGCTGGCGTACTAAATGAATAAACAGTGATATGTTCTATAGAAAATATTAAGAAAATACAGAATTTCAGGGTTTGAAAGGACTTCTAGAGATTGAGTCCAGTCCTGCTGCTAAAGCAGGTAAGGTCGCACAGGTAGGCATCCAAATGAGTCTTGAATATTCACCTCCATAGAAGATTCCACAGCCTCTGTATGCAACCTGTTCCATCAACTTTACTTTAAAGAAGTTCTTCTAAATGTTTTATGGAGCTTCCAATGTATGCCATTCCTTTTTGTCCTATCAATGTTCACCACTGAGAAGACACTGGACTCGTCCATTTGCCTCCCACCTCCCTTGAGAAATTTATAAAGAGTAATCAAATGCCTTCTCAGTCTTCTTTCCCTAGGCTGAACAGACCCAGGTTAATCAGCCTTCCCTCATATGAGAGGTGCTTCAGGTCCTTTATCATCTTTGTGGCCCTCTGCTGGACTCCATCTAGGAGATCCCAGCCTTTTCTGAACTGGGGAGCCCCAAACTGGACACAGTAGTATAAATGTGGCCTCAGCAGGGCAGAGTAGGGGGGGAGGATCACTTCCTTTGATGAGTATGCATCCTATCTGAAGAAGATGTAATTGGGTTTGTCTGTAAACTCCACAGCATGCCTAAGCTTTTTTTGTTAAAAAGGAAAAAAAAAACAAAAAAGGAAAAGAAAAGAAAAAAGTGTAAGTAGAATGTTTTGATTTTTCGCCTCTACTTTTGTCTGATTTCTATGTCTGTCTTGTATTGGAGAAGAGGTTAGTAGCTGTAGGGACTACTCTTTCTGATCTGTTTTTTAAGTGAGTAGAAAACTACCCCTCTCCCACATTCTTTTTTCATCTCCTCCACCAGTATACTCCACAGTATTTGTTCCCTAGGGCTGCTTATTAAGAATCACTAGTATTTGTTTCACACTGTGGTACTGAGCAAACAAACAAAAGCATCAACCCCTCCTCCCAATTTAGACCAACATACGACCTTAAAAAAACTAACTGTGATGATGAAAAGGTTGTGGTCTACCAAAGATAAATGGAAATACATGCATACTATAATATAAAAGTTATGGAAAATTGGGTAATAACTGGTTTGCATTATGCAGTAACCACTGGGCTGAGTGTGCTTTAAGTAACATATTTCTGTGAGTAACAAAGGAGGAGTTTTTTGACAGGAACAGTTGCTGAACTCATGTGTTTCAACCAGCAGCAAAGGGAAGTAGTAGTAGTTTTGCAGTTATCTTGGTGTTGAATGGTTTCTTGTAGTAGTGAAGCCTCTGGAAGGATAACTTCATTTACGCCAAAGAAAACTGCTGGATGCTTTTAGCACAGATTTTCAGGATGTTTTCATTATTGGTTGAACTAATTTGAACTGACTGAAGGGGGAGCAGAGAGTTTTCTGAAGCACCAGCCAGAGTGCTGGAAAATGACACTTTTGGTCATTTCTACCTTTGTGTTAATTATTTACCATTTCACAGTATTTAATATTAGAATCATAGAATGGTTTGGACTGGAATGGACCTCAAAGATGATCTAGTTCCAACCATCCTCCCACTGGCAGGGTTGCCACCCACCAGATGAGGCTGCCCAGAAGTCTATCCAACCTGACCTTGAGCACTTCCAGGGACAGAGCTTCTCTGAGCTAAGTCTTTCTTGTTAGGGCTACTCTCAATGAGTTCTTCTCCTAGTCTGTACTCGTATCTGAAGTTGCCTAAATAGAAGTGCAGCACCTTGTACTTGGCTTTGTTGAACCTTGTTAGGCTCACATGGGCCCAGTTTTCAATTACTGTCTAGTTACTATCAGTTTTTCTGCTGACTTTACTAGTTTTTAAACTGTGTTGAAGAGCTCTTTGTTTTACAGGCTGATAGAGAAACATAGGTTCCTAGCATTATTAAGGTTGGATAAGACCACTGTGATCATCTAGTCCAACCATCAGCCCATCCCCACTATATCCACTAAGCATGTTTGTTAGTGCTACATTTTAACACTTCCAGGGATGGTGACTCCCATCGCCTCCCTGGGCATCCTGTACTTAACCACTCTTTCTCAGAAATGTTTCTTAACAGCCAGTCTGATCCTCTCCTTGTGCAACTTAAGGCCATTATCTCCTATCCTATCACTGTTATGTGGGAGAAGAGGCTTATCCCCTCCCTTGCCACAACACCCTTTTAGGTAGTTATGGAGAGCATTAAGGTCTCCCCTGAGTCGCCTCTTCTCCAGACGGAACAATCCCAGATCCCTCAGCCACTCCTCATAAAACTTGTGCTGCAGACCCTTCACAGATCTGCCCTTCTTTGGACACGCTCCAGGGCCTCAGTGTCTTTCTTTTAGAAAAAAAAAAAAAAGCATGGAACACATTATGAATTTGCATATCATATATATATATATGTTCTCTCTCTCTGAGAAAGACCTTGGTTTTGGAATTGTTGAGAAACAAGATGGCTCCGTAAGCTGCTGTGCCTTGCAAGTACCAGAGGCACTGGCAGCTGGATGAATTGGTCAGCACTTTTAAGTGCTTTGCTAGAAGGGCTGACAAAATGTAGGAAGTGAGGAGCAGTGTTAAAGAAAGCAACTTTGAGGATTTGTTGCTGCCAGGCAGCACTTTCCAGAGCATAAATATGGTCTGTTTTTCTAAGAATCTATTGAACTTTTAACTTCTTATGGAAATGCTAGGAAAGCATTTCTGAAATAATTTCAAGTCAACTTATCAGTGTTACTATGTTGGAGATAGTATAAGCCTTTTACAATGGTGCTGAAAAGTACACCTTCTCCCCATCAAAAGCAAGCAGAAAAAAGAAAACAAGCTCAAACCAACCTCCCAACCCCTAAAAAAGGAAAAAAAAAAAAAAAAAAAGCCAACAAGCTAATAACGTAACATCTTCCTGTTTGAGAAAGAGAATAAAATGTTCTTTTTTTTTTCTCTGATATTTTTGGCCTCCCATAAGAGTCCAATCAATCTGTCACTCATTGGGCAGTTTAAATACTTTCAGTGTTGTTACATGGTGAGAAAGATGCCAACACAGAACAGTCATGCTGTTCCTGGGAGCTGTGGTTGCAGCCCTGAGCCTGCATTTGGCAGTTGCTTATCAGTTAGCTGCCGTCAGTTCTTGTGCATTTCTATTGCTAGTGCATGGGAAAGTAAATGCTCTGCATCCTGTACTTGCCTATTGTTAGCATTCTCCACAACACCCTGTGAAACTGGTGCTTGGCATTAGCTTTCCGTGCATGAGCTCCCTGACTTTAGCTGAAAGAAATGTCTGGGCTGGAGAGCAGTAGTTGGAAGTGGGGCCAGTTGGTGGAGGAGCTGAAGTCCCATTGTCAGCTTTTGTGAAACTCTTCCCCTAAAGCCAGGGACAGACTTACAGGCTGTGCTCCTGCATCTGCCCTAGGAAAGGCTAAAGCTAAAAATGATGCCTTCCTCAGCTTTTAGGGCACAGGCTCCACCAGCATTGCCACTGAATCCTGCTCATTGCAACAGCTGACAGCCGCCATCTCAAGATTCTGCCTTCTCAATCACTCTTACAGCCATTCCTTACACGTTAGCTTAGGTAGGATCACACAGCACGTAGGTGAAGGCCTGTCTGGTGACAGCAGGGTTTGTTCAGGACATTCATTCTTGAAAGACCAGTGTTTGCAAAATCAAGTGATCTGAACTTAGGAAATGCTAAGTTTGCATATTTTCTAGTGTTATGAGAGATGAAGCAAACAGCGTCACATATAAATGCCTCTTTAGGGAAATGTTTACTTGTATAATGGCTTTTCCCACAAAAGATATAGAAAGCATATCTTGTAGATGGTTGGGCCAAAATTCAGAGGCTTTTGACAGGAGTGTAAAGCTCAGAATGCATACCTAGCAGGTTACTACCCCAACTCTCATAAGATTACTTTCTGAATATGGTCTGACAGCTTTAGTGGATTCATACCTCTTGAAATTCAAAAAAGGTCCTCATCATTTCTGCCGCTCATCAACTGAGGAGTCTCTGTATATGGGTAGGAAATGTTCCTGCCAAAAATGTCATACCTCTTGGCTTGATAGTCATCTCTTCATCCAGTTTTACTTTTAATTGTGCTGTTACTGCAGCACCTGTGGTGTAGGGGCAGGAACTGTCATCTAGCCAAGAGCAAAGATATTTGCCTGATCATACCCATAAACAGACTCATAATTTTCCTCAAGAAAATTTGTTAAAACCAGCATGTCTGCTGCAGACAGACTTCACAATATGCTTCAGTAACATTTCTTTAATCAGCAGATCTGATAAGGTCAAGATTAGACTGATTAGGAAATAAAGACAATAAATTAAATCAATACGAATAATAAATAATCTTGTCTAGAATTAGACATTGGTGTGAGAGAGCTGGCAGGAAATAATTGAAACACACTCACAGGGAGATTTGGTTATCTTTTATTCTGTTAATTATTCCTCCTACTTCCAACCAATGCAAATTTCCACCCATGTATGCATTAAGTGCAAGCTAGTGCAATATCCCGCAGGGCCTGCTGCATCAAAAAGCCTGATGTCTGTTCCCCATCAGACTTTAATAGCTGCTATGCCCACTAAGTGTTTGTAGCAAATCTGGAAACAGACTGTGCAGGTTCCATCTGATAGTGATTAGAAGTCACCTGCCTTTACACCAGGACTACTGGTACTGCTACTTCAGTGTTTACTCATATTGCTGCAGTGATGTTCCTCAGGTCTTGAGGAGCAGGATGTGTGCTGGCAGATCCAGAGGCAGTGGGAAACAGCACTGGTAGATGGTTCGAGTGCTGCAGAGAGCTGTTCATCCCACTGAGCTCATGGGGAGGCAGTGGCAGGAGGCACATTGAATGGTCAGGCAGGACTTGCTACCAACCTCTGCTCTGAAAACGTGTATGCATTTTTATAACCCTTGGTGTCACCAGGGACTTCTTAATTCAGATAAAAATCCCACAAATTACAGAGCTAGAAATGTTGCTGTTGAAATTGAGCTGAAAAACAATACAATAACAAAAAAAAACCCTGTTTGTATAGCAGCTTTTTGTGATACTTACCTCCTTACCCCTGAGAGCAGACTAGGTCATTGAGGGGGTTATTCCCATCTAGTGCTGCTTGGGGATACCCTGTTGTAATTATCATCCCTTCCTGAGTACACCGAGTCCTGTTGTTGCTGTTCTTTCATGAGTTTCCTCAGACAAATGAAGAACCAAATACCTCCAGAACTCTGCAGTCTACTTTTGGTAGTTAGAGTCCCTACTGATAAGTTAATATTAACCTACTGTTTCTGTCACGCTTGGATGTATGCTGGTATCTGAGATGTGACTGTAATGTGGTGGCTCGTGACTTCCTCGTCATGCTCTGTGGCATGTTAAATCCTCCCCATGTTTTTGTTGTTTTAAATTAAAAAATACCACAGCAACTGTTGTTGTGTGGTATGCAACAGAAGACAAATACCACTGTTCTCTTAAAACTAGTTTTGAGGGCTTTTTTAGTTGAGCAGAGATATCCATACAAAACTGTCCAGTTTTATGCTGCAGCTACAAGGCATGGAAGGTGAAGTTTGTGATCTTCCAGCTCTTTATTTTGCTGTGAGCACAGTGTGGAGTGACTCAGCACATCAACTTGGGAACTGTGTGGTGCCCACTCAGGCTGACCCAGCAACAGCTTAGATTGGTCCTTGTTTACCATCTAGTTTCAAATTGCTTTGGTGGGAGAGGAGACAGTGCAAAGTGAATACGTTTCCAGAGGAATTTCGCTATGTAAGTGGCATTTACCTCTCTTGGAGTTAGCTTTTAAGGAGTGTGACTTTACAGCTGCTTGTGAAGATAGCGCCTGTCCGTGTGTCCCTGTAGCCTTGTGTGCCTGAGCTGTCCCATGATGAATTTTAGCTATACTTAGAAGGGGACTAGTGCTGGCTTTCACCCTTGAAGGACTTTATTTTGATGTGTGATCTAACTCAGCAATTCTCATTCTTGGTAATGTCCTGTACTGATACCAGTCAGTACACAATGTGATGGCAGCAGGTAAGAAGCATACTGCCGTCTGTTCATACTCTTGGATATGAACATCGCCTGTTCCTTTCTTCTTTTTTGTGATTTTTTCCTCAGGTATGCTGTGAAATAATTAGCACGTAGCAAAAATTAATGCTTTAATTGTATTCAGTTACATAAATAAGCTGTACTTATTTTAAGCCTTTAAATAAAGAATTTGTATACTGTTTTCAGCATTGCATTATATAAGGTGTCTCTTCTACAAACTTTACCTTAGCATTGTCTGGCAGTATTTCTCCTTCTCTTTCAATTTTTCTGTCTTCTTGAATGAAGTTGTTATCCTTCAGTGTGTTGGAGAAATTGTCCTTTTAACATGCTAGAAATAAGAAATAACTTAGTTTGGAAGCAGAGAAAGTGAGATGTTTACTTGAGGAAACTTTTGCCTAGATTACACCTTTTCAGCTTTGGAGCATCACTGCATGCTCTAACATCAGCATGCTGTTTGGGTTCAGTTTCTTGGCAATAGGTTACTACTACTGTCATGTAAGAAACATTGTCAAAAACAAAGGGCAAAAAATGGATTAATAATTAGCAATAAATATTTCAGCAGAAGTTCAGTTGTAACTTCTGTGCTTGGTTTTGATCTTGTATTACGAGGGAAAAGATAAAAGTCATTCCACTGCAGTGGGGAGGAGCAAAGGGTAGAAGGTAGTATTCCCCAGTACGGTAGTTACATAGCTTTAGAAAATTAAGAGATCAAAAGTAATAGTAGGAAGGGTACTCTGAAAGCTCTTTAATCTTTATGTATTATGCTGCCTTGTAACATTTTTGGTTGTTTATCTCTTCCCTCTCAGTAGAAGGAAACACGTGGATGAACTGATGTTCCCATTACCTGCTCTGAGAAATGGGAGCAGGTGGATATTGGGGCTAGTTATGTCTAGGTAAGGTGCATGCATCCTTGATGACAGAAATGCTGAAAATAAGTAGTTTCTCCAAATAAGTGAGCTAGGGGAAAAGATCTTCAGCATGTTTTGGAACAGATCCTGTGATAAGATTTCTATGTTAGGACTTTCCTCATCAGAAGACTTATCAAGGCTTAAAATCAGAGAAAGATGACTAAAAAAAATCTCCTTTGTAGGGAAATTATACTGCTATAGAAGAGAGTTTTAGGTTCCACATCAATCCAGAAAGCTGGAACCAAAGTCTTAAAAGCTTTTTCATTTTTTTTCCTGATGGACAGACCCCATTAAAATTTAGCTGTTCTGTTCTTCATTATACATGGGCTGAGGACAGGGAGATACAGCACATAAACAAGTTGTGTGTGTGGATATAGATATATATATATATATTTGTGTATATATACACAATTCTTGCAATTCTTCCAAGAATACATAGGAATCTGATTTTAGCTCTGTATTGGTTCATTCACTGGGCAGCAAAGGGCTACATCTCAGCTGGGAGTTCATAGAAGATCCTTGTGTGTTAGGAGTAGGAAGAGCTTGGATGATACCATGCTTAGCTTCTTAGGGAAGCAGCATGTTATAACGTGAGAAGAGGAGGGTGTAGATAGTAGTGCAGAGAGTTATCTTTCTCTCTAGATAACATGACAGAATATGAAAGTCACTCATTATTACTAAGATCATCCAATTTAGTTTTGACACATTCACATAGTTTTCCATTTTGGAGTGGCCTTTTACAGAGAAAGACATACATCACATGGAAGAAGCATTGTTTCATGGACTGTTCTGGTGTGCTGCTGTTTAGAAGAGTGTTTATCTTGCATTTTCCACAGAATTTGGTTAGTGGTCAAAGAAAATACCCTGTTTATATTCTATTCTAATATGGTGACTTAAAGATTGTAAAGATAACATATTTATGGATGCACATAGGCAGGTATACTTTTTTCCAGTTTGTGCTGGTCTTGTTCTTTTATCTCAGGGTTATAGCATTGGTCCATAAGTCACTTGGGGAATTAGTTTTGGTTGCAGTTTGGCATCTGGCAGAACCATAGAACTAAAGAATCATGAAGGCTAGGAAAGACGTCTAACATCATGTCCAAATGTCAGCCTATCCCCACCATGCCCACTAACCATGTCCCTCAGTGCCCTGAGATACAGATGCGCCCTTGCCCATTAAGTCCCTGCTTGTGTCAGTGCTGAGATGTCACTCTGGCTGACAGACAGCTGGAGTGAAGGCTGAGAGTACTGTTTTGAAACTGATGAACAAAAACAAGGCTCAGTACTGCAGGCAGTGGTCCTGCATGTGGCAGTAGTACTATGTACATCCAAACATCTGAAGAGCTGCATGTGTGTGAGCAACTCTCCTTCACAGCTCCCCATGGCAGTGTGTGCGAGCATCATGCCAGAGCATGGCTCTGCTAGAGCTCCTAAGTGAAAGAAGTAACAAATGAAGTTCTAATATCTGTCTCCCAAACATAAGAAGTTGATGTGTTATTAGTTAATGAGTATACTTTCCTCAGTCCTGGCACTTCTCAGAATTTGCCAGAGTAGATGTCTGAATAAGAAGGGAAGCCTGATCATGAGAAAGTGCTCTGGGTAGTTGATACGAGCATCAGCAAAAAGAGCATGAGAACTGGATGATGTTACGTTACTCAGATTAAATGATAGAGTCCCCAAGTGTAAGAGGTTGCTCTAACTTTGGTTTGATGGAGGAGGAATGCCTTTCCAAGGGACAGAGACCCTGTCCCAACTTGCAGTCCTCTCCTTTGGTGGGTAGGTGCTCCCCAGGCAGCTTGTTTTTGACTGCCTTCAAAGCAGTGTGATACTTGCACAGAACTGAGTCTTTCTCAGTGAGCTGTTGAGCAGGAAGCTTTTGAGAATACCCAACCACCCTGCCTCTGCTGTGGTCTGCAACAGTTGCTTGCAGACAGCCTCCAGTTAGCACATTCCAACTCCAGGACGAAGTGTTAGTTAGCTCTGTGGCTCGCTGCATGCTCAGTAATAAGAGGCAATTTCTGTACGCAGTGGGATGACTCACAAGTTCTTGTTGCTGTGAAATCCCATCTCCCACAGAAGTGTGCAGGCTTGGTGTGGATATGGCTCTGGAAGAGGAATGTGAGCAACCTGGATGCCCTTAGGGTGAATGCAAACTGTGAGATGAGCATCTGCACTGATTTGCTGCCAGGTACTGCTTTGAAGGAGAAGGAAAAAGCCTCAGAGAGATAGTCTGTGGCCAGAGGAGGAGACAAGAAGCAGCATGCGCACACTGGCTGTTCCCAAAGGATGCTGCATTGGGGTAGCTGGGGAAAGCAGCCTGCAGAGTGTCTTGGATGTGTTCCCTGGCCAAGAGGAAGCTGTGTGTTTGTGGCCCCAGTGCACAGGAAGAATTGCAGGGAGGTAGATATGCTGGATTTAAGTCAGCAACTGTGCTGCCACATCATGGTTGCAGTCATGCCACCCATTTGTCATAGCAGATTTATTGTTGTGCTATGTACAGCTTCTCAGGCCCAAAATGAGAAGAAGAGACAGACTGAGATTTGGCTGTCTGTTTCTAAAATGTTTCATGTTTGTGCTGATCATAAAATGCAAGTGAAAACTAAATATTTGGACACTTTATACATGAGTTAAATCTGTTTGTTTAGCAGAGTTTGTGCTTTAAAATACTTGCAGCTTGTCTTAAATGTATTTCATGTTTATAAACATCCACAATGAGTATGTTCACCTCAACCTTCATCTACCCTTTAAACAAGCAAAAATATTTCAAATGACTGGGATGTACACGTGTACTTTATTCCAGTTTTTACTGCATAAGCCAAGACTGTAGCAAGATTACTGTCATGTCTTGCCCCACTGAGTGGACAGATGTGACTGGTAGATCATGTACAATTAGAGAGGAGAAAGTGGAACTGCTTCTTGTGCCAGGCACAGCAGCTCCAGGTTTGTCAGCACCTGGGAAGTCAACAGTATACTGCATCTGATGTGTGCATAGCTCCCATCATGCATTCATTCCTGTCATAGATTAACAGTGGTTTTGGAAGCCTTTTCCTTTGTTACTGGTGCTGTATTTGGGTCTTTGTCATGGTGGAAAAGAACACTGCTCAACCTACATGTTGTTTTGTTTCCCACTAGAGGATGAACTGAACTGCCTCAAACCCGGAACGTCTCATCTTTCCTACTTCATCATGAAAAAAAAAAAAAAAAAAATGAGCTATCCTAGTCGAGTCCCTTGGCTCCCCGTCACAGCAAGCATTACAAGCTCTTGCAATCTTGTATTGGCCAGAATTTATGAGCTTTAATGTGACTCATTATTCATACGCATGAACTAAAGGGAGTGTCTTCTACATCATGCATTAGGAATTTCAGGCATAAAAAAGGGTATTTTTTGACTGTGGATTATGTTTCTTCTTGCAATGCTTTTGCCCTAATATAAACAGAAATTGGTTTCTGAGTTACAACAGTGTGCATCCTTATGAAAGGCTTTTTGCTACTGTAATGTGATGACTATAATTTTTTTGGGAGTGACTTCTAGAACAGAATCACAGAATCACAGAGTTGTAGGGGTTGGAAGGGACCCCTAGAGATCATTTAGTCCAACCCTCCTGCCAAAGCAGGCTTCCTAGACCAGGTTGCAGTGGTAAAAGTGTGTCCCGATAACACTGTGTGATGGGGATCATCCAAACATGCCTGTCTGTGCTCAGGCTCACAGCAGATGAGGCAAGATCATACTCTAGCATGTTGGATGAGGGCCATTAAGTCAACAGACTGGGAAGAGCAAGAAGATTTTAGCCCAGTTCCATCTAGACTGGGAATTGTCTTTATCAGAAGTGGCAAAAGCATGACACCTATACATAGAATCATAGAGTCACCAAGGTTGGAAAAGACCTACAAGATCATCCAGTCCAACGGTACATCTGTCACCAATAGTTCTCTCTAAACCATGTCCCTCAACACAATGTCTGAACGTTCCTTGAACACTTTCAAGGTTGATGGCTCCACCACCTCCTTGGGCAGTCCCTTCCAGGGCCTGACTGCTCTTTTGGAGTAGTAGTATTTCCTAACCTCCAGCCTGAATCTCCCCTGGCACAACTTGAAGCCATTCCCTGTAGTCCAGTCACCAGTTACATGAAAGAAGAGGCTATCCCCAGCTCACTACAACCTCCCTTCAGGTAGTTCTAGATAGCAGTAAGGTCTCCCCTGAGCCTCCTCCAGACTCAACAATCCCAACTCCCTCAGGCATTCCTCATAAGGTTGTGCTCCAGACCCCTCACCAGCTTCACTGCCCTTTTCTGGACACACTCCAGGTCCTCGATGTCTTTCTTGCAGTGAGGGGCCCAGAACTGAACACAGTACTCAAGGTATGGCCTCACCAGTGCTGAGTACAGAGGGACAATTACTTCCCTGCTTCTGCTGGCAGCACTGTTTCTGATGCAAGCCAGGATGCCATTGTCCTTCTTGGCCACCTGGGCACAATGCTGGCTCATGTTCATCCAAGCATCAACCAATACACCCAACCAATACCACCAGGTCCGTTTCCTCTGCACAGTCTTGCAGCCACTCTGCCCCAAGCCTGGAGTGCTGCTGGGGTTGCTGTGACCAAAGTGTAGGACCTGGTACTTGGTCTTTTTGAACCTCATCCCATTGGCTTCAGCCCAGCTATCCTGCCTGTCCAGATCCCTCTGTAGGGCCTCACTACTGCCAGGGAGATCAACACTTCCTCCCAACTTGGGTGTCATCTGCAAACTGAGGGTGCACTCAGTGCCCTCATCCAGGTCATCAGTAAAGATACTGAAGAGGACAGGTCCCAGTACTGACCCCTGGGGAGCACCACTGGTGACTGACATAACTCCATTCATGACCGCTCTCTGGGCCTGGCACTCCAGCCAGTTCTCTACCCAGCAAAGAGTGTACCTGTCCAAGCCATGGGCTGTCAGCTTCTCTAGGAGAATATTATGGGTAACAGTTTTGAAGGCTTTGCTGAAGTCCGCACAGAACACTTCAACAGCCTTTTCCTCGTCCACCAGATGGGTCACTAGGTCATAGAAGGAGATCAGGTTAGTCAAGCAGGACCTGCCCTTCATGAACCTATGCTGGCTAGGCCTGATGCCCTGCTTGTCCCACATGCTGCGTGATCTCCCTTAAGATGATCTGCTCCATAATCTTCCCTGGCACCGAGGTCAGGCTGACAGGCCCGTAGCTCCCCAGATCCTCCTTATGACCCTTTTTGTGATGGGAGTCACAAGTATACATAATCCATATGAAGACTTCCTTTCAGTAATGGATATTGGCCCTCATAGTGAGAACTGCTTCTTCTGGGTAGCACTGGATTTGTTGGACCTTGAAGAACAAGCATGCTTATTTAAAATCCATTAGATAGGTCTACCTCATGGGCATGTAGGGGGTTGTGTCTGCTCTCTGGCTGAGATAAAGCTGCTTCTGTTGCAGGTGTATTCTGTTTTAACTCTTTTCTTCCTTGTCAAAAATCACTAAAAATGATATTTTATTTCCCATGTATTACTGGGTCCCATGGCCAAGATTGGTTATGATAAGAAAAGTAACAGATGTACTTTGTCCCATTTTATGAAACTATTCTTGAAGTCTGCTTTTTAGTAACATGCTGTTCGTGATGAGAGTCTTCCACATGGTTAGCATATGTGTAATATGTGTACAAATAGGACAAGTAAAATGATCTGAGGATGGAGTTTCCATGTGAGCTGTGATGGAAAATTGAGGATAGTAAAGAAACAGAGGTTGGGAAAGATGGAATCTGAAATAATCTTCACAGAGTCCTCTAATGCAAGAATTTGGTGATGCTCAGTAAAGTCTGTGGGACATCAGTTTGAAACAGGCAAGAAAGTGCTTATTTATACAGAGCTTCCTGCCCCATGAGGCAGTGAGTTTCTTGTATTAATAACAGCACTAGAGTGATCCTGGACAAGTTCGCAAGCAACTTACATGATGTGTTAAGTATGGAAATACCTTCTGAAATTAACAGTCTGTCAGTTTTAGGTGCTGAGAGAGCACAAGAAGCGTGGACATGAGCTAATAATCAGGCATGAGTACTCTCTTTAAATAGTGTCTCCTGTTGCTACTGTTGGAAATAAGTCTGGGCAGACTATTTGTCTCTACAGGATGCTGCTTATATTTGTGTCTGATGGTTCTATTTTGAAATAGTTCCCCTGTTGCTTGGTTTATGTAGAACAGTTGATTTCTTTTCTAGATCCCTCAGACCCACTTGGGATAACTCCATATGAAGGAAAACAAAGAGCTAACGGCTGGTGTTAAAGCACTGTTGTGCTCTGTTGTGACAGAGCAATACCAGAGAAGATTCAGAAAACCACTGTGTTGCTTAGGGTAGTTAGATGCCTTTGAAAGATTCCTGTAAATGTCCATTTTCCAAGGCATCTTCTGTACTGAAAGCAGTCCAATAAAGCCCTGCTCCTATGCAGTAGATAGGTAGTTTGAAAGAGTGAAGCAGAAGCTCTGCAGAAATAGGCAAAAGAAGAAAATGTTAGACTGATTATAGTGAAGGCTGTAAATTTATTCACTGCTGCGGAAATAACATGGCAGGCAGATCGCTTAATACAAGTCTGCTTGGGTGAGGGGAAGACAGTTCAGGACATCCTGATGGGAGTGACCCATGGTTAACTGCACCATTTCAGAATTAGAATTAGAGCCTGACATTGCATTGGCTGGGAATTTGCTGTTCAAAAGTAACAAAGCTTAGAATTGGTTCTGATTTTTGTTTCTGTGACAGAAGGGAGTCCTCACAATGAGTGCTCTGGATGTTCTCTCCTTCAGCTTGCTGACTCAGGTCTCAGAGTTTGAGCTTTATTCTTATTCTTCTCAAAAGAGCTCAGCTTTTGCCTGGAGCTCTGCTGTACAGAGACCTTTTAAGGCCAATGCTGTAAGTGGAGGGAGTGAGGAAGGTAGGCAGGCAAATTCATGATGACTGTAGCTGTATCTTATTAATTAATTAGCTTCCTGAAAGGATTACAAGGCTTCTTTTGCTCCCATGTTTCTTTAGATCTTGGAGGAAAAAGAAATGGATATCACTGTAAGAGCTGGATCTCTTTTGATTGCCTGTTCAAATACAGTACAAAATCAATTGCCTATCCTATCACATTTAGTAAGAATAATCTCTGTTGTTGGAGGAGGCTGAACCAGAGCAGATTGTTGCCTGAGAATCTACAGGAAACACAGATCTAAGATAATTAAACCTTTTCATTTTAGGGTGGCCTAGGCAAAACAGCCCGTGTTAGTGATTTATTTTCTTAAGTTAGTGAGATTTAAGTAGGACCTGAAGTTGCATGGTGTTGCTTGTGATGTGGATAATAACATCAAAAAGACATTATCTTTGGAAAGAGTGTGAATGCTGGTTAATTGCTACATAAAAGTAAAACTTAAAGTTGCTCCTAGTCTACACTTACTGCTCTGCATCTGACCTGAAAAAAATCCTCATGTAACGGCATTCTCTCCTCATTTTTAAGTTTATCTAATTATAAAGAATAGCAACAACAACAAAATTTATTTCTTCCTTACCGGTCTTGTCTCTGCTTTTTTGCCACCTATATTGATAAACATATGGTTAAAAAAAAAACCCAAACACAGGGAGGATAGGATTGCAAAGAGAGTATCACTATCTATGGATTCATTCTCCCAGGGTAGATACCAAGCACAACTCCCTGCATTCCTTCTCTTACTGCTGCTGGCTTTAGTCCTTGCTTCATTTAAATTGCACCTGGCATATTTGGTTGAGAATGTGAATTAGGCTGCAGATGTTCCTATTTCCTGTAGAGCTGCACAGCTTTGGAAAGTGCTTGCCCCTCTGGCTGAGCAGGAAGAGGGTTTTCCAGTGCCAGTTCCTCTTGCAGTTAGAGAAATTAACAACCATGTCTTTAGATGGATCTTGCATATTGTGTCTTGGCTGCAAATGTAATCTGTCTTGCAGAATGAAACTGGGCAAGTTCTACTGCCTGGATGACAAACATGTTGAGAGGAAGGTGTCAGGAATAAGTTCAGTACTGACCTACAGCAAAAATGGAGCAGTACCAGTTTTTTAAGTATTCTATGTCATGGATGACTTACTGTGTTAAGTCCTTTCCCTGCAGAATCACTACTTGTGCTTGCTAAATAGATTAGTTTTTCTTCTGAGGCCACCCCCTGGAGTCTGAGTGAGCTGGTACCGTTGGATCCTGCACCACTGTGTCCCACTGCTCTCCCATTTTGGGTCCAAATCTTAAGTGACAGCATCTTAGTGTCCCATTTGTACTCACTCATAGTGGTTCAGATTACTTGCAGATCTGAAGCTTGTATTCAGTGACTGATATGTCTGTTTAATTTTAGCAGTTTATGCGTGCCGTGAGAAAAAAGGAAAGCTATCTACGTACCAACTTAGACTAAAGCTGTGCTGCCTGGGAAGCCAAAGTCTGGCTTGCTGAATCCCACAAACGAGTGCTTGTGCATCACCATTTCCCATAGGTGACTGTGGCCCCTGCTCAGAAACAGCTTCTGTTGTTTGTTTGTTTGTTTGTTTGTTGCTTTTCTGGGTTAAGAGCAGGGTTACCTTTCTCTTCTATTAAGTGCTGCCACCATGCCGTACTACATACCATGCTCCTAGATCTAACCAAAGTTATTTTTTTTAAAGCACCTCAGTGGAAACATGTACTTTCTATGTGCTTTGTGCCTCTGTGTCAACAGCTCTGCTGTGCAGATGCCAGGACTGGTGTATGCTCAGGTATTTCTGGCTCAGAAATACTAGCATGGGTGTAGGTGTCCTGATGAGAAGCAATACAAAGGAGGACTAAGGTTCCTGTCCCTTATGATTAGTACATAGACTTTGTTTTGTCTAAGGAATCACCCTTCTGGAAAAACCTGTAGAAGCTGGGGTGTCGTGATAGTTTGTAGAAACTGAGGATTGTGTGTGTAAGGTTGCTGCTATTGAACCTCAGGGCAGAAGAGAGAGTTTGAATATCTAATTCAAAACACTTGAAACAACTTCAGCACAGAGTAGAACTCTTCGTATAGCTAGTCCGTGCTTGTTTTACATTTGCCCTGGGGTCTGTAAATCACAGAATTCGCAGGCAGGCATGGGGTGAGCATGTGAAAACACACGGGCAGAAAGCTGAAGAGATGGGAGGGGAATATATAAGCACTCCCAGTTTTCTTTTGTATGATGTCTGTACTGCAGAACGTGCTGTGGCAGAGCAGGATAGGTTTTTCTCTTCTGTGTATTTTAAGGGACCTCCAGTGTTGTCCTGTGCCTTTCTGACAGAAGAAGCTTCTGTCAAAGTGCAGCTTTTCTGGTGTGAATTTCTTAACAAAAATGGTGTTGTACTTGTAAGAAATTCAGTTCTCTGTGTTGTTACAGCTCAAAACAGCATGAATTCCTTTCCTCTATGAGCCTGCTGAGCTAGGCTAGATTTTTCTTCCATACCGTGACAGCTGTTTAATAAGCAGATCGTCAACTGCAGTTGCATTTCGTAATAAATAAATAAATTAATTAAAAAAAAAAAAAACAACACACGCACAAAAACAATATTTCCACTTACTTCAGGTAGTAAATGATTAGACTCTATATGCATATGAGTCTTTTTTTGTTGTTTTTCTTTTTCATTTTTTCTGTATTTGTTGGGCTGAATTTACTTCCTAAATTATTTCCTTTATCCTTGTTTTTCTTTATTATTTTCCTTTATCCTGTCAGAAGCAGCACTGTCTTAACTAAGGGCAAGTTTGACACTTACCAGAGGTACTTAAATCTGCAGAACTATGAAACCAACATAACAGGACCCAGAAGAGATCTTGTGCTGGGACAGTTGTGTCTCTTCAAGACACAATAAAATGTAGACCGGAAGCCCTGTTTTGGCTTTCAGCAGTGCCTTATTAATTTTGATAACTCTGACCTCAAGTGCATTTGCTTCTTACTATCAGAAAATTCTCTTCATACACACCTGTGGCAGTGGCTGCTGTTTTTGAAGCAGACAGTTCACTCTGAAATTCCACCTTTAGAAAAAATACGCAAAACCAAAGCCACCTCTTTCCCAACCAAAAACTCTGCATCTAGTGCTGAATGCTGTTTCCATAAGAAACAGTGAGGAGAGCAAGGCAACCTGGCTGAGCCACGGTGACATGGAGCTACCCCAAGGGATCTTGGAGATGGGACCCTGTGCATGTCAGGCTTCCTTGCAATCTCCCTTGAGCATTATGTGCTTCCAGTTTCATAGGAGGACAGGCATATCAAACATAAACTGCCTGATAAAGCTGGGTTGCTTTGCAGTGCTGCAGCTGCGCACAGTAGAAGTACATAGTGAAAGTGGGAAGGCCTGTTACTGTGCCAGAGAGTAGTACAGAGAATCAGAATAAATACAGAATGTGTGAGACAGTTCATCCCTGTCTACCCTTCCATGTGCTGCTGGCAATGCCTGGTGTCCGGCTACATGAAGCCTGTCCTGAGACAGGGAAATGAAAAGATGATAGTTTTTCACTTCGTGTTCGCTCTGCCTCTCTAAAAGCTATTTTTTGAACTTACAGCATCTCCTGATTGCAGTGGCTGAGAGGGGAATAATGCTTTAGAATTCCTCCCTTTGGAAGGAAGTAGTTAATATGTTGCTAAAAAGCTCGCAGATTTCAAACTTTGATCCCATCTGCAAGCACAGCCAGCTAGATACTTTACAGTATTATGTCTGCAACCTTGTGAGGGTCCTTTTTGCGTCACAGATTATGCTGGATGCCTGCTTTTGTTTTTATTTTACTCTGTTCGTAGTCTTTTATTGGCATGGTCTTTCTGATGGGTTTGTGTCCCTGCCATTTTTTCAACAAGAGATCATTAATTTAAGAAGATATAGCAGAGCTTGGGGAGGAAGACACGCAATGGAGGTCTTTCTACATTCTTGGGCAATTAATGTTGAGACAGTACTAAAAATGAAGTGATTTGTGCATGGGTTCCCTGAAGGGAAAAGCTAAGCTGTATTGGGTTTCCTGATGGAGTGTTGTCACTTGTAAGAGGCAACTAGTTTCTGTCCACTGGTGTATCTTTGAATCAGAATACACACTGTTTCCATTAATTCTTTCCTGGATTTTTTTTTTTTTTTTTTACTGGACTAATCTTCTTAGATTTTAAATACTTCCATGCATGTACTGTCAGAGCCAAATCAAATATAATTGGAAAAATGTGACTGGAGCTGTCAGCATGAGTCAGACTGGGGTCGTAGAAGCATGGTGTTCTTCATACACCTAAGCTCCACCTTTCTGAGTCAACAAAATGCAATGCTGTTTGGATTGTAGAAAGCTTGAAGAGGAGCCAAGGAGGAGACTTCTCAGCAGTATGGGTTGAGTTAAATTCTATTGCACTGAGGATGAGGGTAGCAGGCAGGTTACCTTTGCAGCGAGCAGGAGGATAGCCTTTTGTTTGGTTTCTGTTCTGCAGTCACCTACCAGGGCCACGGTTATCCCCTCCTGCAGCCTGAACTTCAGATGGGCTCTGCTTCTTAAAGCAACACTTGGCCAGAGCTTATGTGCCCCTGTCGGGTCTGCCATACAAGGGCAGAAAACAAAGCATCCAAATACTAAACATAGTGGTGTCTAAGACCCTGGTCTTGCTGTGCGCTTCCATGGCCAGGAGTCCGTGCCAGCTCCATGTGCCAGTGTTTCATGGGGCAGCTCTTGGCCAAGTAGTTGATCAGGTCATGGCCATGTCTTCGGCAGGGATCTTCTGCCCTTACCTCTCTTGGGGGATGTGTGAGCTCAGAAAGGGCTGTCAGTACCAGCGTTCCTTCAGCTGTGTTGGTATGGGTGTGGGAGTAGCACAGAAGGAGGTAGTCTTCATCTAGCACCCTCTAACCCTGTAAACTACAGGATACTCTAGAACTTAATGTATGCAAGCAAATGGGAGGAACATTTTGTGTAGAAAAAAACAGCAGGAAAGCTGAAGGTAGTCCTCCAGAAAATGTTATTTCAGCTGGTCCTCCTTGGATGCTGTCAGTGTGTGATAACTGGGACTAATTAAGTGAAATTGTGTGACTGCTTGCTGAAGTTTGCACTGAAGATAAGACTTTAAGCACTCAAGAATGTCTACTGCTTAATGTGCTTAACTTCTAAAACTGTTTGTTTTTAACTGCCTTTTTCTCATTTGTTTCAGGTTGCATGTCTGGTTGGACTTGATGCATGACATTTGCATGACGGCTAACAACGTAGCTCTGGATGTGTCACTGAGCAAACATGGCCTACCCAGCAAATACTAACGGCAGTGCTGCAGGTAACTCATCAGACGTTTTTCCCATTTTGTACCATTATGTTTTCTGGCTTGCATTTTCTTACACTGAGAAAGCAGCAGAAAGGGGAAATGGCTGGAGTCAAAACTAAACACTGAAAACTACTTTCCTTGGTGGATCAGAGTCTGACTGCTGCCCCATGCCTTGTCTCCATCTTTCCAATAATTTTTTATATATTAAGTGTGAAAGCTGTATGTGAAACCCGAGGAGCTGGCACCTCGGTCTGTCAGCTCGTATCGCTGTCCACTTTCACAGACTGACACAGGCTTGCAACACTCTGAGTGGGCTGGGGCTTTGCTGCAGGAAATCGTGTGGTTGTTATCCTATGCCTGTAATTGCTTTGTGAGATCAACCAGCATTGAATATCCAGCCTTTCCTGACTGCCCATATGGCTTTGGCTAATTTAAATTTACTTTATTGATTCTAAGCAAGCAGCAGCAAGAGGAGGTCTTCAGTTTTTTGTTATTTCAGGAGGCTGCTGAGATGTCTGTTTTGGTTGGGTGACACTCTGGAATAGATAGTTGTCACGTTCAAAGGTTGCTGGGAATGCCTGGCAGGTCAGGAAAGGGCAGAGATTGCAGAATGACTGATAAAAGCATGGCAGCCGTGTTCCTCTTGCAGTTGTGTCAATATTTTCCTGCTCTCCTGATTGCTGCACAAACATAGCTTTAGCCCACTAAAGCTCAAGCTTCCACAGAGGGATTACATGAAAAATTTCAAGTGCATAGCAGGAGCTTGTGGGTGCTGTTCTGAGACATCTTGATGTAGGTACGGTGGGAAACAAATTCATCAATACAGGCTTGGGTGGCTGGGATTAATCCAAGCATGCTGGAGAAGAACCTTAAGTACTTCTTTTTTTATGTGCATCTACACAAATTTTAGATTCTTTATTGGTAAGGCTCATGTACTCACATTGTACTGATACTCAATGTATCATGACATGCAGGTACTGAGAAGTGGCATATCTGGTGGATTTTAGCTAACATCATTAGTAGTTCTGCTCTGTTATGGAAACAAATCCTAAGTTGCTGGGTATGCTCACTCTAGAATTTTTCTAATTAGTGGAAGGGATTAAACTGGTAGAAAACTAGAAATATGGAGTGTCGTTACCTGCAATTTATGCAAAACAAGAAGCCTTTTTTAAAGGCTAGTGGAAGTTAAGTGAAAACATTGAAGTCATCAATCTGTAGATTATTTAAAACTGAATCTAGCAACACTGTTAAATTTTGAAAAAGGGTATTTTCTCCCTCCTCCCCCCTCTTCTGTATTTTTTTGCTAGTAGAAGTATATTTTCTAAGAAAGGAACTATGTCCTTTACAACTTTCTGTGATGTTTTCTGAGAAATCAAGCTTTAAATCCTCTGCTGTGTGACTTAACTGTAGCTGCTTGCTGCCTAAACCCTCCCATAATTTGCTTTTTTTTCAGTAGTATGCTTTTAACTTAAGTCATGCAGAACAATTCCCTCTGCTTATATGGAAAGAAAAATTGTGCACGGACTGTTACTGTTTGGTTTGCTATTCCTCCATACGCATTCCCCTCTCAGTAGTATGGTCAGTCAGAAAAGTTTAGTAAGCATGTATTTGAGAAGAAAAAAGCTAAATGCTTGTACAGGGGATGTATTAATGCAAGATTAAGTTTTACTTTCAGAATTGTTATGCGAGCAAGACTTCTTGCAGGATAGGAGCTGTTTGTTCCCTTAATCACAGAAAGACGCTGTAATGAATTGCAAGTATTTAATTCAGAACTAAATTGGAGAACATTTTGCGGAGACTGTCAGGACTTGTTGGCTTTGCAAACCCTTGAGGCCAGTGTTCTAACATGCAGCTACATATGCCTGTGTCTCCAAATCCTTAGCATTTCATAATGGACGGAGTACTGGGCTGCAGGTAAATGTGATTTGTTATCCTGCTGAACGCCTGGGAGAGAATGCCTCTGGATGAGCAGGAACTGATATGGGCGTTGCAGGTATTGAAGCAAGCTCCTTAATTGCACGGAACTCTAAGAGTGGAAAGACAAACTTCTGGTGTGGTGTCTTCTGCACTGGAGGAATCAATCAGCAGCAAGGAAAAGAACGAGAAATACTTGTTATGGACTGCTAACCTGCATGTTACTTGAATTTTTTGGGCAAGTTTGACCACATGTTCAGCTGCGATTCAAGTATGAAGTGACTAAGGAGCAGTGGTTTGCTTTGGTTAACTCGAGAATGTGAGTACTTTCACTGTTTAATGGTTATGCCTACATGACATTTTGGTAATTTTTTTTAATTATACAAGTCTAAATGGACTACTGCTGTTGCAGATAAAATCTGTAGAGGAATGCTTGAATTTGGAACTTGTTTGCAGGAAAGGATTAGGCTATTCTGCGTTTGAATAGAGGACTTTTTAAAGAATGTTTCTTGAAAAAGTACGTTTACTGTAAATCAGTAAACGTTATCAGTTGAGTATGCATGTGAGATAAGGTGCAAAACAAGTGATGACTTTCAGGAAAGAAGCGAACATAAATTTGACTGCTTCTTGCATATTTCAGTCAAGACATGTACTTTAAACACAGCTAATAAATAACAGAGGCTCTGATATAGACTTCAGTGCTGTTTGTCAGCAGTTTTGTTTACTGCTGAATTGGTAACTTAAACTTTAATCACACTTTCCCTGGTTTCACTGCACAAATGTGGGCTGTATTTCTGTAAGCTGCAAGTGTATAGTCTCTGCATTTTGGAAACTGACTTTGAGACTTAGGTCTGATGTTTGAAGTAAGCTCTGTCAGAGTTCTGCTATGTACTTGGAAAATTGCTTAGGTCCCTCTAACACTGCTGGTAGATGAACTGACACTTGCAGAAAAAACTCAGCAAGAGCTGAGACATACTCTGTGTCTGTGCAGGGCTAATGGGGGACATATTTAAAAAAAATAAGAGTGTTTGTTTTCCAAAACAGGATTAATGTCTTCATTAATTGCTAGGTGAAACTTCCAGTAATTGTTAGTTTGGTAGGACTGATGAATAAATCACCTTATCTAATGAGGCTTTGCAAACATTTGTGTAAGCGATATTTGTAGAAGGGTCTCCAGTCAGCTCTGAAAAGCATGTTATGTACCTGTCAGAAGCTTGCCAGACAGTTTAAAACCAAGCCAGAGCTATTTCCAGTTACTTTCACTAACATCTGACTTGCTGAAACTTTGTTTTCAAAACACTTTATGAAAGGCATGGAATGGTGTGAAATTCCAGTGCAATTCCATTTGTTCTGTTATAGAAAACAAGGAAGTGGGAAAAGAAACATAGGAAACTGATTTAGAGAGATAAATGTTTAAAAAACATACTTGTTTCTAACTGTAATAAAAACAACTGTTTTATTTTACTTCCCTAAGCACCTCATGCTCTGTCTCCAGAGCTTGCAGAATTGTTAGTTACCTGTTTAACAAACACACACAAAAAAAGCTTTTTTGAAGAGGAAAAGCTTTTCTAGTTTTCCTGAGCAGGATGAGCTGCAGGGGTCAGTATAACAAGGCTGTTGCACAAACCCTCTCCTTACATTGCTGTAAAGGAGATGCATACTGCTTTCTGTACATAGTACCTGTACTTTCCTCATCCTTGCTCTTTTCTGCCTTTTCTCTTAGCCTTCCTCGTTACGTTTTTTAAGGATTTGTTTGTTTTCATGCCTTCCCATCCCACTTTTAAGAGGAGAATACTTCTCACACAGATTCATTCAAATTGTATGCTTGACTTACGTGCTGTACCTCCTTCATACTCCTACACAGTTGCCAAAGCCACTTCACCATCACTGTCACTGTTCCCTCTGCATGGGTTAAGCAAACTGTCCCCTTTTCCTTCTCTGCAGCATCCAGTGTGTGAGCACTGTGGCTGTGGATGGAAGTTACAGGGTGAGAGTCCAGTCTGCTGGGACCTGTCAGCTCCACCAGGTCGGGACTGTGGGGCATTTGTAGGTGGACATATAAACTGGTAATGCTGGTCTCTGTGCTGGAACCTAGTGTCCTGATGTTTTACATGTGGACAGTTACTCTGCAGAACACACATCTGCTTAGAGTAAATGTTTTTCTCACTCTCCACACTGATGTGTAAGAATTCCTACCTAACATTTGTATTCACCCTTTCAGCTACAGGTTTATTTGAGTTTCTCTTTCATGATTTGATTTTCCTAATGCAAATAATCTTTGGCAGTGTATATGGAGTTTTGCATGGTTCCCAGCCTAATGATCTGAGGTGTAGTCAAAGAAGAAAGATCTGTGCTCCAGAACATTACCACTACTCCCAATTTTAGCTGAATATCCACTATTTTTCACTGATTCTCAGTCAGTTAAAAGTTTAGTAGGGACACGTCTATGCCAAAGGTGTGCTTTAGCAGCTGGAAGAACATTTGCCATTGAGGGACCATTGAATTGCCACAAAGACTAGTACTTTCTGGATGGGCAGATGAAATGCACTGCTGTCACTGATGTTCTTGCCTCACCCAGGAGTGATTTGATGAGTCACTCTGGCGGTGCCCAGTATTTAAAAACAGGCAAGGGAGGGACCCTGAAATACTGAGGGTGAAGGGTGAGTGAGCCTTCAGTGATTTCACATCAGCTTTATCATAAAGAGTACCAAACTTCCTTCATTATGCTATTGTATGCCAGATCTGCCTTCAGGACAGATGGCTGGAGATGCAGCTCATCATCTCACAGTCAATGCCAACTTTCTAATTGGATTAATAATTGTTTCTTCTGCAATTGCTAGTTGATACCTGCAGTGCAGTGTTGCAGCTGCTGCCACAATAGAACAGTTGAAAACACTATGACTTGTATTTGTCCAACCTAGAGGCTTTCGTCAGACCCTAGAGGAGCAGGGATCATGTACCTTTTCTTTTCCATGGATCTTTGTTGCTTTTGGGACTGATCTTGCAGTCTCCTGGAAGGGAAATGAGCAGTGTGAAAGGGTCCTGAATGGAGCTGAGGATGTAATGGCTAGGTATCTCCAGGTAGGCCAGTCCTTAGAAATGACATTTGGGCTTGTTGGGAAGTAGATGGCCCTAGCACAAAGCCAACTGATGCTCTGAAGAAAGACTAAGTGCCATGAGAAGAAGAGCAAAATGATTAGGGCTGTCTTGTGTTACGTGCAGCAGCTTCCTAGAGATTTCTGGCATCTCATCTAGACAGAAGGCTTCTTTTCATACCTCTGTGATGCAGGCTTGCTCGTGGATGCTTGCAGACTTTTCCTTGCCTAAGCTGCTGAGATGTCCCTGCATAGGCTGTAACTACACCTCCTCATGTCACCTGTTTCTGCTGCCAGTACAAGCCCTCCACGCTCCCATAGGCAGAAAAGGGTGCTGCTACTTCATGTTATAATCAGTAATGCTATAGGGACGTAAAGAGACCCACTTTGCTGTTTATGACACCCTGTAATGACACCCTGTAATTTCACTGAATTGGTGTTGATTAATAGTTGTCACCTGCTCTGTGTCCCTGCTGGAGCAGAGGGTTGAACCAGATGACCTGTAGAGGTCCCTTCCAGCCTCAGCCATTCTGCAATAAAAGCCTTTACGTTTTGTACAAGTCAGAACTTTGCACTGATGTCTGTGTGGCCAGTGGTGTGGATACAGAGAAGCAGTCTGTGGGGCTTGGGTGCTGTGCAGGCACCAGTACTGCGACAGGCATGTGCCACAAGAAAAGCTGTAGCTTTTCTAGCTATGAGAGATCCTCTCTGCTTCTTCTTCCTTCTTTTCATGCACAACTCAGCAAATCTTGTGTTCATTTAACCTAAAAGAATACATTTTGTCTTCAAAATAGTTCTGCAATATTCCTTCCTACTATCCCAGATTCTGCTGTAGCACCTTAGGAATGATTTGTATGAAACTTGAGTGCCCGGTGTCCCTGTGTGAAGGGAGGTGATTCTGTAGTCTTTATAGTCCTCCAGGAAAATTGTTTGGGTGCAGAAACTTGATTACAGCTGGTTGTCTTCTGCCTGAGAATGATGAATACTTGCACAGGGGTGACCCTGTCGAGGGCAGTCCTTGCTGGATAGGCACCATCTCACCACTTTGGACAACAGCCTCAGAGGTGTGGTTGATTTTTGGGCAGTCCTGTGTGGAGCCAGGAGGTGGACTCTGTGATCTTTTTGGGTTAATTCCAACTTGAGATATTCTATGATTCTATGATTCTGTGTTCCTTCCTGGGCTAATGCTTGAGCAGAAGTACTCAGGAAGATTACTGCAGCAGCCACCTTACTCCTCCTCCTTTCCATGCCATTTGTAAGGCTTTGGACTAGAGATGACAGAAAGGCAGTCCTTCCCGTATCATGTTTTCACAGCAGCTCTAGGGGCCGAGAGGCTGCCCACATTGGCACTGATGCTCTGTCTCCATTTCCTTCCTCTGGAAATATGACTCCCCTTTGGTGGCAGAGCATGGGTCCCTGCCAGGGTGTCCCCAGGTGACCAGCTCTGAGCTGCCACACTGAAGCTTGCCTGTGACCACCCTCCCTTTTCTTTCTTCCATTCCTTCTGATCTCGTCCAGAAATCACATTTGCTGCACTGGTTGAATGTGATGGTTTACTTCCACTGTCTGATGCAACTTGTAGCTTGCAGTGTATGGGGTACAGCAGATCAACCATGTACAAAAGGGGCTATCCCCCTCTCATGTTGCTTTGTTTTCTAAGACTCTTCATAACATACTATGTTAGCTTCTTGAGATTTTTTTTTTTACCTGACTCTTCACACAGACTTTAACACAGACAAGTATGCAGGTGTGCAGATGTGGTTGAGTGTGAGATTCCGTTGTCCTCTTCCTCTCTTTCAGTCCATCTCTACACACTGGCATCCTTCCCTACTTAGTGCAGAAACTATAATGTGGCCCTTGTCCCCTCCCCAGCCTTTGCCTTTTCTTGCTTGATTTCTCCTCCTTCGTTATCTCTCACTATAATACACGTTTTATGTCTTCTACTTTTTAGTTTATATGGTCCTAGATATTTTTTCTGTGTGACAGTATTTTGCTTTCCTTCAGTGTTACTCGTCCTACCATTGATATTCCTCTGTTACCCTTCAGTACTTGTTTGAAAGGAGGAGTAGGGAGGGAGGCTGTGGAAACAGCTTCTAATAGCTTGGTTTGAAGGTTTGGTCAGATTAGAGTGAGGATCAAATTAACTGATAATTGGGAACAGATTGTTCTCCTTATGCAAACCAGACATTGATGGTCTGGAGTAGTTATTGCTGAGGGGCATGTTTGTTGGTGTACTCTTAGTCCCTTTTCCTATCTTCTCTTCAAAAAAAAAACAATCCCTCTGCTTGGAACACCACTGTATGGATTGCTGATCTAGTAATAAAAACAAAGTGCACTTGTGGAACTTGCCTGCTGTTACTGTAGTTTCAGGTCTAATCCTAGCAAAGAGGTCAAGTTTTAAGGTCTTGCTTATGCTACTTGACAAATTTAAACTGTGAAGCTTTTTTTTTTTTTTTTTTTTTTTCAAGGAAGAAGAAGAGTACAAGTAAACATAATAAAATGCATGGTTGTGGTTAGAAAAGTAGACTGGTATTGTATGTGATAAAAGCACAAAGACTAGATCAGAGTATTCATGTTTTAAGGGATTATGAGGATCAACGGTGTTTTTTAACTTCAAGCAGCCCTTAGCTAAGCCTTTTCTTCCTTTCTCCCTCCAGATGAAATTGTGATTCTTAAATTTAGATGGGTTTGTTTTTCTATATCTGAAGTTCAAAGACTGGGGGTGAAAAAAAGGCATAATTTAGTATTTTTCTCTTGTGTATTTCTCTTCTGTTTTTACTTAATGGAGACAGATGGATGTTAGTTTTTCAGCTTGCCTGTACTTGAATGTGCTCATGAGTCTATGCATCCACTGTGACACCCATTATCCTTCCACCGTTCTCTTGCTATTGTCAGCTACAGTTCTTTTCCGTTCCTCTGCTCTCAGACAGTGTGTGCCATTTTCCTTTTTGCTCCTTGACCTCCACCAACTTGGTCTGCCTTTAATACTCAGTCTTCACTCTCAACCTGTCTTGACTGCGGTGGAAAATGCATTGCTGACAATTATTGAAGAAAGTTGCTCTCACTTTGCAAAGAAGTTGTAAGGACATCATGATTCTGGCAGTTGCATGCATGGCTTGGCCAGAGCACCTCAGCCCATGTCCTTGTAGGATAAGACAGCAGGTACAGCAGAGATCTTGGTGCTAGCTCCCAGAAGTATGGGAGATTATTCATCACTTAACACGATACATTAATAAGGAACATGTGAAGTCTTGTCTATGAGTCCCGATTAGTGGGGTAGCACCTGCTTTTTCCCTATGTTGTGTGGCTGTTTTCACTGCCTCAGCCTTTTGTATAATCATAATATTGAGGGTAGAAGTGCAGTATGTATGGATTAGCAGTTACTATAAATCCATGGTGTTTGATTGCAGAGTAATGCTACAAGAAGAAAGCAAGGAGATTCTTTAAAACAGAGCCTAGATTGTCTCCCTGGCAAAGCTGTCAATTCCTTCCCCCTTGGCTCAGCTGAGGAAGTAGTGGTGACCCTGAAGGATCTGGTCACCTCCCACACTGTAAGGATCAGTCACTTGATCCCAAATGAATCAGTATGCTGGTTTCACAATGACCTGGAGACCACAACTAGACATCTTGAGTTCCCAACAGACTGTAGTTCAGTTTACATACTTGTATGTCCAAAGCCCAGGAAACCTGTACATGTATTTCAAGATTTGAAAATTTATTTCTTTACATCTATGAAATTTAATTTTCTTTTGTGTTTGTGTTCATGCTCATTGTGTTTTTCACCTTCATTTCTGCAAAATAAGAAAGCAAATCTGGTATGTAAAAAGCCCTTCTGGGATGCTAGCTCACTTAGTCCTTACACCTGAATAAGTTCAAGCAACAATATCTGATCACATCTGTGTGAGAAAGAAAAAAGGGATTTAAAGTGGTGTGAAGGCCTGAATGTCCTTCTCATTGCTACAGTAAGACTACTTTCTCGTAATCTTTTACAAATAGTCATATTAGGACATGAGTAGAGGTCATCGGATGTGATGTGGGACCTGTGAACAATCAAGTTGCTAACACTGTGTGAAATTAAACCAGCTGGACAGTTAATGATTATGTAAGGCAAACTGTTCAGTTGCATTCTCTCTCTGAGAAGATGTTAACTAGTAGTGAGGGTCCTACCTGTAGCCTGAGAAGTCTTCCTTAGAGGTTTTAAGTGATAAGTAGACATGGGGTCAGATTAATCTACAGCTTTATCTCCGTACACTTGACCAGTATGTCTCCTTACAATATTAGTGCATCAGCTGCAGACTAGTATTTTGAATGCAGTTAATGAATACCTACTGGCTATCCTGAAGAAGTACATTTGGCACTGACCCATCCTGGGTAGCCAACACTCCCCATGGCCAGCTCAGCAAGTCTCCAGGTTTCAGACTTCTGGAAACTGAGATGAAAAATCTTGTTGTATGTCTGCTATATTCTTATGTCCTCTGCTTATAGCGAAGTGGCTTTGAACTGTTCAATGGAAACCAGATGCCAGAAAAGAGAGAAAGAGAAAGAAGAAAAAAAAGGAAGGGAAGGGAAGGGAAGGGAAGGGAAGGGAAGGGAAGGGAAGGGAAGGGAAGGGAAGGGAAGGGAAGGGAAGGGAAGGGAAGGGAAGGGAAGGGAAGGGAAGGGAAGGGAAGGGAAGGGAAGGGAAGGGAAGGGAAGGGAAGGGAAGGGAAGGGAAGGGAAGGGAAGGGAAGGGAAGGGAAGGGAAGGGAAGGGAAGGGAAGGGAAGGGAAGGAAGGGAAGGGGGGAGGAAGAAAGAGAAAGGGTGGGAAAGGGAAAGGGAAACACCAAAAGGACCCTAAATCCATCCCTCACCAAAATGTTACATCCATATTTATGGAGTATGAGCATAAACCTGTCGGTGTGGATCCAGGCTAAGCTATGCACACTCTCCCCACCTCAGACTCATCACTGTGTTGGGTCAGATTACTTCATTCCTTCCACACTGCTACTTCAGTACTGAAGAAATGGTCTCTTGGAGTCACATGTTTGAAGTACTCTGTTCCTCCCAAGCCTTTATCTTTCTCAGATCCACTCTGCTCTCTCTGCCATTTTTTTCCCCTCCAAAAAAAAAAGAAAAAAAAGAGGTGTTAAATAACTTGGTTTTTAGATAAGAACTTTTATCATCTGAATGGCTGCCTGTGTACCAGATCTTACATTTGTTCTGCTACAGACCATGTCAGGTCCTTTTGGTCTCTGGGGAACTGCACCCTGACCTCAGTTTTGTTTCCACTGTAAACAGTAACTCAGTGAGTTTATTTGGCACCCTAATGGTCTTAAAGGCCAGGAGAATAAATACATGCATGCCCTTTGCCTTCAGGCTTTACCATGTCTGACCCCAGACATGTGCTTCCATTTTGAGTTGCTGGTCAAGTGATGAATGCAGATACAAGGTTTCTGCTGCATTTTTGGTAGGTCTTTCTCAGCCTAAGCTTTAAGGAGAGGCCTCTGACTGTGCATGACTCAGTGCAGGACTTGTGCAGATGTTGGGTCCTTGAAACCACAGAGTAACAACAAGCAGATGAGCACCTGGAGGCAGTTGCTAAATTTGTTCTTCCCTAAGCAGAATATCTGTTTTGTTTTTTAAAAAATGAAATCATAAAATGTTAGAGGGTCTTTTTGCCTTTTGCCTCATTTGAGCAAAACCCCTGATTCTTGGAAAAAAGACACTGGTTATGCCTTCTATTCTGTTCTTTTTATCCTGGGCATCACATTTCTTTCACAGCCAAGAACACTAGATGGCTGTTATCATGTTCTCCCTCTTCCATTGTGAACAACCTGCTCATCAGACCTGTAGCATGAGGTCTGCTGTGCATGGCTTCCCCTCACCCACTCGCTGTGGGGCTGAGGGGCTTCTGTTGCACTGAAGCGTGGGTCTTGTTTTGGTTGCCCTAGTGTTCTCTTCTTTTCTAGGATAAACTTCAAAGTGTGAAAGGAAAATGTTCCAAAGGAGTTGTATCTGGAGAATGGCTTTTTCTGTGGATAGGGTTGTTGGAGCAGCAATCAAACCAAACCAGGTTCACGTAAAATTCAGCTGCAATCTAGAGACCTTCTCTGGATTGTATTTTGGGAGCTCTCATGTTACAGTGCATGCATGAATGACTTAGACTAAAAGGAAGTAAATGTAAAATTGTCTACAGATAAATGTAGAGGGAAGGATCCAGTTCTTGTGAGACTGTATTTGGAGTACTGTGTTCAACTCTGAGGCTTGTAGCATAAAAACATGGAGCTGTTGGAGCGAGTCCAGAGAGGGCCACAGGGATGATCAGAGGGCTGGAGCACCTCTCCTCTGAAGACACGTTGAGAGAGCTTTTTCAGTCTGAAGAGAAAGCTCCAAGGAGACCCATTGCAGCCTTCCAAGTGCATAAATGAGCCTACAGGAAAGCTGGAGAAGGTCTCTAGTAGGGAATATAATGATAGGAGAAGGGGGAATGGTTTTAAACTGAAAGAAAGGAGGTCCAAGTTAAATACTAGGTGGAAATTTTTTACTTAGAATGTGATGAGGAGCTAGAACATATTGACCAGAGAATCAGTGGATGCCCCATCCCTGGAGGCACTCAGGGTGGGGTTGGATGGGCTCAGGGCAGCCCTGCCCATGGCAGGGGGGTTGGAACTGGCACTTAAAGATCCCTTCCAATACAAGCAAAAGCTAATGCCTTGCAGTATTAAATATTATTTTGCTTCCTATTAAATACCACTGAAGCCGCAAGACATGTTCGGGAAACGTTTTATTGGAAGTTTGTGCCATTTTAGCTGAAGGCACTGTGGAAGACTTGGGACTCTCTTGTCACTTCAGTGCAAGATCCCGCTTCTGTTTTCAACAAAGCTCTTTCAGCATGCAGTAATCTTGGAAATTATTTCAACAATTTGTGCCATTATTTTATTTCTAGTTTTTTCTATTGCTCTTGTGAATCTGAATGGAAAGCATAGTAGTAATTATTTTCCTTTAGTTCTGTGAAGTCTTAGGACTGTTATTGTTGTCTCCCAGTGTTCATTTGCTTTTGGAGTCCCTGCTTGGCTTTACAACAGCATTCATTATTGTAAGAAGAGGTGAAGAGAGTTTCAGCCTTCAAGAGTCTCTTTATGATGCAGAGAAGTGGGTTGGTTTTTTTTTTGTTTGTTTCTTGTTTTTTATCTGAATTTCCAGTTATCTTTCCTTAAGTTATTCATTTTGTTATGTGAAAGCAAGAACATTATAGAAACATGTGGAAAACACAAATGCATCATTTCACATGTGCTTGCACTAGTACTCTGAATATGTTTCAGAGAAGAAAAAAATATAACTTTGCATTATCGACTTTTTATTTTTATCCCTCAAATTATAAGTTGCATTTGAGAAGAGTAAACAAGAAGGGACTGAATGTAACACAGACAGATTTGCAGCCAGTGCTAGTTACAACAGAGGTAATTGTTGTACCCAAATTGTAACAGTGAACCTTTCTGTGCTCCCTGTGTACTCTATGTGAGAGTGAGAGACACGGGTAGAGGCAAGGGGATTGGGGAGGGAAGAGTGAGAAAAGTCACCTGAACTTATAGTTCCTACTTGGGGATTAAATCTGTCTTCCATCAAAGGGCAGTATTTTTTTTTTAGCATTCAGTTTGGTACAGCCATGTTTGTGCATCTGTCCATTTCATGCATTTAACCCTTTGGGAGCAGCCTGAGGCAGATTGCACCATCTGAAATGATGTTAAGGAAAACACTGGTGTTAAACTGCACTGGCTGGTAGGCTGGCAGGCAGGCTAGGATTTTGTCAGGAAATTCCAAATGAGTATAAATAAATTCTCTGTAGCAGCCTCTGGGCTTCTTGCCTGCTGATGTGTCAGGAGCATGCATTCCCTTTAAGGCAAAGGAAAGTGTGCTTCAGACTTAATTTCCTGAAAAACTAAACACTGCAGCATTCAACAATTGCTTCTCAGCGGATCAGTAAAGGAGACCCTAGCACAGTCGAGGAGAGGTGAGATGCAAGAGACTGACTGCTGGCACTGTGTATATCTGTGAAAAGGGTGCAAGGGCTCATATTTGGGTAACACTCCTGAAAATCTGCCCTGGCTGCTGATTTCCTGTGTTGAGTAATGCATGCCTTTCAAGTTGGGTGCTTTTTCTTTTCTAACAATGCTTGGTTTTCTCAGTTCTCTCTCAGGTGCACACTTCTAGGCTGTCATCTGAAGGGACTGTGCACCTACAGTTTCATGCACCTCTGGCACCTCCTTGGTTTTGTTATTACGTATTAAAGAGTTCCTTTTCCTCAACAAATGCCAATTTTCTAGTTGGGAAATCTGGGTTCTGTACGTTTAAGTGAATGGAGTCCTGTGTCTGTTTACACAAAGCCATCATTCTGGTAGAAGAATGGTAGCTTCAAGTTGCTCAATTTCAGTGTTGTTCATAGCTTCTCAACTATAAGCCACTGGTTTTAGCTATTTAAAATGCACATAAGAATTATTTCTAAACTGGCATTTTCCTTATTTTCGCTTATTACTGCTTTTTTAATTTTAACTTCTTGGACAAAACTAGTTTACCAGTCTGAACTATTTCAAGTGCAGAGAAGAAACTCTTCAGTGTTTTCTGAAAAAGCAGATCACACATGCTTTTGAAGTTTGGAAGGCAACACATGTCATATTTCACACAATTAATCAGTATGAGATTAGTATCAAAGGGGGTAGGAGGGAACAATTCCTGGTATTTGAAATATACTGATTATGCAGCATGAACCATTTTCCTGATGGAGAATAAGCATGCTACAAAATACAGTCCTTCCAGGACTCAAATGTTTATAAATTTATTCTTGTGGAAGACAGTTGTTCCATTTTTTTTTCCACCTTTTGCACTGCAAGACCAAACTGAAACTGTAAATCAGTTTTAATATGCTGTGGCAGGTTTATACCTGAGGAATCTAGGTTCTTTAAGGATGGTTACTCCTGTTACAATAACTACGCGTCTCTTCTCTGCTTCTCATCTCTTCAGAAATTTACAGACACAGAAAGGTAATTATATTATAAATCTAAATTGGTGAATCAGTTCTCATAGGCTAGAAAGCAAATTTAACCTTCTTTACTTGAACTTGCAGCAGGTAACACTGAAACACTGTTGTGCTGAGACATTTTCAGGCACAAGCTTGGCTTGCATCCATGACTCCTGAGGGGGTTGTGGAAGTGGATGGATGAGTTGGGAAGAAAGAGAAAAATGTGAAGATTTGCCCTCTTTTGCTTTGCCAGCACTCCATGGGGATTTTGTGAATCACATCCTACTGAGTGTATGGATGCCTCAATCTTTGTCATTCTTTTTTCCATAGTGATTTTATTGGTGACAGTGATGTGACAGGTGTGACACACTGTCAGGGGACATAACGAAACTTCAGAGTTTCTCTTCTGCAACAGAGAACAGCAAGCTGCCCTACCTCATGTTCACCAGCATCACCAGCCCATCCAGTTGGCCCAGATCTGGTGGTATGTGTAGTCAGCAAGGAGGGCTTTGCTGGGCTGTCACCCAGTGCTCTCCCATTGTGGTGGGCAGCGCACACTGCAAAGCTTTCTCCTAGACTGCAGGCTGGTATTTACTGCTTGCCATAACTTACGTAGTTTTGCTAGGCCTAAGTCAGTCAGATTTTGAAAGCTTTGTTAAATTGAACACTCTTCATTCATAATTGTGTGATTCTGTGCTTTGTCACAGATGTGTATCTATATGCATAATAGAGAATAAAAGAAATGCTTCAGGGAACGAAGGGCAATTCTTAAACAGACAAATAATGCAAGATAAAAAAATAAGTGAACATAAAGTCAAGTGCTTGGCAAACACAAATTCATCTGCTTTGAACTTCCCTTGTTGATATCTGGTTTTCAAAACCCAGTAAAAGGGACTGAGATATGCCCCTAGTTTCAAGCCAAGAAGGAAAGTGCAGCTGTTGGCTCACATCATCACTGTTAATGCAGCCACAGACTGATCTGTGCGCTCTATCTTCAGTTTTTACATCAGCACTCCTGAGCAGCCTCCACCATGGTTTCTGCACAAGCTTTTCCTTACTGCTGGTGGGGCAAACTGGAATAAGATACCAGCTTTTCCCTTGCCTGCCTTAGTTTGATTTCCCCTGGGATCTGTGAGTCAGAAACTGGGATGGGAGCAAAACAGACTAGACTGTTAGTTTTGAGTTTTCGTGGTGAGCAGCCCTGAGGTGGTAAACACATGAAATGTCCCACCACAGAGCAGACAGAACTAGATCTATTCCCAGAAAGTGGCAGCAGTTGAAAGGGAGACTTTATAGACCTCAAGTATGGGAGTTACCAAGAAAATAAAGGTTTTGTGAATTCTGATAAGGGGACATCTTACAGTCACTCAGTATTTTTTTCAGAAATAGGTTTCTCACAAACAAGGTCAGCCTTTTATTCATGGTTAATTGATTTGCATGACTTACATCACGTTTGTTTGTTTGTTTGCTTTTTAATTTTAAATGCAGTGTTTGAGCTGCAAGTTTTCTGTTCAGGAATTCTTGAAATAAAAGGTTCGGACATTAAAAATACTGGAAAGGCTAGGGGAGTATTTTTTTGAAAGCTGTTTTCTGTCGATGGCTTGCAGAAATAACTGTTGGTTATAGTCACACACTTGTCACCCTTTAAAGTCTGTAGGTAACTTTTTTTATCATGGGAAAGAAAACCTGTAACCATATATTAAGAAAAAAAAAAATCACGTGACCTTGAAAGACTGTCCAAATATTAAGAGGCCTTTGCATAGCTGGCTGGTGAGCATTACAAGTGCTTTTTATGTTAACACCCTGTTTTTCATAGCCATGAACAGTTTGTAAGTAGATAGCAATAGGAGAAAAGTAAGAAAAGTCAAAACTATTTCTGTGAGAGTGTGGTTTAGGAATTGAGCCTTGAGGAGGCTGTGGGACATTCAGGCTACTGCATCCATCTGATTACCAGTACAAAGGTGAGATCTGGCTCACTGTTTTTGCTATCACACTAAGCAATCAAAATTTTATTATGTTTTTATTGTAAGGATAACCTTAGTGTTACTCTAAGCAACTAGGATTTTTCACCTTCAGAGAAACTTAACTGCCTGAGAGAGATTTTTCCCACTGGGTTAATCCAAACCCCAGTCAAGTCAATGGA
Organism: Callipepla californica brunnescens; assembly: GCA_023055505.1. NCBI lineage: Eukaryota > Metazoa > Chordata > Aves > Galliformes > Odontophoridae > Callipepla > Callipepla californica. The sequence goes on from JALIRH010000094.1 coordinate 275,978, forward strand.
AAGACATGAATGCTTTTGCGTTGTGGCTATGATTTGAGTTTATTCCTGTGTTATTATAACGGTCCCAGTTTTTCTAGAAAAAGTGAAGTATTAAGACAGCAGAGTTCTCAGCTGCCTTCTGCTTTCACTGGTCTGCACTGATTGTGACTTCATAGACCAGTATCGTAGTCTTTGCATTCACAGTGCAAACAAAACACAGCAGTCATCTGAACCATTTTTCTTAAACACTGCTGCTGTTTATGTTCACATGTTAGTGACCTGCAAAAAAAAAAGCAGTCTAAAAACCCGATATCTTACAGTCCTTTTGCTCCTCGTTTTTCTTTGAAATTCTTTGAGAAGCTGCAAATCTGTGTATCTCTACCCAAAAGAAACCTGACCAATTGTGTATGTTGCAAGACTAATGTCTTTTCTCCATGTTCTTTTTTAATTTAATCAAAGTTTTATTGAAAGACCAACACCTGAAAAGGAAAATCAAAGAATGCTGGAAAATTCTGCTTTTTCTTTTTAAACAAATACTCCGTTTCACATGTGTTGGTTCTTTTCAGAAGTCTGAGACTCATTGGCATTTGCTGATGACCAGGGAAGAAAGAACATAGTATGGGGTGAGAGAGGAGAAGGGGAAAACCATTAATTTATTTTCTGTTGCAGTAAAGAATCAAAAAGTCAGAACTTTTATTGTTCTCCTCCTTCACCAGATGATTTTCAGTACTGAAGCTCAGCAACAGAAAGACATGGAATCTATTCTGCTTGCACCAGTTATTGGTTCTGCCTTTTTTCTCTGCAGCATTCCTTATGAATTGTCTTACGCTATAACTCTGAGAGGAGACACTGTTACTCATAATGCTTTTATAGTGGAAAAGACTTCTTTAATAGGAGTCAGATCCAAAATAAAAATGCCTTGGAGCAGATATCATAACCAGATGGGAAAAAAAAAAGCTTTAGATGTGAGGTCTATATTTTTTAAGGCACCTTAGCCTTCTTGCTTCAGAAATACTTCTTCATTTGCTTCTCCTTGCTCTTTCTAGACCCTCCAAGTTGGCCTTCCAGTAAAGCTTTCCAGGCTTACAGAACCAAAACTCTGGTCTGCACACATTTTCTCTACTTCGTTCTTTTCCCAAAAGTCTTTAAGCATATCAACTAAATGTCCTGTTTTTTTCCACTCCTCCTGGTCTGGGAGCAGCATGATTAGTGTGGGCTTGGGTAAAGCTGACTCAATATTTTAATATACTGATGTTCTTGTATAGTAATTTTATGGAAGTTGGCAAGACTGGAATATTTGGACAGAGCCAGTCCCAGCAGTGCAGGAGGAGAGAACAGAAGAGTGTGTTTTTTAAATGTTGCTTGTGTCTTGTCTATGATTCCATGGAAGTTTTGCATACTTTAGGAGAAATGCATTAATAATGACAGTAACACAAGGGTTCTGTGCTGCACAGAGTATCTTCATAGGTTCTCACCTGAAAGTGGAATGTCTCCACATCTCATTGCATTTGAAAACATTTCAGAAGAAAATGTCTGCGACATTTTCACAGCATGTGTCTTTATGTGTCTTCACATCCTTCTACAGCCTAACACAACACTGTGATTAAAATTAGCCTGAGATACTGTAGAGTGGGGAACAGTCCTGGTTTCACTAGCACCCTTGATCAGCTGGTATGGGATGGAAAGCCTAACAAGAGAATTTGTCTTATCATGGTATTGATGCTGTACTTCTCTGTGTTGCGGTGAATGGGGTAGGAAGCTTGCTCACTTGAACTCTCTTTGTGAAAATTTGCTGTTCTGGCAGAAGAGCACAGATGCAGCTTCCTCTGAGACTCGCCTGAGGTACTGCTTGTGGAGCACTTGGTACTCCCCTTCCAAAGCTAGAGGGTAAAGGCATCAATGGATCATCCAATGGCTGAAAGGAACGAGGTCTGTACTCTTATCAGGTGTTTATCCATTTCCTTTTTGGAAGCACATTTTTTCATTCTGAAGCAACAAAGCCATTTTTATTGCCTGAAAACGGCCATCCATTTTGCTTTGTTATAAGCTTAGCAGGCACACCCATTCTGGCCCTTTCTCTGAGACAGCAAAACGCACAAAGGCTTGGCGCAGCTCCTGTGTGCCACATCACAGTGCCTTGTTGTTGTTAGATTGCATTCTTGATCCTCATTTGTCTTAACATATCAAGAAATGTCTCCAAAGATCCACTTAATACTGGGATTGTGTTCATGGAGTGTTCATTGTGTTGTTTTAAAGAGAAGTCAGCTCAACACACAGCCTTGTGCTTATGGAGTGGGAGATACCAACAGCGTGCACTGACAGCATGAATTTGGTCCTCGTAGATGGGACATGAGCCAGTGTGCCCATGTAGCCAAGAAAGACAACAGTACCCTGGGCTGCATCAGAAGCATGGCCAGCAGGGCAGGGGAAGCCATCCTGGCCCTCTACTCTGTGCTGGTGAGGCCTTATCTGGAGTACTGCATCCATCTGTGGAGTCCTCAGTACAGAAGAGATGTGGACCTGTTGGAGTGTGTCCACAGGAGGGCCACAAAAATTATGCAAGAAATGGAGCACCCCTCCTATGGGGATAGGGGCTGTCCATTCTGGAGATGACAAGGCTCCAGGGAGACTTGATAGCAGCCTTTCAGTATCTAAAGGGGAGCTGTAAGAAGAAAGGGGATGGATTCTTCAGCAGTCTGTTGTGATAGGACATGGGGAAATGGTTTCAAACTAAAAGAGAGGAGATTTAAGTTGGATATAAAAGTTTTTTACAGCAAGAGTAGCGAGGCAGTGGAACAGGCTGCCCAGAGAGGTGGTGGATGCCCCATCCCTGGAGACACTCGAGGTCAGGCTGGACAGGGTTCTGAGCACCCGATCTAGCTGTGGGTGTCCCTGTTCATTGCAGGGGAGCTGGACTAGATGAACTTTAAATGTCCCTTCCAACTCAAAACGATTCTGTGATTTATTTCATTGTGAAGGCACGTAACTGCCTGCAGGTGTTGTGGAGAGGTTTAGTGAGGGGTTCAGAGTTGCTGTGGGTTGTTTTAGTTATTTATTATTGAAGTTTTTTTGTCAAGTGATCTCAATACTATTTAATGAAGAAGAAAATATCTGAGATTCTGGTTTGGTGCTTATGACTTAACTTGCAATTTACATGTCTTTATAAAGAGTTTATGAATATTTTTTCCATAGATGCATTAATTCTTACGTCCTGGGACTTTCCAAAGAGCCTGTTTCTTCCTCCCCCATCCAACACTTACACACTGTGCCCAAGGAGATTTTGTCAGGGGCTGCCTAACTTCAGTGGTGTAGTGATTGGAGAACCAGGGATGTCATTGTATAGGAAAACAAGTAACCAACAAGCAGAGGGAAGCATCTGGGAAGAAAGACAGCACAAGTTGATAAAATGGAGTTTGAATTTATGAGGACTGGATGAAGGGACCTATCTTCATCCAAGGCCAGGATGAAGGATGAAGGTATAACCATATTTGCAGTTAGAATTTATAGAACAGGCCACTGGATGCAAGTTGAGAAAATGGTTAAGAAATTCCAAGCGTGGGAAGTAGGCAGAAAATGACCAGGAAACTACAAGCAGGGGGAGCTGGTGTGAGAGTGGATGCAACCCCTAGGGTTGGAGGGAGAATGAAGGGTAACGAGCCTAGGGTAGGGAGCTGTGGAAAGATGACTGCTGGAAAGGGATAAAGCCAGGGTGAGAATCTGGGGACAGCACACTGAATTTGGGGAGGTAACTCGGGGAGCAGCTCTGTCTCATTCCCTCCCGTTGGCATTCTGTGGAGACCTTTTTCCTCCCTACCCTTGAGGCAGACCTGCTTGAAGGGGCTGTGTTTCTGCACTTGGAGTATGCGTGTATACGTGTATTTTTGCTTCCACTCTGGCATTCAGTAGGCTATTTTGGGTGCATCTATAAGTAAATACCACAGCATACGGAGACTCTGGTCTTCCAGCAGAAACATGTGGTCTGGGTGGGGAGGGTTGTTTGTGCCCCTCGTGCAGTGGCTCCACACACAGTGCTTGCAGGACCGCGACTGCAGTGTGCTCTCTGCCTGCCCTGGTCGGCGTCCCACGCTCACCTGGTGCCAGGGAAGGCAGCGTCCCCGCACAGCATCCTGCTTCGGGGTGTCCTGCGGTAGCCAGAAGAGATTGTCATGAAAGCAGTAACGCTGTCTGCAGACAGAGCAGCCCTCCTTAAGCATGCCAAGGGAACTGGAAAAACAGGCGCCTTTTTTTTTTTTTTTTTTTTTTTCTCCTTCCCTCCTGAACCCTTTCAGTTAAACATTAAGTCACTTCCTGTAGCTGCAGTAAGCAGGGTTTTTTTTTTTTTTTTCTCTTTTTTTCTTTTTTCCTTTTTTCCCTCGAGGCTTATATTCCTTTAAGAGGAGGCAGGCTGGTTGGGAACAAACCCGGCAGCGGAGGCTGCAGCCGGGGCTGGAGCGGGGTCTGCGGCGCGGGGCGGAGCGGTGTTGCCGTGCCGGGCAGCCCTGAACTGTTCCCCGGCCGCGGCTGTGCGGCTGTGCCGAGTGCGTGGGGAAGAGCTGCTTTCCAGCGGTGGGAGCGCAGCCTACGAAACCTTGCCCTGCCAGGCCACGTTTGCACCGGCGTGAGGGTTTGTTTTTTTTCCTTATGGGGTGAGGAAGGAGCGAGCGGCAGGCTCTGGGGAGCTGGTTTGTGGCACACGCAGCTGGGACAGCGCGGAGCCGTACCGGAGGCCTAGCCATACGTGGCTGGAAACTTACAGCGTGGGGGCAGAGGCGTGTGGCTAATTCAGGTAACAGGAAAGCTGTCTTCTGTTATTCCTCCGGTGCCTCTCATGACTCGCAGCAGTTGTTTTTCTCCCGTGGGACGGGAGCAGCAGGCTGCGTAGCAGGGCTGTGCATAAATACTCAGCCCGCAGAAGCCCAGCAGAGCCGGTGCAGCTGTGTTCTCCGGGACGGGCAAGTCCTATATCAGGGCTCCAGGCACTGCTCCTTGCTGTGGGACCGCTGCTTTCCCTCACAGCTGTGGGACTGAGGGTCCCAGCGTGGGGTCTTGGTGTAGACTGGGAGCACTGGTGGAGTTACCCAGTAGGAGCAAACCAGCGTCACTGCTCCTTGCAGCTGCGGTTCTCCAGGCAGTAGAACAACTATGGGTCTGTCTGACGTCTGATGGCACCGCTTGTATAAGAAGGTTGGAATTCCTGTTCCCACAGTTTGAATCTACCCTCCGGATGAGTCACGCAGTGCAGCATGCTCCCAGGGTCTTCATCTGATGGCATAGTGTGTATGAAGCTTGTGTACCGTGGGGAAGACTGCAGGGACTCGGGGAGGGACTGCTTTCATTTGCTTGCTGTGCCACTTCGGTACTGCTCAGGTGGCAAAATTTGCTGGTTTGTACATGTACCTATGTATACCCGTGCGTACTTCTCATTTTAAACCTCCTCCTTAGCTTTTTGGAAGTTAAATAAGATGTAGTGCTGAGAGTAAATCAGCAGGATGCCGTTTTGCTCTGAGCTGCAGGTGTGCTTGTGCCTCCAGGACTGTGAGCACCCTCCCTGGTATGTTTGTGTCAGTGCCTGGTTTACTGAGACATAGTTTCTTATCTGTGCTCATTTTGTTTCTTCTCTTCCAGAAAAGGAGGAAGTTCTTATAAATGGAAAAGATGAAAATGAACGGAAATACCCCTATTTTGTGGAAACACCTTATGGCTACCAGCTAGACTTGGATTTTCTGAAGTACGTGGATGATATACAGAAGGGGAATACCATTAAGAAATTAAACATCCAAAAGAAGAGGAAAGCAGTGCCAGCTTCCACGGGTACCAAGAACTCTGGTGGCCATTGTAGCGACTGGACTTCCACGGAGTCTCTCTCTTCTTCGAACAGTGATGAGAACAAGCAGTCTTTCCTGGCAACAAGGAGTCAAGTAACTTCATCAGTGGCTGTGAGACCATTGACTTCCCTTGAGGCATCTTCCTCCTACTTAACCATCCCTGAGAGTAAGCAGCTCCCTCCTCCTTCCCCACAGCTTCCTCGGCACAACCTCCATGTGACAAAGACCCTCATGGAAACACGTAGGCGACTTGAACAAGAGAGAATGATGCAGGTCATTCCAGGAGATGTCCGTAGGCCCCGACTTTCCAGCTTTGGGGGCATGGGTTCCACAAGCTCCCTGCCTTCTTTCGTCGGGTCCAGTGGGTACGGTCACTTGCCCCAACAGCTCCACAATGGCTATCAGGGGAATGGAGACTTTGGAGTCTGTTTCGGCTCCTCCTTGGGCAGTTCCATCCGGCACAGCCCAATGAGTTCAGGAATTTCCACACCAGTCACCAATGTGAGCCCGGTGCATCTGCAGCAGATCAGAGAACAGATGGCAATTGCCCTCAAGCGCCTCAAGGAGCTTGAGGAGCAAGTCAAGACCATTCCTGTGCTGCAGGTCAAAATCTCAGTGTTACAGGAGGAAAAGAGGCACATGATGGCAGAACTCAAAAGCCAAAGGAAAACCTGTCAAAATGACACGTATGGCTTCAGAAAAAGATCTTACAGTGCAGGGAATGCGGAGCAGTGGGAGCACCTATCTCAGGTGCGAAGAGGTGGAGAACTTTATATTGACTGTGAGGATGAGATGGAGAGTGCGGAGCAGAGCTCTCGGAGGGTAGAGGAGTTCAGGCAGTTGACTGCTGAAATGCAGGCTCTGGAGAAAAAAATCCAGGACAGCAACTATGAGGTTCCATTGAACCTTAGAGAAAGCCTGACAAAAGAAAGCCGATCTGTTGCTGTTGGTGCTGATGAAAACATGAACGATGTGGTTATCTACAACAGATCATCAAGGCAGCACAGGGAAGTAGCTGTGGGGACAGAGAAAGAAGTGAGGGAGTCTGGGGTTGGGGTGACAGAGGCCATGCTTGGCTTGTCAACAGAAGTTGAGAAAGAAATAGAGCTTCAGCAGCAGACCATTGAAGCCCTTAAGGAAAAGATTTACAGGCTGGAGGTTCAGTTAAAGGAGACAACCCATGACAGGGAAATGACCAAATTAAAACAGGAGCTGCAGGCAGCTGGATCTAGAAAAAAAGTAGATAAAGCCGTGATGGCACAGCCGCTTGTCATCAGCAGAATGGTGGAGGCTGTAGTACAAATGAGAGACCAAATGGTGGGAGACCACGTGCATGTTGCCGATTCGTCTGTAGGCAACCATTTGCAGATGAGCAGCGTGGGCACCTCCTGCAGGCCGGCAGTACGGAGCACAGCGGCGGGCCCTGAGCTGCTCATGAGCCGCTGGCTTGTGAGGGAGACGGCAGAGATGCGAGACCAGTGCACGGGGAGGTGCGTGGAGCTGCTCGACAAGAAGGTGGGTGTGGAGACCAGCGTCTGCGAGACAGGAGTCAACACAGAGGAGTCTGTGGGTGACCTGAGTCTCTGCAGGACGGTGCGGGAGGTCCGGGAGACGAGGTCGATTGGCTGCGGGGACTGCTCAGTGGATGTGATTGTTTGTGCCCCAAAGGAGTGCGTCTCCCGCCAGACAGCCACAGAGGCTGTGGGCAGGGCAGAAGCCACAGTCATGGCTGTGCCTTCCACAGCCACCCAGCAGACCAGCACAGCTATGGAGATGGTGAGCCGGTGCACCAGTACTGAGGCACCGGTGGCAGTGGACTGTGCTACCAGCACTGTTCCAAGCAGCCGTGACCAGCAAACCAGCACAGTGAGTGTAGAGACGCGGACTGTGGCAGTTGGGGATGGACGGGTGAAAGACATACACGCATCTGCTAAAACGCGTTCGGTTGGAGTAGGGACTTTGCTTTCCAGTCACCCTGGCTTCGAAAAACTCTCTGTGATAAAAACCAAAGACTGCGGTGTTGGGCAGATAAACATTAATGAGAATTATCTAGTTGGTCTTAAAATGAGAAGCATTGCCTGCGGTCCCCCTCCTCTGGTGGCTGTACCGACCACTACCAGGAGCATTGGTGTTGGGGGTGAGCCAGTGTGTGAGTCCGTGAGCAGCCTCCTGGAAAGCCCGCTCCCTCCACCTGAGCTGAGGACAGGCTTGGATCACTACATCGAGCGTGTGCAGAAGCTGCTACAGGAACAGCAGATGCTGCTAGCTGAAAATTACAGCGAATTGGCAGAAGCCTTTGGTGAGCCGCACTCCCAGATTGGATCTCTCAATTCGCAGCTGATCAGTACCCTCACGTCCATCAATTCTGTCATGAAATATGCCAGCACAGAGGAACTGCGGAGCCTGGACCTTCAGAAACAGTGCGTGGAGAAAAGTACTGCATCAGGTAAGCTGAGTGTTTGGCATATGTCTGTGCCACTCTTTCCTCCTCCTAGCATGGTGGGTCTGTCAGCTATAACAGCTCCCACATAGCGTGGGAGCAAGTGTGTAGTCCACTCAGATGAAATGCAGGAGGAGTTGCTGTTGCATGAACCTGTTCATTGTTCTCTACAACATGCTGCTGGAGAGCAGATCTCAAGAACTGAAGGCAGTTAGCTGTCTCACAGAAGCCAGGCTGCAAAGGGGCTGATGACTGGGGGATCAGGAGTGGGATGTGCAGGAGAAGTATGTGAAGGTCTGCTATCCAAGGCACTGAGTCTGTTTTATAAGTGAGTGTATCAGGGTTACTGTCTGTCTGGAATCTTATCTTTCTCTTAGATTTGGCATGCAGTTTTAAAAAGTTAAGAAGTCATGTTGTATTTGTCAGGGCTGTAAGTTACGTTCTGCACCTGTATCAAGCTAACACGTTGTCATGATGTTAAATATCAATAATATAACAGAAGTCATAAAACCATGACAGTTACATTCAGCACCTGTGTCAAGCTAACTTGTTTCCACAGAGTTTGCAGTGTTTTTCCTGTTTCCTCCATTCCATATTCTTTGCAGCCAGGGAGCTGTGGGGTGCTTTCCCCTTTCCAGCAGCGTAAATTGCTTTATAATGGGCAACTCCAGAGTGGCTTCACAGAAACCACATCTTGGGTTTTCTCTGTTCCAATAAGTGCTCGTCGTGATCCCTAATTAGAGCTTCATGTCTGGGAGGTGTAAACAATAATTACTTTTGGAGGTTTTGGTGACAGTCAGGAAAAGCAGGAGTTGAGGTTTAAATACTCCTTCCATTTTAGGTATTAACTGTGAAATCCATACAGTTAATTTGAGGGATTTCTGTGTTCCCTGGGGTAATGTTGTATTCTGTTCATTGTTGTTGGGTTTTTTTTGTTTTTGTTGTTGTTCATTTGATTGTTTGGATTGCTTTGGTTTGTTTTGTTTTTGGGGTGGGTTTTTTTTGTTTACTTTTTTTTTTTGGGGGGGGGGGGGGGGGGGGCGGGTGAGTAGGGGGGGGAAGGTCTGATAGTGTAATTTTAATAAATGCCCTGCTGGTGAATCCAGCCACATTACTATAAAATGTGTCAATGTTAGCTTACTGGACATGAGGAGGGAGTGACTATGGCAATGACTTGGAGTCTTCTTGGTCTCTCCATATGGTGAGAAGTTAAGTAAATGGAAAAAAAATGTGTACAAATGCATCTGTATTGTGGGTTCTGAATTGGAAAAAAAAAAAAAAGTGAATACTGTATAATGTCAGCATAATATTATTGGCTATTGCACTGCTGTATAAAGCTCTTCCAGCTTATTTACTGTCTCAAAAGTTCCCTGTTCCTGTTAAAAGGCAGCTTGGTACATCTGTGGTTACTTTCAATGTTCATGTACTAAATTGAACCATCCATTTATTCTGTGAAGTAAAAATTTTAGCTTCCCATAGAAAAGCAATAAGCAACATTTATGTAGCAGTAAAGAAAATGTATGATACCCTGCCTGTACACATTTAATATGATAACTGTATCTGCAGTTTTGCTATCCTTCTGGTATTCATTTTATATTTTGGGCTTCTTATAAATAATATAGAGTATCTACCAAATACCGAGAGTGTCTTTAAAAACAGCGAGCCAGGCTTTTTAATAGCTGTAAATTCTCAGTTCCTTTCCCTCCTTTTACTGCACAGTATCAAATGTGTAGTCTTGGGGCTCAGAAGTATTTAGACACAAGTGGAGTAATGGATCATGTTTTACTAAAGATATTCTTGCTTGGATTCAGATTTCACGTTCTTGACAAAATTATTTTGGAATAATTTTATTTTAACATGTGATGCTATTATCTTTACTGGCAAATGCTGAGTGTAAAATCTCTTTTTATTTTTAGTCCTTGGTGAGAAGTAAATGCTTTGACTTAGTGCATAAATCACGCTTCGGGCTATAACTGTTTAGACCCATGAAGAATTAGAGTAAGAAGAGGTCATAAGCCTGAAGTGTTTTCCCTTATCTTCCTATTAATTTTGAAAATATTTTTTTTACAGTAATCTCCTTTTCCTTCTGCTTATATCAGCGGTTTTCCAGGTCACAGTTCCCTTTTCTTTTGTGGAAGGCTTTTTGGTGAATGATTACTTCTGCAAGCAGTGGAACTAATAAAGTTTGTCCTCACAGATTGATACCTCACATAAGTATCTGAGCTCTTACAGTATCTTTCCACTTGATTAATCTTTCAGACAGGGCTTTTGGGGCATCTTGTATGTGAACTCAACCAGTACCCCGTTTTCCATGCCAGGTATCTTAGCCTAATATATCCAAAGCTTGTATAAATACCAAAAAATAAGTCTGAATTGTTGAAAGAGGCACGGCCTCACAAATGTTGATTTCTTAGGAAAACAGGCTGAACACAGAGGCAGAAGCAGCTGTTTTCTGGTTAGCAGCAGGAGTGTCAGAGTTAATATTGTATTCGAAGAGAGGTTCCTTATGAAGTGCTTGCCAGAGGCAGGTACATGTTGGACAAATGCACTGAAGCTGTCTATGAGACGTGTAGTTTAGGTATCCACAGCAGCATCTGGACAGTTTGCTCTGTTAAAAGTGAGACGTTATGGCTACAGATGTCTGAGTTAGCACATCAGTCAAATTCCGTTCTTTGTACAGACTTTTCTCCTTTACCCTTGTGGAGAAAAGGCAGAGGTGCCTCTGGTCCCACAGCTTGTAAAGGTTTGTGAGCAGTGACAGCAGTACAGGTGATACAGAGCTGGGCCAGGTGAAGTGTGACATGGGCTGCGTCTGTATCTGCCTTTCCTGGAAGCAGTTCCAGTATGGGATTATCTCGGAAGTGTGTCTGTCAGCAATCTGTGTATTGCGTGCTGCAAAACAAACATCTTCACTTCCGTAACTAAGCAACTCCTATTTACATAGGTGCTGTCTTTCAAAAGCCCTAAGTGGTGTCAGAGAAATCAAACCCACTGCCCAGACAAACCGATTTCCACTCGGCACCGTGTCTGTCCAGCTGGATCATACAGATGTGGGTCACAATCCTTGGATGCCTACTGATCTTTATTCTTAGTGCAACTAGACTGCAGGACTGAAAGAGAGGAAAGTTTGCTTTGTCTATTTATTGTTAAAGAATTGTCTACAAGTTTCTAAAAGTTATATTTGTCTGCTTGTAATGCATTTTGCAAAACATGAGCCAGAAGCTTAATGTGACTTGTAGAGGTTTTTTTTTATTACGTGAACTATTCACAAAGAAGTCTTATAGGTGAATGTCTTTTATAGACAAATAATTGGCAAGATTGTTTAAAACAACTGCTCTACTCTTGCAATGAAAAATTTCCTGAGCATGTTTGGCCTGAAAATGACTGCTTCTTGGCCTCAGTTTCAATTTTACATTCACTTTTTGATACAGTCACTGGTATTTGCAAGAGAGGAGGTTAACTTCCGGAAACAGATTTGAGGAAGAGAATAAAGTGGGAATCAAATGGTTTTGGAAAGCCTCGTGAGGCTTATGTGAACGTGACGTACCATCTGGTGAAAAGATCATTCAAGGTTTTCTACTCCAGTTTTCACTGAGAGCTGAGAATGCAAGCAGAGTGACAACGGAATAGTATGAGATGTCTTGCATTGTCGAGAGCTAGTGTGTACCACCACTGAGGTACTGAAGCCATGGTTGTCTCACTCTTGGTATCGCTTGTCATGCAAAAACAGGAGTGAACTGGAGAAATAATGTTTTTATTTCACTACTCTCCTACAAGACAAATGTGTAGCCTTCTGTCTTAAGAGACTGCCCTTGGTGATTACTAGTCCTCATCCTAGCAGCATGGGTCATCATGCTGGTGCAGCTGAAGACTTGAGGCTTGCCTGAGGCTCAGGGGTCTGTTCATGGTGCTGGCGTATCACTGTAGCCCACAGTAATTAACCTACTTCTGGGCAACTAAATGAAACTCTCAGCTTCAGCTTTTGACACAAATGCATATCTTAACTGGGTTTAGGTTTTTGCACGGATGTGCTTGTTACCTCTGCTCTCACTACTGGGAAGAGAAGGAATGACGTAGATGTTTTTAACACTCCCTGAAAGGCAAGGCATTGTGCAAAGCAGTCGCACAGCTGGCCCATCTGTATTCCATATGAACAGTATTTCTTCCCGTGTGTCTGTTTAGCATCTTCAGAAATACGGTGCCTCTTGTACATTTTGCTGCATCTACTGACCTGCTGGTAGTGGCACTACGTAAAGCTTGAATTCCCATGTCATTTGGAAATGGTAGTGACCTCTGTATTAGGAGCTGAGGGGTTTAGCTGGGTTTTGTTCTGTTTTAAATACCCGGCCATTTGTATCAGGAGAGAAGCAGAGATCTGGTCAGTAATTGTCCTGTAAAGATATTATTCAAGTTAATCTCCATAAACCTCTTTAAAGAGGTTTGACATGCCATCCTTGGTCATGTGTTAACACAAGCTTATTGCTGTTATCATTATTATCATCAGAACATTGGCTGTTTTCATTCAGTAGCAGCGTGAAATGTTTAACTATTTCCTCATTTCTGCTGCAGCTAATAAAGAGTAGAATTTGCAAATGGTAGTTTTGTTTTTGTTTGCTTGTGTGTTTGCTCCTGAATTGCCGCTTTACACAGAATACTGGTTTCTCTGCTGGAGTGGCTTTGGTAAAATTCCTGTTCCCTCCCTACACTGTGGCACAGGAACATGATTTTCTGGCATTGAGCTTTGTTGGGAGTTCAGTTCCCATGGTACTGGGCACTTTTATGTATATTTAATGTGAGAAGATTCACGTATTTCCAAGGAAGTGCTATCATATTCAAGATACAATAAAGTATCTGCTGAGAAGATAAACTGAGGGGAAGGTAAAGCTGAGGGACTACAATAAGAAAAATCACACTGATTCTTGTTGTGCTCAGCATCATGAAATGGTTTGATCCACCACTTATTAGGGAAAATAGGGTAGTTTTCATTTACCTCCGCATGCGTTGGTGTGATTTTGAGAGGATTTCATAAATCACAGAGTCACAGAATCATGGAATTGTAGGGGTTGGAAGGGATCTCTTCAGAGATCATCGAGTCCAACACCCTGCCAAAGCAGCTCCCTAGACCTGATTGCACAGGTAGGTGTCTTGAATGTCTCCAGAGAAGTAGAATCCACAACCTCCCTGGGCAACCTGTTCCAGTGCTCCATCACCCTCACTGTGAAGAAGTTGCTTTGAATATAGGTGCGGAAATTCCTGTGCTGAAGTTTATGGCCGTTTCCCCCTTGTCCTATCCAAATAAGGCTAGAGGTGTTGTATGAGGGCTGCTCCAAAAGTAATGCCTTCTATTATATTAGGCTGGTCCATGATGTCAGAAGTGGATGTTAGTGGTGTGGCTGTAGAGTCTGAACCTTCCCACCAGGATCCCATTACTTTCTGTTGCCACGTGACAGATGGTAGCAGAGGGGCAGTCTGACAGAATGGCACCTGACATAGATGTGCTCACAAAGCAAAGGCATGTAATTGTATTCCTCCATGTTGAAAAAATGGCACCCACTGACATTCATCAACACTCAGTGAATGTTTCTGCGGACCAGCCAGTGGAGATGAACACAGTGAGGTGGTGCACGGTGTGTTACAGCTGTGGTGACAGTGAAATGAAAGCCATGTTCCTGATGGCTATGCCCAGCTGTTATAGTGCAGAATGAAGAGCATCTCAATCAGTTTGTCTGCGTGAATTGGTGGTTTATGGCTCAGAAATTGTGTATGGAGCTGAATATTGGCTTCAGTGCATGGTAGGCGATAGTGGCAATGTTGGAATGTTGAAATTCTTGCACCAGGTGGGTCCCATGAATGCTCACACAGGAACTCCATGTGCAAGTTTGTCAGGACCTCTTGAACCCAGTACAAGGCTGAAGGTGACAGTTACCTGGATCACTTTTTACCAGTGACATGACATGGTATCACTACCATGAGTAAGAGTCGAAACAACAGTCCATGGAGTGGTGACATGTGAATTCCTCATCATAGACAAAGTTCAGGATTCAGCACTCAGTGGTTAAAGTAATGTGCACTGTCTTTGGGATAGGAAAGGGATAGTGCTTCCAGACTTCCTGGGACCTGGACAGACCATCAGCTCTGACCGCTACATCGCGACACTGACTAAGCTGAAGGCTTCAACTTCCACAGTCAGGCCAGAAAAGAAGACGTGTTTCTCTTGCCACATGGAAATGCCAGGCCCTGCACCAGTATGAAGAATGTGGAGCACACTGCCAGTCTTGGCTGGACTGTCCTGCCGCACCCACCATAAAGTTTGGGTTTCATCTGTTCGGGTTGATGAAAGAAGGACTCTGTGGGTAACATTTTCCTATCAGTGCTGCTGTCGTAGCACTGTGAAACAGAGGGTCAGCTCTGCTGGTGCAGATAATCATGAGTGCGGCATGCAAGCTCTTGATCATCACTGTCAAGAATGCATAGCTAATGGTGGTGACTATACTGAAAAAGTGTTTTGTGGCTGAGAATTTGCTCTATCAAACAGCGTTATTGAGCTCTTTTTATCTGTTGTAGTTTCTATGGAAATAAATAGGAGGTATTACTTCTGGAGCAGCCTGTTAAAAGGACCAGTGGTGTCCTTGGGTCCCACTGATAGTTACAACATCTGGCTGTGCTGGGGCCTGAAATGACTGTGTCTTCTTTCAGCTTATCATTTAAGAAGGCTACGTGTGGCAATTTTTTGTTCTGAAATTTTAAATCTACCGACTTTTAACCTACATTAGCTGAAAAATACCTTTTAAAACAAACCTGCAGTTATTCTTTTGAAGATGAGGCATTTTTGATGTTGATGGGTTAACGTTAGTTGTTGTGAATGTTTAAACAGGGTATGTTTGCTCATCTCTGCCTCTCTATTTGCCTTAGCAGAATGTTGTTGTTTTTGTTTTTGTTTTTTTCCATTAGTAGTTCTGATGCATAGACTAAATAGTAAGTGGTCTAAAGTTTATGTGAAAAAATAACTTCTTAAGGAGCAAGGAGCTTAATAAATTTTAAGACCACCATGGAGTATTTCTTGACTGCAGTAATTTCATAGTGAGCTGAGTGCCATAATGAAAAGTTCATGCAGTATGTTAGAGAAATTTTCTTGCTCTATATACTACAGGCAACACTTTCACAGTGGCTTTAATAGAGTTTCAAAACTTGGTGTAGGCCAGACTGCCATGAATTGAGCACAAATCCAGGGAAAAAGAGTACTGTTTGTTCCAGCCAGTTCCCTGAGCCAGCCTACCATGTGTCTTCATGGCTGCTTACACTGTGATAGATGGGAGGCGAGGTCTGCAGTTAGGAAAGGAAGTAGTGTGTTACTAACAAAAACAGTTCTTAGGTGCCAGAGGTGGCATCTGTTAATCTGACGTTGATGTATAGCAGTTTTGGTGTCCCTCTGGTTTAAACTGATGAGATGGTACCAAAGAAACACAAGTGATTTAGGAGAGAAGGTTCATTCTGAAAAATTAAAAACAGGTGTTCTTGTTACTTCTAAACACTGGGTCTGGACCAGTGAAGAGGCTTTAGGCACTTGTCTCCCTCTGAAACTGATGAGAGCAGCTTTCCTGCGTGTGGGTTTATGAGTGACTGAAGTCTGCAAGTTTCTTGTTTTATCATGCTTCTGAGTGACCAATGATCCTTTACTATATTGCGGAATACACTTACAAAATTCCCTGCAGATAGTGGCTGTGGTTAACAACTCTAAACCAATTCTTGGAATCTTATATGAAATCTGCCATGTTTGCCCACAAGATTAAACAAACAAAAATCAGTTTACCATACTGATACCTGAATGGCAGCCTGGAGGCACGAATATCCGTGATCAATGTGTTGACAGCTTGGAAGAATTGTGTGCGAGGCTTTCACTTCTTTGCCCCACAGCTTCCTCAAGTATTGCTTGGCAGGGATGAAGGGCTTGCAGGCAGAGTGAGATCAAGTGGGCATGCCTGAGATCTGCATGTGCTGAAATGAAGCGTCTATTTTAAGGCCCATGTGGACTCATGGTAATCCTCAGTCAGGGCTTCATTTCCGCCCATGGGGAGCTTGCAGCACAGCCAGCCCTGTCCCCAACCTGCAGCCTGGCCAAGGAAGTGGGGGGGACTTGGCTCATGACACTTTCTGATCCTTGAGTTGTTGGCAGTGGTTCTGGAGAGCACAGCAGCTTCCTTAACCCCTTGTTCAGCTGCTGCTTTCTAAGCATCTTTTTCAAGATTTAGGCTGTTTTGCAAAGGGTGAGCAACTAAGAGCTGATGTTAAATGCTAGCTAATAGCATAGAGCATTAATGCTGAGTTGGGCCCTAAGCTCTCTTTCCTTGAACCTTGGGTTCTGTAGGCGCACAGGGTGCCCATGTCTTACAGCTGGGTTGGGAGAGTAGATGTATTGACCCATTTGTCTAAGGCAGAGTTGTTCTTATGTGCTTCTCCACACGTTTGTCAAACCCTTTTGTCAGGTGCAGGAGGCCAAGCAGAGCCACTTTCTTCTTCATTACAATTCACAGATAAGATGCCCCAGATTAACTCCCTGAACATGTCTAGTTCAGATTTTGTTCCATCACTGGCAGGTTTAGCCAAGAGAGAGGTTGTGACACAATGGAAGAAAGTCTGCTCACTGCCATTCTGCTTTTCTGTCCTACCCAAAGCTCTATTTGAGGGCACTGGAAGGGAGGATACTGAGAAGACCCCAGGTAGGCCTGACGCAGCATTGTGCCCAGGCTTAACATGGCTTATGGACATGGCAGGTTGCACCCAGGTGCCATCGGTTCACCCTGCCAGAGCCCTCCTGCTTCCCCTGAGGCCTGGCAGAGGCTTCAGCTGACACACTAGAGCAACTTTTGAGGCACTGCAACTCTGCTGCTTTAAAGCAGGCTCACTCTATTCCTCCTTCATGTCCTCCTCGCAGCAGTGAGGAGGCTGAAGCACATGGAATTTTGTGGATTTGTCTTTCCTCTTGTCCAGAGCTGCTGCTCTGCCTTGCAAGCCCAGTGAACCTGCCTTCTTCACCATGCCAGGGGAGCTGGGCTGGGGTTAACACTGGAGGAGAAGGGGTAGCCCAGCCCATGGCAGCCTCACCAGCATTCCTGTTGTGCATCCTCCCGCTAGGTGTGGTGTGTTTTGGTGCAGAGGGACTAGCTGTGCCCAGCTGCCAGGGCAGGGCTGTTGGCTCAGCACCAACATTGTATTTATAACTCAGTGGACAAGGCTGGCCAAGGCAGCTACTGACAGTGGCAATGGGAAGCAGTTAACTTTGTTTGGCAGTCTTTAATTACAGCTGTCACTGCTCCAAGCAAGTGGAGAGAAAGGAGGTGGTTTCCTTATTTTTCAGTTCAAAAACCTGTTGGTTTTGGCTCAGTCTTCCATACATTAATGTCTCCCTCTTGCATGGTTCTGCGGCTGGCTGATAAGGGGTAATGCTTATTGAGACCTAATCTCAGTCACACTGTGAAGTGAGGATGGGTGGGGAAGCGAGGCCAGATTTGGCCGTGTGGTGAGCCTTTGAGTTTTGGAAACTGCTTCTCCAGCCTGGGCATGTGGGAGCATTGCTGCAGGAGCTGGTGCTGCTGCAGGGCACAGGGGTTGCCCTAGCCTTCATCCAGCATTACAGTGAGACAGCTGAGCTTTTCAGCCGACCATGGCCTTGCGTAAGCATCCATACATCACTTGCCCTTGGTAAAGGGAAACTCATCCTGGAGAAAACCTTTCCGCTTCCCATGGGACAAAAGCTTTTTGGTGTCTGATCAGTGATGCAACCAGTAGCGAGGTGTTTGCTGATAGTGTGCCACTTTTATCAGCAGACAGCCTGCCTTTCTCTGCTGGTGTTCAGATGTCAGCAGGCTGAAAGATGACTGGCACTATACCAGTGCTGGTGGTTGCTGGGCGCTGGCAGTGTTAGAAGTGTAATCAAGGGTCAGTTTCATTTTGTTGTAGTTCGGAGAAGCTATAAGCAGTGGTGGAATTGGCAATAGTTCCAGTGTCTGGAAAAGACACCTCAGAAGTGCACTTTGGTGAGAATAAGGAGCCTGGGGGGTGTGGATGGGAATTGGCCAGAGGAAAAAACTGTAGTGAAGTTACAGGATTTGGAAAGATGAACTATGCTGGGTACTGTTACAGAGGAAAAAAAGTGTGATGTAACCAGAAGAGGGAAAGGCTGTCTAGCAAGATCAATGAAGATGTCAGATGTGTTTCGTTATATAAGAGAATACTGGAAATTCACATCGATGCATCACGTTTGCATCCTCTTCAGTGTCACTGTTCTTTTTGAATGAGGAAGCTGTATCTTAATTCATTACATATACAGAGTAATTTCTTCCTCCTCTGAAAGTTTGATCAAGCTTTGAAACGAAGCAGTAACATTTCAAAGTAAACTGAATCCCAGGGTTGTTTTTTTTTCTCAAAATACCAGGAAGATTACTTAAGGAATAATGTGTGCGTTTACAAAAAAAACATGTTTTGCAAACAGAAGTGTTTGTGCAGCTTTGCAGAGCAGTCATAATAGCACAGCTGGAGGAACTCCAGGGAATCTATAAAAAAGGTCTGTGCGTAATTAGTGCTGCCTTTTAAACACACAGAGGGAAAAAAATGAGAGGATGCCAGCAAATTAGAAAAAAGTGTACAAGCTAAATCTTTGGGATTTAAGTGCAACTACTAGCTCAGTGCAGTCCTGTCCTTAACAGTATACAAAAAAAAGGATTTGGTCTGACTTCTCCATGCTCCATGCTGTCTTCCCCAACAGGTGCTACCTTGGAATACATCCCTCATGGCCAACTTGCAAACACCCACTTAACTTCAAATTTGCGAGCACTGAAATTGGAGCAGGACGCAGTGCCTGCTCAGGAGGAGAAGAAGACTCCTCTGGTGGAAGCTGCTCGGGGAAGGAAGTCCTTTTCTTCTCAGGACAAAACTCTAGCTGCAATTAACCTGACAGATGACCAGCTTGCCTCTGGCCTTTATGGTAATAACTGTCTCACATTCACCTTTCATCATGCTGATGGAGTTTGAATATGAAACACAGTTGAAGCAAGTCTTCAGGATTCCTAAAACAGCGAAGGCAGAAAAACTCGAAGTTATAGGGAAAATGGTGCCTTTTGCGTACAGATACTGGTTAATTTTTAAATGAAAGAATTCAGTGTGTCAGTGAAATACCATTTAATTCTTACATAAGAATGTACTGTGAGAGAACAGGTTAATAAAATAACTTCAAAACAAAATAAAATTTGAACTTTTATGAAAGTTTTTCCACTTTTATGGCTACAGATTGGTGTAAAAATTATTGTGGTTAATACTAAAAATATAAAAAAAAAGTCTTGACTAAAACTCACCTCACTGCTGAATAGGTTATTGATAATCATGCTGTTTGTACTAATGAGCTAATGAGTTAGTTCTTGTAGTGGGCTGCTGTCATTTGACGCCAAGAATTAAGATTTTCTTGGCAGAACAGAATAATCAGTTTCAGTACTGGAAATCTCCCTCAGGCAGCAAATAAAAAAAAAAAAAAAACCTTTTCTTAAAGTTTTCTTGAAACGTCATAAAGATTGTCAGTGTGTGGGAGGGTAAGAAGAAGGCTGTCCTCTTTAAGTCTTCTGGTTACAGAGCTGGTTTTGAAAGTGTTCTTCTGATGCATATAATGCCATGACAGTATACATAAAAGGTTCACAAAGCCCAGCTCAGCTGATAAACAGCAAGCTGTTTGTTTTGAAAAACTAAAAGCTGCAGCCATGAAAGCTGACTACAGATTTGTACTGAAATATGTGTTTTGCCTATCTTTCAACAGTATGTAGTAACAGTGAGAACACACTCAAGTCTATAATGAAGAAAAGGGATGGAAAAAAGGATTTGAGCAACACCAAGAAGAACCTGCAGTTTGTCGGCATTAATGGCGGGTAAGGATCACAGAGTCACAGAAGTGTAGGGGTTGGATGGGACCTCTAGAGATCATTGAGTCCAGCCCACTGCCAAAGCAGGCTCCCTACACCAGGTTGCAGAAGGAGCCTGTCTTAAAACATCTGTCTAGTCAAGTCATTGTAGTGCTGTCACGGTGGGGAAGGAAGGGAAAAAAGTCTGTGAGTTTACACATGGGTTTTGCCTGTCTGTACATCTGAGGCACATCCCCTGAGTTTAGGAGAACAGAACTGAACAGTGTGTCTACGTACATGTGTTATCTTAAAGTGGAAGCTTTACTTGGAGGCCGTCTGGAGTACCTGTACCTTAGGTCACTGCCTAATTTAATGGGAAAATAAAGCAGACAAACTCCAAGAGTCATCGGAGTGTTTCTCAGTAAGTCAGACTTCAGAATGTCTTTGGCAGCATTGTGCTATAGAACAATGCAGGAAGGAATGGCTTTGTGTAAGAATTAACCTTTCTGGTGTGGGGCTAGATAAATAAGGAATCATAATGAATATTACTTCAGCTTAGCAGAATGTTGCAAAGATCTTTGAAATGGTTTCACCAAGTTGTTTTCATATAGCTTTGTAAGCTCTTTACTCAAGTTTTCCTTAGTAAAAGTGCTTGGTGCTGTATACAACCTAAATATTGCAATTCATTTCATACATATTGGCTAAAAATGTCATTACTTAAAGTGGAGGAATGTTGTCACTCATCAGTCACTGTTGTGCATTAGAAAAATAGCCACAGTACATTAATTCGTCAGGTGTTGAAGTTGATGAGTTAAGGCAATTCTTTACCATCAACTGCATAATTACCCAAATCGCTTAGTTTTCACCTGAAGCATCAGCATGTTTCTGATCTTCACAGAAAAAAAAAAAGTTAAAATTATGGCTGATGTCTTTAGAAAGCTCCTGTTCTTCTACTTGCCTACCAAGATGACAATATAATTTACTCTAAACAAGAGTAATTTCATCTGTGAGCTAAAGCAAGTGTGACAGGGTGTAAAGACTTTCATTTTTAAATACTTTTCCTTCTTTTATTACATTTCATGCACCTAGTAATCAGAATGACAGAATGAAGGGATCTGTGATGAGATCTCAGTTGGCGGTAACATAATAAGTAATCAGATTAAAAGAAAGAAAAAAAGAGACATTTAGTTTTGCTGTTTTCAGGTGAGAAAAATCACTTCCTCATGCTTTCTCTGTACTTCCATAGCTAGCAGCAGAGAGTGACACACCGTGGATTTGTGCTGTCCCATTTTGGTGGTGTTTTAAAAAATGAGCTTTCCAATTAGGGTGATTTACACTGATTGTACTTTGTGTGCATTCATACTTTCTAAAGCACTTTTTGCAGTGAGTGTCTGCTAGGATAAGCTTTGGGAAAGTTGTTTGACTACATACTGTTTTTAAAATGTAAAACAAACAAACAAAAGCCCCTCTAAGCTGCCCTGGTGCTTAATAAGAAATTAAGTGCCTTCAGTTTTCTGAAGAGAAGACAGATGGGTACCAGACATTACTGAACACAGCTGAACCAGCATTTTATCCTACCCCAGGTACGAAACTACATCCAGTGATGACTCCAGCTCTGAGGAGAGCTCCTCCTCCGACTCAGAGGAGGAGTGTGAGGGCCACACGTACCCCCATGGCCATGGTACGGAGGGGGAGCACCCTGTGCTTGGCCCCCCAGAGACAAGCGCTGCAGGGACTGCGAAGGACGAGCCTCCCCTGGAGTGTGAGGCCGAGGAGGTGGAGATCAGGGAGAGGTAGGGTGTTCCCTGCAAAGGGGTGATGGCAAAGGGGCAGTGGGATGGTTTAGGTGGCCTCATGTATGTGAGAAGCCCATTCCTTTCAATCTGGCTGTTGGGTGGAGCTGTGTGAGAAGTGGCAGCCTGTTGAGCCCCATGGGACTGAGCATGCAGGCTGGTAAGTAGGAGCATCTCCCAGCCCTGGAAGGGGGGCTGCCACAACTGCTCCTGCCTTGCAGGCAGCCCAGAAACTCACATTTCTACACAGTTCTTAGAAAGGTAAATACTTGGATGTTGAAATGCTGAGAGGAGAATTTAAGTATGCCATGTGTTGTGCTGTGTGTCTCTCTCAGGTACGAACTAAGTGAAAAGATGCTTTCTGCTTGTCACCTGCTGAAAAACAACATTGATGACCCCAAGGCACTGACCAACAAAGACGTGGTAAGCAATGCAGAGCAAAATTCTCTTTGAGGTACACAGGGAAATTATAGGGAGGTTTAGCTTCCTGTTTTATATGGCTGGAACCACAGTGGCTAGACAGAAGAGGATATCTTCTTTCCTGGAGGAGTCACTAAATGCTTTTTCTATCAGGAGACGTTTGTCTAGAGAATGTGCTTGTGCTTGATGTGCTGTGGTGTCACTGTCCTAAAACACACACATAAAAATAGTAATGTGAAAGTGCGGTTCAGCACATCTGTGCATTCCTGTGTTATTTCTGTAGTGTTGCTGTAGCCCTGCTGCGGATGGCACTCAGTCCTCAGATTGGGAGACACATGGGATAAGGGGGCTGTTTCCACCAATGATAAAAGCCCAGGGTCTGTTCTGAATGTAAACAAGCTCCTTCCTCTTAAAGGCAGAGATGCATGCTTCCTTCTGTCTTTCTTGCTATGCTGATAGCTTTTGTGTAGTGTGCAGCAGGGACAGTGGAGGAATTGTTGCTAATACTGACTCAAGAAACACAGTTGTGTTTGCTGCATAAGAGTTTGCGTGTGCTATTTTCTGAGGATGACCTCAAAGCAAACAAACACCAGTCACCACTGAGTGATACAAAACTGCATTTTGCATCTGCTGCAGTGGTGCTGTGATATAAAATGCAGGAATCCAGTACCAGTATCCTCCATTATGAAGCATCTGCAGCTTCCTAGATAAATTAATATTGTGTGTATAATTCTGACAATGTGTCAGGAACGTTTTGGAAGGTGGGTTAATATAGATGTGAGGGGTAATTTCATCCTGTGTCAGTCCTTCAGGAATAGTTTAGACATTCAGAGAACAAAGGCTTTTGGGCCCAGCTGGAGTTGAAAGTGTCAAAATTGCATAATCAGGTTGATAATCTCTGCCTTGAAAGCGTGATATGAATTTACACATCACTTTTTTCTGCTTAAAGTATTTGCCAGCACAAGTGGTGCTTTGTAGCTGGAAATGGCAAACTAATCAGCTCTTGTTCTCCGTCTGGCTGTTGATAAAGAAGTCTTGTCCAAAAAGGGCAAACTTTAGTACAGTTAGGGATCTGTATAAATTTGCCCAGCCTTTTCCAACACCCTCAACATTTGCAGCAGCTGTTTATGCTAGAAGGAGCTGGAGCCCAGTAAAGATGTCATAGGTTACTGGGATAAAAAATTGTCCCTTTCAGTTATGCTTGTGATACCATGACCGCAAGGAATAAATTCCAAGTGATACTTTGCTCTACATTATTTATGAAATTAAAAAACAGAAACAGAACAACAACAACAAAAACACAAAAGTCATACCGTGTCACTTTATGACCACTTTTGTGTTTCAACTCATGATATGTGTGTTCTTAATTCAAATGAGTTAGACCTTACAAGCTTTTACAAAGGAGTACTGATGTAAGTGAAAGTAAAATACTCTGCCTTCACCGGACATGAGCCTCCTTTAGGGCTGCTGGTACAGGTCCTTTCTCCTGTTTCTAAAAGCTAGAGAAGCATGCTGAGTATCTTCTCTGCAGAACTGTACTTAAGTAAACTCATTGGTCACTATGCAAGTGGGAGATTGTGGGAAGAGAGGATGGACATGGTGATCCTCTCAGGAACTCCAGTTTCTAAGAAACTGGTTCAGAAAATAAGAGCTGACAGTGGCTGTAGAAGCTCCTGTGGCTCATGGCTGGGACTGCTGTACCTAGGTGGTTCCCAGCAGACAGCTGTCTGGCCTATGGGGTTCCCTGCTCCTTCATACCAGTGGGAAAGTTTATCCTGAGTGTCTAACCTGCATCTCTTGTTGGAGCTTAAGTCCATTTCTACTTGCCCATCCTGGAGGTGAAAAACTGGTTCTTCCTTTCTCCTTACAACAGCCTTTTGCACTGTGAAAATGTTGGTGTGTCCCTTTCCCTGGTTGTTCTTTCAGCAAAGCATCTCCAGTCCTTCAGTCTCTCCTGCAGGCCAGATTTCCTTGACTAATAGTCATTCATATTGCTTACTCTTGGAGCCATTTTGAGTGAATATTTCTTGCTGTTTGGTCATCAGACAGGATAAGGTTGTCTAACAGTTGCATTCACAGAGAAGGGACTCCACTGCATTCTCTTGCAAACTGTTTATTACAAAACAGTTTGCCTGTTTCATGGCAGGTTCAATCTTTGATTGCCTGCAGTGCCTAGCTCTTGTCTAGCAGAGGTGCTGTTAAGCCGACTCTCCTATACTTTGTGTATTTGATGCTATATTTGATGGGACACTCAGGACTGCACCTAATTGGTTTTGCATGCTGTTTTAATACTTGGAAAATGCCTGTTCTCTTTGCTCTTGCTCTTGGTCTTGTTCTGGGGGTAACCCCATCTTAAAATGCAGTGCTTTCAGAGATCATACCATTTCTGAAAATACATGTGGAAATGGGTTTATCTTAAAGGGAGGTTTGGTCAGAGGAAAAGCTTCAGTCCACACATACTGTTTGTGAGCTGAATACTTTCTTCCCACGTTTGACTAAAAAAGGCTTCGTCTCCCACATCGCTGACTTGTGGTATGGCAAGTCCTTTAAATGGAATGCCCACATGTAAATTCTTCTGTCTTCCTTTTTGGCAGAGGTTTTGTTTAAATACCATCCAGCACGAGTGGTTTCGTGTCTCAAGTCAGAAGTCGGCTGTTCCTGAAATGGTTGGAGACTACATAACTGCTTTTGAAGAGATCTCTCCTGCGGTCCTCAGACATATCATCAATGTGGCCGATGGAAATGGGAACACAGCTCTGCATTACAGCGTCTCACATTCTAACTTTGAAATTGTAAAGCTCCTTTTGGATGCAAGTAGGTTGATTGTTGGCGTATTTTTTTTATTATAGCTCTCACAGGTTCTCTTGATGAGCGAGAGATAAAGTTCAGGCTTTCTCCAGCAGCAAAATAGTTTACTGTTAATAGTTACATGGTGTCTTGCTTGGATATTATAGAATCCTTGTTTCTCTTGCTGGCTTTGGAAGTGATGGCTCTCACAGGGTTAACAAAACACCTAAGGAAACTCCCCTGGCTCTCAGACTGTATCAGCTTCAGCAGCATCAGCCTCCAGCATTCTTCTTTGGAAGCAGTGCAGCTGCTGCTCAGCCAAAAGTTGAGTGCTGCCGGGGAAAGATGCGTTCAGATATAAACATCCGTGTTAAACACTCAAATCAGTCTGGCCTTATCTCACTAGAGCAGTACAGAGCTGTTTCTGACCGACACTGTGGCATGTCTTTACTGCTCTCCTGAGAAATGATGTGGCAGTTTGCCATACAAGTGTATTTCCCTATTACGTGAACAGCATGATGAAGCTTCATTTTGTTGTTTTTGTCGTTTCTTCTTTCTCTCAGTCCCCATGGAACACACATGGTACCACACACGTGCTAAACCAGAGGGCACTGAACAAGAGGTGTCGCATATTAGAGCAGATCCTAAGCAGGACGTTATCTGTTTAAGCCTAATTTTGCTCCCTGACTGAGGTTTCTTTCTGAAAGCTAGTTATAAAACCTGTCACAGTTGTGCTGCTCAACTAGGCCAGAGGCCTGGCTGGATTGAAATGGCAGAGCTTATTAGCTGGAAATGTTCACAAATCTGAAAGTGCAAAACTGGATAAATAAGGACCTTAGTGATACAGATCTCAGATTTAGTAATCCAGCTTGTCTGTCACAGAGGCAAAGACTTCCTCAGCTGGAAAGCAAACACCACCTTGAAATCCCTGGGTCTGTGTGAAGGCAGCCACATAGGAAGAGTGACTCACAGTAGGGGAATGCAGGGAATGTCAGGGGGACACTGAAGCACATTGGCAGGGCTGCAGGGTCGAAAGAGGCTGCTCTTCTGCTTCAGGGGGTCTGTTAAGGCAGCATGAGCATGGTCATTTTGCAGTAAGTCAGGACTGCTGTGTTTTACACCACTCATATGTATTCACATGCTCGGTGAGAAGAGCAGTTGAGACAGGAGGTTCCTGCATCACCACACAGCATTACCCAAAGAGTCAATTCGGAAAATACCCTTTCACCTTTCATTAGCCATACAGAATAGGAACTGAAGTGTGACCTCAGGAAATACACCTCGGCTGAAGTAGTTTAGTGAGGGAAGGAGAAAGTGATTGTCAACAGTTATTAATTACTCTTGAAGTAATACATGTAGGAGAGTGTTACGTTCTGTGGTTTGAGTGGCTTCCTGAGAGCGACTTCTGAAAGGAAGGTTGTGTTTCCAGCTGTAAGATAGGACAGGTGGAACGTGGAAAAATATGTGTATTTTCTTAGACATGCACTTGAGTGCTTATGCAGTCTTCTTTTCTCTTAAAAAAAAAAAAAAATACTCTTGGCAAAAATCTGTATTTCCTGAACCAGGTTTTCTTGTTGTGATACCTTGCTATTTAGTCCTAGGTCTAGATATATTGTTTATATAACTCAGTTACTAACTATTACTAGTTATATTATACAGCTGCAATTATACTACAGTTATGTTATAGTCAGCGGTTGTTTATATAACTCAAGTCTGAGTCCTTGCTGTCCAAGGCACTAAAAGCCCTGCTTTCTGTTAAACAGTTAAGACCTGCTGGATTTCTGCAGATTGTTAGGAAGAGAGAGAGATTTGGAGGTTAGAAGTGAATGAAAAGTGGAACTCTTTTCGGCTTCCAGCGCTAGTCAGATGGCTTCCTTGTATTTGTTCCCAGAACACCTTTTTTTTTTTTTTTTTCCAGAGTAAAATACTTGATGGAGCTGGAAGCAGCATTTAATTGTAAGGTCTTTTGTACAGTCCCAGAACATGTCAGAATACTTACAGATCTTAAAAATAGCACCAGTTACAGGAAAAATGTTTGCACTGAGGAGAAGTAGCTTCTCCACTGACAGTGTGATTGAACTGTTTTCCCTTTGCAGTGGGCTTGCCCTCAGGAGAGAAGCTTAAAGACTGTACTGATTGTGTTCCTGGTGTTTGGACCCATGACCCCGAAGGTCATGTCAAATTTCAGACCACTTGTTTCTCTAAAAGAAAACCATAACTCTAAATGATGACATATAAAATGTCTTTGTGTTCTCCTTTGTGTCACACACATATTATAAAAGGATCCTATTCTTTCTCAGGCTCAAGAGCACCCCTGTTTATTTTTCCCTCTCCACTTCTCCTTGAATCACTTCCATTATGAGAGCAACTGATGCCTTTTTTTTTCTGTAGTGGGCTGCTCTGCTAACAGTTTATTCAGTTCATTAGCACAATTGCTGCTTTTTGGGTTCCTGCTTTCCAAAGAAATTATCTCATCCCTCTGCAGATGTCTGTAATGTAAATCATCAGAACAAGGCCGGCTATACCCCCATCATGCTCGCCGCTCTCGCAGCTGTGGAGGCTGAGAAGGACATGAGGATAGTGGAGGAGCTGTTCAGCTGTGGGGATGTGAATGCAAAAGCCAGTCAGGTCAGCCAAATGGTTCACGAGACAGTGTTCTCACTCCTGTGATTTTATTCTTTTTTTCCTTTCCTTCCACGTTCCGTTCCTTGCTCCATTGGTACTGCTTTTGCACTCGTTTGCTCTTACCCTTCAAATATTCAAATGTGTTTGTTTTTTGTTTTTTTTTTGTATTGATTTCTTTTTTATTGCTTTATACAAAATGGAGCCATGGAACAACACTTGGGCATCAGATCTGTATGTCTTCTGTAAATACATTAAGAATTATATGAAAGAGCCATTACAGGATTTTGGGAAGCATTTCTGAATTCTGCAGCATTTAGTTCCACATGTCTGGAAATGATGTTTTCATTAATTTATTAAATAGCTATGCAAATGTTGGATATGTGTAAGATATTCAAATAATGGCAAGCAGAGACGTGATAGTCCTACACAAAAAAATGCTTTTGCACCCCTTACCCCCAGAGAAGGCAGAGTGCCAACAACAACAACAAGAGATGTGCATGCTTTGCACAGATTGTCTTTGCGTTGAATTGTTTTCCTCCTTTTTTCACAGGCTGGTCAGACTGCACTGATGCTTGCTGTGAGTCATGGACGAATAGATATGGTTAAAGCTTTGCTGGCCTGTGGTGCAGATGTCAATATCCAGGATGATGAGGGTTCTACAGCTCTGATGTGTGCTAGCGAACACGGACATGTTGAAATCGTCAAACTTTTGCTGGCTCAGCCTGGGTGTAATGGCACCCTGGAGGACAATGTGAGTTGCCTTTCCAGATAGTGCTTCATCAGATAGCTTCTCCACTCTAAAATGTTTTTCTGATTTAGTTCTTGGGCTCTGTGAAAAGCTGCTGAAGTCTGCTGACAGGAATCTCTTGACTCACAGCACCATAGTACCAAATGTGTGGATCCTGTTTTGTGATAGCAGCTGCTCTGATCATTTGCCTGGTTGTTACCTTTGCTGTTCTAACTGACCTTTCTGGCAGCTGTTTTTGTGGGTAGCTGTAGGTGCACAGTGACCAGAAGAGAAACCATTTGCTAGGTTATGATAAAACATCCCTCTCACTTCCCTTCCTTGTTTCTCAGGAGTCTTCCAGTTTTCAAACACTCTTTATCTATCTGGCAACTTAACGGCCATGCTTTTTGTTTTTCTGTGTCATGGCAAGCACTTCTCACTCTGTAGGCACACCATAACTTCTGAGAATACAGTTTGGGACTGCCAGTCATTACACTGCATTGTCCTGACAATAAGCAGATATGCACTGTGGCTTCAGTGCCAAGTGGCCTATTTCTTATCTGCAGATATCACTGCAGCCTACACTATCAACAAACAGAGAATTTGATATGTATTGTTCTCAAGGTTGAAAGTGTTGATTTAGTTGTTTTCTGTGTTCTTGTTAACAACACCACCTTTTGAGCACATTTCAGTTCTTTCTTTTCTTTCACCCCTCAGAACACTGAAATGGAGCTGGGATTTGGGAGGGTTTGGGTTGTTACTGGTTGAAGCTGTTGTAGAGAGGCAGAAGCTTGACTCCTGTTGACTTACCTGCTGCATGAGCCTCTGGAATTTAGCTGCAGTGTGCAGCAGCTGCCTGAGGGGAAAATGTAGAAAGGGGTGCATTGTAAAACCCTTTATAGGACAGTCTAGATTATTGCAGCCTGGGAGCTGTTAGCACTGTTAATCAATCACAGTAAAAACTAACGTCTTTATGAGGACACAGCATTTAAATATTCCAGTATGTAGCTTGATGCTGTTCCTTAAACACAGCTTGTCTGCCACTTACTGCATTATGAGTTTGTCTGTGCTGAGAGACTCTCAAGATTTTTAGGATTCCCCTAGCTATTCTGAATGTGACTGACCCTTCCTCAAACAGTGTGGTTGATAGCGAGCTGAGCTTTGTAGTACTCATGTGCACCACTCATAATGGTTTACCACCACCAGAATGAGTGAACTGTGTTTTTTCCTGGTGTGGGCTGTGGAGTATTTGTCTTGAATTTGTTATGCATTTTGTTCTGTCTCCTGAATCTGCTCAGGACAGTTAGGTTTCTTTATGATTGTTCCCTGAATTTTCGGGAGGAGACTTTCTCCTTGGATGCTGCGTACTCATGTCCAAGGCTGGAGAAATGGTTTACATCTTCCTTAAACTGGTGGTGACCTTTTCAATACCAGAGCTACAGTGATGGCTGGAAATGGTGCTGCACTCAGGGAGCCAACATATGCAGCAGTCCCTGAAAGAGCAGCACTCTGCTTTTAGCAGCTTCAGGGACTGTGGTGTCTGAAAGAAACAGTAGTAGTTCCTGAGAAACTGAGGTGAATAGCTGACCAGTTCATGTACTGGTTGTTAGACTGCTGTCATTGAGAGCCATGCATTTGCATGTTAATGGCAGTTAGAACATAACAATGATTATTGTAACGCCACAGTTACCATGATACTTGATAAGCATTTATCCCTCTCTTATATTACACTCCTGATACTGCAGTTTTTCTCAGACCAGTCTTCCCAAAATCACAACTCTTTCAGAGCACGACGCATAACATTGTGATAATGACTGCTTATTCCTGCTCAGCAGTAATCTCTTCTCCTTGTTGAGAGAAATTATGAGGCCTCTGACAATTGGATTGTCTCATAAAAGAGCAGTGCAAAGGTCACTTAATTATAATATAAGAAATTGAACAAGGCTTTAAATTAACATAGCTGCCCGAGAAGTAGGATCACTGTTTCTCTGTGAGCTCTGGGGCTGTTAAGAGACCATTGAGAGGACACAAGAAGTAACTGTCTTATTTCTTCACTTTTTTTTTTCTCTCAGGATGGCAGCACAGCACTTTCAATAGCCCTGGAAGCTGGACACAAGGACATAGCAGTTCTCCTTTATGCACACGTCAACTTTTCCAAAACCCAGTCACCGGTAGGTACACAGCCTACTGAATATTTTCAGATGCACTTTACATTTTAACTTGATGTTCCTGACTGCATTAGTAGAACATGAGCAAAAAGCAAAACCCACTTAGTCTGTACATCACATGAAATTTCAGGTTTATTTGTCAGAAAAAATTATGCTGGTAAGAAATGTATATTTTTAAATACAGACTGACTCCATTAGCCTGATTCCTGGACAAGTATACCACTGTCCATCCTGTTGTAGCAGTAAAAGCAGCTCACAGTTGGGTTCACAAATCTGGCTACCGTGCTGAGGTGCTCTTGCATCAGTGTAATACAGTGTAATTCCTGTAATTATTCACCTGGACATGAAAACAAAGCTGTTTTGAGTTAAAATAGTCCTGGATGTTTTGCTAGATATCTACTTGTTCTTAAAGGCCTGACTCAATCTCCTGATAAACTACTGCTAAGTGTTGAAGTGCAAACAACTTTTACTCTTGGTTAGTTGGTTGTATGATAGCTAGTACTGTTCTTGCAAAAATGGGGAGAGAAAGAACAGATGAATTGTGCAGTTGAAGGGAAGCAATTGAATAGAGAGCTTGTGAGTGCTGCATTGGGCAGGCTAACATATTTTCCTTTTGATTAATTGTTCTTTCCTTTTTCCTAGGGCACTCCTAGACTTAGCAGAAAGACATCTCCCGGTCCTACCCACAGAGCTACATTTGAGTAGTGCTGCATGAATACCTGTAAAAATCGCAATGCCATCTTCAAGCTGCTAAATGTTACTGTTTTACTGAGACAGATACTGAATGTAATTGTCTTGTGCCTGAACTCACCAGCAAAGTGAAAGCAGAGACCTAGTGCTAAAGATAAAGAACCTTAAACTTGAAGCGAGCGTATAGTTAGGTAGTACTCAGCTGAGAGCCTTAGCCAGAACTGTTCTTTCTGCTCACCTGCTCATCTTTCCATACACTGGCATTAATGCTGTTTTTCTTTTAGACTGTCTTTCCCTGTGTTATGTACTGCCTTAAGAGGTGTAAAGCTGTCCTTGCAGGGGGGTCCTGGTGGCTTGTTTTAAATCATTCTAAAACATTTTCATTTACTGTGCCTAAACGTTATCACAGTAACCTTCTCATAAATTTCATTCCAACACAATTTTGATATTTTTAATTATTTCAAAATTGAGAAGTTGCAGTTGCTTATATAGTGAGATCCGTGAAGCTTGAGCTGGTGGGTGACTGAATTAGATGCTGGGGATAGATCCTCCCGTGAGTTCAGAAGTTCACTAAGTAACTTGTTGCTAATTGGGGATAATGTATAACTTTTATATGGAAGATAATAATATCTATAAAGTTAACTCGCACAGTATTTTCAACATTTTATACTCCTTAGTAATTAAAAACTACATGAAGAATTACATGTCATGTTACCATGTTTTTATTAACTGTGTCAGTGTATAAGATCCATTCATGTTTATTGGAGAGTAAAATTAGAGGTACCAGCTGTATATTCCCCGTGAGTGGAAATGAGTGTAGTTCTCGGTGCATATTTATGGAATGCTACTACCTTGTCACTTTCACTTTAGTCATGTGTATTTAAATGTTTGAAGTGCCTTAGACTCTTGCCATATTTTCAGAATAAAATTTCATTATGCTGTTTTATTCCTCTCCTGTTCTACGTGTGATTTGACATCATCCAGAAATGCTGCAGGTCATACAGGCTGCAGCAAAACAGGATGGAGTGGTAAGTCAAGGCAGGGAGGACCAGGTGGTTTCAGCCCTTGGGGGCTGCTAGTGCAGACAGCATCAGTGCCCACGCTGGCAGAGTGAAAAGCTTTGCCTAAGACACCTGCTTTCACTATCTTGTGAACATCTGGATGGAGAGACCTGGTCTGTGTGCTGTCCATGTGAGGCACTGTGGGGAGGCTCAGGTGATTTCACATAGCCTTTGTAAAGCAGTTACCAACCGAAATAAAAGCCCTTGGGCTTTTATTTTCCAAGAGTACATATCTCAACATAATCCCACAAAAGCTACCCCACTTCATGATCAGTCAGTTTTTGCTGCTGCACCCTCTACATGTCACACTTCTCATTCCTCTAGGCATCCAATTCTGTGTGGATTCTTACCTGTCTTATCTCTCTGCTAGTCACAGAGGCATGTCACGAGTTAGCCAAATTATTGTGAAATCAAGATCTCCTGTCTGACACCACACCAACAGCAAAAGCAGCAGCACTTAAGAAAAAAACCTGCCCCTTACTTTGCCAGCTGCGCTCAGTTGGAGACAGTTGGTGCATGCAGTGTGCCAGCTGAGCTGTGCCCCGCACGTGCAGCCACCAGTGGTGCCACAAAGCAGTACCCATTGTCAGCAGGACCTCCAAAGCAGCTGCCTCTGATCCATAATGCAGCAATGCTTCTGCCTGAAAATGGGGCACATGTAGTGTGTGACACCGGCATGGGCTTCCTTACAGGTTTCATGCTAGTGTGGCACTGGGGGAGCTCCTAGTTGAACAAAAATAGTGGAAGCTGGGTCCCTTCCACAGCCCTCTCCTGTTGGAGCATGAGGAAGAAAGCATTTGTCCCCTTGGACACTGCCATAATCCCCTGTGAAAAACAGCAGGCGTCGTTCGCAGTGGGGTGAAGGAGAATGAGACACGAGGGCAGACGCTGCCTGAGCCACGCTGGGTCAGCAAGGCACAAGCTTTTGTTTTTAGAACTGTTGGTCTGCCATCTCTTGCCACCATTTGGACAGCTGACTTGGAAGTGCACCAGAGCCAAGATGGTTTGCTCTTGTCCTTAGGAGCTTACGATGTGCGCTGTGATGGTGTCAAACAAATCATCCTGGTGAAATGGAAAAAAAAAAAAGGATGACTGATTTAATCTGCCTTCCAAACATGTTGCAATCAACGTATTTCTGATTTCACAGAACATCCAGGCTCGCTCTTTATACATGCCTGTCTGAATCTAATGGATTAAATTCTTCTGTAGTAGAAAGACATTCTATCAGCAGGACAGGATCTGGATCATGGACAGGCTCCTAATTTCTATTTTACCATGAGTGTAACTTTTATTTAGTGCTGAAGCCATTTAGTTGTGCTTCCTTAAGGAAATCAGCAATTGTGCCCTTAACTCTGGCTTTCATCTCGTGACAGCAGCTTTAAAGCCTGTAGATCACTCCAAGATCTGATTTGCTCCAAGAGTTTGTTGAGCCATCTGACAAAGTCCTCTTGGATAGTGTCTGTTTTGCTCCTGCCTTTGGAAGCACAGCAGCATGTCCAACAGGTTTTTGTCACCAAAAGTTTTTCAAACCTTGTTTTTCATGCTGCACTACTACACTGCTACTGTGGCTACATGCCTGTTTCTATATCACGTAGCCTGAGGTTTATCTAGGTGCCTCTCTCAGAAGCAATAGGGTTGCCCTATAATTGACCAACAAGAGCTTAAAAACTTCTAGGGGAAGCTCTGGATTCTGCATTTCCATACACAGTCCAGTTTCTTCCCAAAGACTCGTTGTCCTGGACTAAAATGGAAAGCAAAGTACCTCCAGTTTTATTGTTATGCTGCAGCAGTCCTTTGTGCCATGCCACCTCAGGAAAACTGAAAAGTTTTGGTGGCTTCAAGTGAAAAGGATGGAATAAAGGGCATGCTTAAACTTCAAGGTGGAGCAGGTGGGGGTCAGGGAAGGGTTTCTCACCAGAGGGCAGTGGGCATGGCTCCGAGTGATGGAATTCAGAGAGTCTTTGGACAGTGCTCTCAGATACAGGGTTTGAAATCTGCATTGTGCTGCATGGAGCTGGGAGTTGAACTTGGTGATCCTTGTGGGTCCCTTCCAACACGGGATGTTCAGTGAGCCAGTGAATGTCACCTCTGAATCAAAATCCCATTAGGGGAGATGCAGTGTATTGAGAAGTTTAAAATGGGAAATATAGTAATATATTTATATATATATACACATAATTGTTACTTCCTTTAGCGTTTGTTGTCTTTGATGGCTCTCTTGTCCCCAGGAGGTTGGCACATGAAGTAGCTGATGCTGTGAATTTCAGTGTCTTCCCCAGGAAATAGTTGGGAGGTTCCCAAGAACACTTGTATCCTCCAGGGCTCTGTGCAGATGAGCTGAATTCCACCCGCTAGTGCTGGACAGCATTTATCACAGGTGCTGGGATTAAGGGTTTACCATGCATACCAGCTTTGAATTGAACTCCCCCCACACACCCTCCCAGCCGTTTGTTTTCCAGTTGAGGTGAGATGATGGCTGACTCTCAGTATATCAAAGGGTGATACTGTCTTCACCTTTGAACTCCAAGACTTAGTGAATATATAAAATCCCTGACACATTTTCAAGGCTGTAAAGGACTTTACTGTCTTTTTCCAGTTACGCTGTTACATATGAAGTGAAGCTGAGTGCTGCTTACAGTCACTCTAAAGGAACAAGAAGTGAGTTACCTGTACCAATCTTTACGTGCTGGCAACTGATCTAAATGTATTTTTGCAAGGCACACTGTCAGAGCTTTTATTCTGATGGAACTGCAAGAACTGAAATCATTTCAGAAACAGACTTCTGTCTGCTCCTCCTGGTACCTCACGCTTTTGGCTGTGAAGCCGGGCTGCTCTGAGTCCAGTTGAGCCCGGTGTGAGTAACACAAGGCTTGGCGTCAGTTCCTGGCACAGGTCTGGCTCTGTTTGCTGGGATGGAAGCAGCCCAAAGGCTACAGACATCCTCATGCCTTAGCAGCAGCAGCAGCAGAACTGGCTGTGAGCAGCTCTCTGCTGGGCTCTGTCTGCATGCAGCTCTGTAGGCTTCATCCTTCTCCTGCTTTTGTGCCTGCATCCAGACCCACTGACAGAAGGACTAACCACAGACCCTTCCCACTGAAAAGAAGTTGCCAAAACTGGGTCTGCATCCCTGGGGTGTGAGTGAAGTGTGGGTGCTGGGTCTGCCCCTGAGAGGGGAGCAGAGGCAGGAGGTCGGGCAGCACTGCCAGAGGACATGTAAGGGGGATTTGGGGTAAAACATTCCAGGAGTTGACCACAATGAGATTAGAGGAAAGGGGCTCCCAGATTCAGGTTTCTTTCATACTCCAGTGGGGGACTGCAAGACTGTTTGACTTCACTCCTGAAGGCCTGGTGTAATGCAGAGTGAAGTCAATGAAAACATCCCTGCTGACTCCCGCTGAGTTTGGCAGCTGTGACTCTGCACATCTGTGCTGAAGCCAAGTGCCTGGTCAGAGTTCAGCCATCAATTGCTGTGCGTTTCTGCCAGTTGCTGCACAGTTCGGTTGGATATCACCCAGCAGATCAATCCCTGGCTGCTTCT
Organism: Callipepla californica brunnescens; assembly: GCA_023055505.1. Lineage (NCBI taxonomy): Eukaryota > Metazoa > Chordata > Aves > Galliformes > Odontophoridae > Callipepla > Callipepla californica. The sequence goes on from JALIRH010000094.1 coordinate 311,913, forward strand.
CCATGAGCAGCACTGGGCAGGAATGCACTCCTACCAGCTGCAGAATGGCGACAGTTTGGGAACCTCTGTGAAAGGTATTTTGCAGGAAACACTGAAACTACTTTTTACAGAGATGATGGTGGCAACTTCTTAAAAGTGCGTGTGGAACAGCACATCTGCTTCCTGACAGGTTTTTAGGCAGTGGAGCAATGCACCAGATTCAGTCACACTGGGAGTAGTACTTGCCTTGCAAGCAGTGTATGCATACATTGGCCAATGCATCAGACAGTTCTTTGTTAGGAGTGATTAATGAATTCAGTGCCTTAAGAGCTCTGCTGGAAGTGTTCTGTTTCCATCATGAGATGCACCTCCAGCTTTGCACATTAAAAGAAAGAGATAAGCCTGTTGCTGCACACACCCACTGCATGCATGTCCCTGGCGGACTCCCATGAATTAGATGTTCATCAGGAAGAACGGGAGCTTCCAGACAGCACCTGTTGGCACTCTGCAGGGACTGCGGGGCACAGGGAAGCATGATGGGCTTTATCTCCCAGTGCTGTTTTATCCACCTGCTCCTTCCCTGTGTGCCACTGCCCAGTTGAGTGATAACACTTTCCCTTGGCCAGTTCTTGCTGGGCTCCGTTTTCATGCATGTTCTGTTTGGTCAGCCAATACAGGCGGCACCAGCAAAGACACACTGCTTTTTAAATAATCCTTTTTATATAAAACTGCCCTTCATAGACCTCTGCAGTAGAGATCCGTAAATAAAGGACACAATATACTCTTAAGCAGGGTATTATTAAACACCTTCAGACACAAAGATCAGAAGTCAATCACTGTGTCTTTCAGACAACTACAAGCCACCTGCTGCCCGTGGAGAACAGGCTGTGATGTGCCTGTGCTGCTGTTGGGCACCTGTGAGCCCAAGGAGCCACATTTCTCCAGTCCTGACGTGTGTGGAACTTGCGGAGCAGCCACTCACAGCCCCATGGCTCTGGGGAGGTGTCAGCAGGCAGCAGATGGACAGGACTTCCCCACACAGCAAAGGCATTCCTGCAAGTACGCTGTGAGAATTTTCTAGTCTGACTGCACATATTGCTTGTGGTGGCTCAACCTGCAGGAGGTGGTTTAGCAGCAAGAAGCTGGTTCATGTCTTCTGTGGTGGATGCAGATTTGGGAGGGGCGTGAGCGCGGCAGCTGCACGAAGAGGTTGAGGGAGATGAGAAACATGGGCTGATAAAATAAAGATTTGGAAATGAGAATTAGGAAAATCAGACTGAAACAACTGAGGGGAAAATAATGCAAACTTGTGGGGGTGGGAGAAGGCTGGAAACCTGCAACATGGGGAGAGACCTTGCCTGAGGGTGAGTTAAGGAAGAGCTGGCAGTGATGAGAGCAGAAACAGCCCATGCGTATCTCTGCACCCAGCCCTCAGCAAGATGTTCACAAGGAGACTGTTTTGCAGAGGTGATTCCTATCTATGAGGGATGTAACGCACCCCCAGAATGTGACTACTGAAGTAATGTGCACTACAGGCAATATCCAAAAGGGCAGTAAGGCATAAGAGACAACCAAAGGTGGGGAAGTTCCTCAGGTTAGCTCTGTAAAATGAGGATTTATCTCTTGAGATGGATGAATTTTTAAAGGAATATGAACTTGCCACCATCTCTAGCTGTCGTAAGATGACTGCATGTTCCAGCCTTCATGTTACGACTTGTGTTTTGCCAGAGTGGGTCAAGAACTGCAGACCAAGCAGTTCAAAGGTATCTATGAGAGGTATGTCTGCGTGCCTCTGAACACATGCAGCCAGGAGGAGCACTGCTTCACGGGAAGGACCTCTGCAGATGGCAGGGGGCTGGGATCCTGGGCACAGCCACCTCTGGCAGTGGCCACTGGACCAGGGGTGTGTGCTTTGTAGTGCTGTGTTACGCTTCCATTTATCTTCCTCCTGCCTAGGCACATTATCCTGAGATATGTGATCATGAGCTGTGGCCTGTCTCCCAGCACTGCCTTTGGAAGCAGTGAAGAGAGCTGCAACATAGCTGCAAGAAGAAGTGTGAGTTCCACAGAGAGAAAGGCCCATGTTATGTAACACTGTGCTAAGCTGCAAAGCCCCTGCAGGTGTTTCATCAGCTCACCATGGAAGACGTTTGTGAGCCTGATGTTACCCGTGTGGAAACCTAAGGGCAGTGTTTTCTTTCTTTTGATGAACTGGCTGCACAAGATTTGTAAGGCTATCTACAAGACAGGCTCTAGAACCCACCTCTGCTCCAGGAATTTAAGCTTCCCTCACATAACATGATGACCTCCTCGAGGACTCTTAACTCCAGGAGAGTTAGAGGAACTGAGGTGAACTTTAAGGTCCCTTCCAACTGAAGCCATTCTATGATCTCTGACCAGCGCCCAGATCAAAAGAGCCAGTGCTATAATTTATAGCAGCAGATGAACAAAGCTGAAGCCTTCTTCCAACAAAATAAAAGTTAGTGTCTAATTCTCTTGAAGAAGTCTGCAAGAAAAAGTTCTTCAAAGATAGGTACAAATCAAGAAAACAGGCTGCATAAAACAGGCTGCATATCTTGGGACTGTTTAGCAAATTTCGTAGTCCACTGCTGGTAAGCAATACTGAGAGTCGTAAGGACCAGCAGGATTGCACATGCTGCTCTAAAACCAAACAAGCTGAGCTCAGAAACTAGATATCCTGAACAGCTTTACTCAAAACGTAACACGGGCTGCAGATTTACAAGGAATTATGCGACTCTGGCTCCTCTACTTTTTACAGCATTGCCAATTGTGAGCAAACTAATGAATCTTTCACCATTGTGCATCTGTCCTTCCCACTGCTTTGAAACAACGCTGCCAAGGGTGTGAGAGCTGCTCCTCCAGCTCCCACCAGGAGGAGGCTGTGCAAACCAGCATTTGAGCTCCTAACTACGGTGCTGGACTGCGCTGCCTGCTCCCATCACCATCACTTGTACTCATCCACCTGTGAGCTGAACTACCTGTGCAGTCACCTCTCACTTGTCTGGTACAAGTTATTTCCACTGTCTTCTATTAGTGTTCATTAAATTGGTAAAGCCATGCCCGTTAGATCTTGATAAAAATAACAGGAATAATTTTAGGGACCCTCTCTGAATAGGAAGTCAAGGTAAATGCAAGGTATTATTTGAAACATCATTGCCAGACTCTATGACAACTATCTTAACAAATGGGAAAGTCAAGATCTGAACAGGCAAGTATATAAAAAGGGGGGGGGGGGGGGGGGGATGTTAATTTTGTTTCTAATTGTCTGTTTTGTTTGCTTTAAATGACAAGAGGATTCTCACTGGAGCACCTAAGAGTCAATCACTGGAGTTGGCTACAGTCTGCATTCCTAACCTAGCAGAGCAGAACACAAGGCTGATGGGCTGCTGATTAAGGAACGTACAGGCAGCAGAACTCTGCACAAATGGAATGCAGGGAGTCCCCATAGACAGCAGGGTCTGTGTTGTTAATGGATGCTTGGGCCATTTTAGAGCTGTGGCCCACTCACCTTCAGGCACCCTGAGCTCAGGGAAGGAGTCTTTCAGTATCGAGAAAGTAACCTCCACGCCTTCATTTCTCAGAAACAGGCATCTCAAAGCATCATGCTGCAAAGACGCTCTTTATTCTCAACCTTACTGTGGGCTATCTGATACAATTCTAAATTCTGAGTGTATTCAAATTGATTTTATTTGGGCTACATGAGTATTTGTGTGAACTTGGCCAGCATCACAGTGCTGGGCTTCAAATACTTTTATGTTGGCATCTGCAGGAGCTTGTTTGCACAGAGGTGACAGAAAATTAAAATGCTGGCCTAATTACTTTCCACACGATGTCCCCATCACCTGACAAGGCAGCTGGACACCTAGACTAAGCCAGCCTAATTAACATTAATAGCCTGGCAGTTTAAATTGTTTGTAACAATGTGCCAGCTTCCTTAGCACCTTATAGCCAATAGAATGGGAGAAACTCAATTACTTCTAATTAGCCAGTGTACATATAACATGTGCAGAGATCACCAACCCCAACATGCTGACTAACACACAGTGGTAGAAAAGCTTTACCTGAGGAAACCAACTGACTGCTGTAGTTATCTTCATCCTGACAGTGCCCTGCCAGGCTGCCCCATGACAGGCGGGCCCACCATCTCTGGGGTCTCCACTCCAGGGAGCAGGGATGAGGGTCTGGGTCAGCATTTGGGTCCTACCTCCAAACCACCTGGTGAAAACACATGCCCAGAAAGCTGCTGAAAACGTCTGTTTGCTTCTATCAAGCACAGGAATTATGGGAAATGCAAACAATCAGGCAGCCAGTCACCTCAGAAAAACAGCTAAATGCTCCCCTAGAAACCTGGAACTCCATCAGTTTCGGGTTATTTAAGATAAGGAATGTAAAATCTTGCACAATTAGAAAAGAAGGCAGGTAATAAAGCAAGTGCTTTATAATTTGAAATGATCTATTTGTTCCTTTAAATACCAACGGGCTTGCTCAATGAAGTGGGAATTTAACAGTATCCATTAAAAGACCAAAGACTATAAATAAAAAAAAGTAGTAATTAATTGTGTTGGCGATTTTAAGAGGCTGGAGCTTGGTTTGTCACACTCTGGCAGTCTATCAAACTCGGCTCCATTACAGATGTCTCAGAGCTGAATTGATGCCGACAGTCAAAACGAAGGGCATTCCCAGCGCTAGTCCTACCCTGATGAAAGAGCTCAAACATATAGATGGCTTATGTGATTCTATCACTCTTACGGTGTGAATTACAAATGTTGGAAGTGTCAGCTTAATGAGTCATGCACGAGTCTCCAATGTTCTAAGCCACTGGATCCAATTAATTTTTAAGTGTGCTGAAAATGAGCAATGAAGACTAAGAAGCAATCCCGCGGTTTCCCCACATTCACTTTTCTATGGGTATTTAAAAAGTTGCACCTAATAATGCTTCCAAATAGACAATTTAACCATTTAATAATTAGCTTTAACTATTTAATAATTAGCTTTAACCATTTAATAGTTGGCTACAGCAGAGAGATGGGATATTAAAGAAAAGACCAGCAGCACATTGTGGTTACAGGCACATGAAGGCACCCGTGCCCTGTAAACATAAATGCCACATCTGACATTCATCAGTCATGGAAAAACCCAGTGATGCACAAATGAGCAACTGAGAAGCACTGCAGGTACACTGAAGCACTTTTTGGAGCAAGGAAGAATGAAGCTCTCAGAAGCTTATGCCTGAATGAAAGACAGCTTAATTTTGCTAAAACTAATTGGTTAGTGGGACTGCCAGATTCCAGCGATGATGAGTGATGCTGCTGGTGCTCACCCTATGTCACAGTGTAATGGAGAGGTGTCTGGGCTGACAATGCCAGAGCTGATTTTAAACCCTTTCAGACACGGGGCATTTCAGTGCAAGGTTCAGGTTTGGATCTGCCTTTTCTGAGAAGAAATCCTCACCTCCAGGCTGTGATGCAACCTGTACTAGAGTCATCACCTCCATCAAAGCACAAGTAAAGACACAAAAAAATATATATACTTCCAGAAAGTATCAAGAAAATTCTGTGCTTGTAATACAAAGCGTTGCTTGCAGGGTTGTTTGCCAGCAGACAAACCATCAGGAGGTTTAAGATAATGAACGAACGAAGTGGAACTGCAAAAAAAAAAAAAAAAAGTATGGCTTCTTCATGCCACCTACTGGATTTTTCCTGAACTATCTTTGGGATATCTGAAGTACACCTTGTCACAGTCCTGCTGGGGTCTATCCCTGCAGCAGGTGCAGACACAGGAAGAAGAACGAATGCATAACAGACATGTGCGGGGTGTCCCAGCTCGAGCACTGGAGGTGGGGCAGCTTGTACATTGCTTGTTCTGCCGACCAGTGCCTGCACGGCAACCAGGACACCCACAGTCCTGCAGCTGCAGATGAAAGCTGGCGGTGAGCACCGGGAGCCAGCTAGCAAGGAGACTCAGCGTCACTGCCAGTGCCTCGAGGGACTGCCGGGGCTTTTCTCTCCTTCTCTTGGCTCCCTCTGGCTATCTCCTGGTATTCTGTTCTCTGTGTGTGGAAAGCTTATGGACATTTCTGTCATTTCCCACTCCCTAAGGGAGACCTCACCTACCCCTGTGGTTTGGTCTGTAAAATGACCAAGGCGAGTCAAAAAGATCTGCTGCAAAGAAAGGAGAAAAAGCCACTGGTTTGACCCACTGCCTGCAAACAAACACACACATACATGTAACAGTTGTACTGAAAGTAATGACCACATTGCTGTAGCACAAGGGCTGGGGTCTGAGGGAGGAACTGAGAGGAAAGGGGAGAACTCTACTCCTTTGTGGCCACGGACTGATGCATTCTTTCTTCCAGCTTCTTTAAATAAGAAATGATTTGTATTATTTGCTCAGTACGGAATTCCAGATTATGAATGTCAGGAAAGAATTAAATTTTCAGAACGGTGTTAGAAAGAAGCACTCTTGGTTTAGCCACAGAACATGCAGGAGCAATGCAGTCCCCTGCCAGTTTCCTACCCACACAGAGAAACCTTTTTGGAAACTTTTTATGGGGGAGACAAGCACTGCAAGAAACTGGCTGCACTCAACCTGCTGACGCTGGTGAGAACAGTGGTCTCTGTTCTGCAGGCAACACTGTCAGAATTAGGGCCGTTTTCATTTGCGTCCTCTCTACTGAGCTGCTCGGGCATGTCAAATGAAATAGTGCAGGCACAGCTGCCCCTGGAGTCAACGGGTCTGTCAGCAAATGCAACTTTTCCTAGGTGCAGAAGATCATCAGAAGACATCAAGATCAGGCAGATAGTTGCAAACAGATCACATTTTGTACTTGAGAGACTTATGCAAGGGCATCAAAGGACGGCAGAAAGGTTCTTCTTACAATTCTTCATCCGAAATAATTCTCACAGGTCCTTATTTCCAAAGGTGTCAGCAAAGAGCAGTGATGTTAAGTCACTGACATCACTACTCGCATCAAACTAGAACCACCCAGACTTGCACTGAACAATTGAATCTCATTTCCTGAAGGCTTGCAGTGAGACTGCTCAGGTCCGTATCAGAGCTGCTGGCAGGTGACAACCATCTTCCACATAAATCAGTGGACAGACAGCCCAGGGATGCACTGACATCCTCACCAAACGCTCGTGAAAAAAAAGCAGGGACAAATGTTACACGCTAAAACTATATTCAAACCGTGGCATGACGGAACTAAAACAAAGGGACGCGTGGCTGGAGCCTCAGCTGTGTCCTTGTGCTCTGCAGGCACCTCGCCATCTCGGTGCCATTCACCCAGAAAACAAAATACTGGCTTAGAACTAATTAACGCTTTGTTCCTCACCAGTAGGTGATGCAACGTCACGGATAGCGGGAATCTGTGTTGTCGCTGTGGAAAGCAGGAGTATGGGATGAGGGACAGGTGAATTTGTGTTCTATGGGAACTGTTGCATTACCTGCATCTCGTGAGTCATTGTTCAGCTGCCTCGCTTAGGTGCAACAAAGCAAAAACCCCTATGGCTGGTGACTACTGCTCCTGACAGGTTTTGCCCATTTCACAAGCCGTGTTTCTTCTCTCCTTTTTTCACTCCTTCCACCTTTTCTCCTCCTCCTCCCCCCGTCATTTCTGCGGACGTCTTTCTTCTTCTCCTACCTTCCCACGCTTCGACTTCTTCTCGCTGACGTTTCGTTTGTTTTGCTTTCTTTTCCGACGACTTAGCCCCCTTCTCGTCTCCTTTTTCATTCCAGACGATGGCACCTGAGCCCCCGCGCGGCGCTCCCGCGGTCACTCGTGGGTGGGCACGGTGCGCTGCGGGGCGCGGCTGTGCTGACCCAGGGCACATCAGCGCGTGGATGGCATTGCCGCAAGCATCCGCTATTGCTGTCAGCAATAAAGCCGTTCCCGTCTGCTCAGCGGACGGCTGGCACCGGTGGCTGGCGGTCTGCGGGCTCAGCCCGTGCAGGGCCAGCGGAAGAGGGCTGCTGGGAGCGGAGGGGGAAGCTCTCCTTGGCTTCTTCCAGCAGAAATAAATTTCTACCTACTGTAACTTATTACCATCCGATATGCTGAGTCATGAAGCTGGGTTATAGAAATCTTTATGCAATCTTTATAAATCAGCCCCGCGTAATCTCGGGCGCTTTCTGCTTCATCTCTGTCGAGTCACTCCCGTGACAGTTGTCATTCATCTTAGATGGAGATGTAATTTAATAGTTTCATTTCAGCATGAAGATAGCGTCAACTACGGTTGAGCCCGGAAAGATTTAAAGGTGTAACAGAGGAAATATTAATACTGTAAATAATATCTGTAGAGCTGCCTGGAGCTGTAAATCACGTCGCGCCGGGCTGAGCGGGAGCCCGTGGCAAAGAGAAATGCGTCTTCCCCGGCTCCCCGCAGCACGCGGCTTCGGCCGTCTGAGGCCGGACGGAGCGAGCGGGCCGGCTCCCCGTGGCAGCACTGACCCACGCGTGCCGAGCCGCGCTCGCGGGGGCTCCCGACGGCCCCGCCGCGCTCCGCGGCACGGTCTCCCCGACGGCGCGGCCGGGCCGGGCGCGCAGAGCCGACCTCGGCAGGGCGGGCCGGGCGTCCCGCCCCACAGCCGCGCTCGCGGGGGGCGAGGACCGGCGGACCGGGAGCGGAGGGGGGGAGGGGGAAAGAGGGGGAGGGGGGCGGCGGGTGGGGAGAGGCCGGGCTGCGGCCTCCCGCCAAAACGCGGGGGGTGGCGGGACGGGACGGGGCGCGACTGGACGGGGCTCGGGCGGGCAGAGCCGCGCCGAAGCCGCGTCGGGCCGCCATGCCCGGTGACTCCCCGGCCGTCAGCAAGCCCGCGGACGTCGCCGGGCCGGGGCACAAGGCGGGCGGCCTCGTCAAGGCGGCGGCCCAAATGGCGGCCCGCCCGGCGGCGGCAGATAAGAAGCTATCGCGTCTGCCCAAGTGTGCCCGCTGCCGCAACCACGGCTACTCCTCGCCGCTGAAGGGGCACAAGCGGTTCTGCATGTGGCGGGACTGCAAGTGCAAGAAGTGCAGCCTGATCGCCGAGCGGCAGCGGGTGATGGCCGCGCAGGTGAGAGGCGCGGGGCGGCGGGGCCGGGGCGAGCGGGGCCGGCGGCGTCCCGGGCAGCGATCGCCGTCTGTGTCCGCGCGCCCGAACGCGGCGCTTCCTCGACGCCGAAGTCGCGGCTGCTCCGCCTCTGCGCTCCGCGGGGCAGCGGGACGCGCCCGGCGCCGCTGGCAGCGCGTCTGACCGCGCTCCTGTTTGCTGAGCGGCCGAAGCCGCAGTGCGCGTGCACGCTTCCGTCTGGTGCAGAACTTCTGATCAACATCACATCGGGCTTTCCCTCCTCAGCTAGACGGTAATCTCGCCAACCAGTTATTGCTAGCTCTTTTCCACTTAGTACACCCGTTTTTGTTTTTTTGTTTTGTTTTGTTTTGTTTCTCAGCCTGTGTGGCTTTAGTTGAGCTAATTTCTAAAAAAGACGGATTTTTTTGAACACTGTTTTCAAAACTTCCCTAGTGTCACACAGAGAAGCTCGGCATGTATAGCCTAAATGACAAGCCCATGGCACTGGGCAGCAGAGCAGGCTGCATCCTGTCCTGCACAGGAGTATTCATCAGACACTGCAGTCTCGGGGCCATGAGGCCATGCAAGTGACGTCTCGGTTGCTGCTCCTTGCTTAGCCCTGGGACGTGGCTCTGAGGCCCTCTCTCCCTCACTGAGCTATGTTGGAGCAGGAGCTGTGCTGTCTGTGCCCTTTCTGATGTGTTCTTGCGGCAGTACCTCTGCACCAGAAGAATGCCACAGGTCGGCTTGTGGGGTCAGGCTAAGGAGAGGGGCCGGGTCCTGTAGTGCATGCACACCTACACAGTCTGCTCTGAAATTATTTCACCAGCTGTTGCTAATTTCTCTCTGGTGGTACACCGTAACCATGTTAGAACAGCATTGCTGTTGAGGATAGCCAGGAGGTAGAGGGGTATCCTGGGGAATAACCCAGGAGAACTTAGAGAAAAGGAGCCTGTGCCTGCAGCCTGGGGCAGATCCCCTGGGATTTGGATGTAGATGGAGGCCAGCAGCCATGTGGGGCGGTGTCTGCAGGCATGCTGCCGGGCGGTGTTCTGGGGCTTGTCTTCAGCATAGCCATGCTGGACTGCCCTGCTGCCCAGAGGTCTTCCTGGGAGCCCTCAATGAGTACTGAGCATGGTGCATACAGAGGGACATAGGGAAGAAAGAGGCAGGGAGCCATCTTGCAGTGTCCCAGTGAGGTCAGATGCACTGCACACAGCACCAGCAGTTCCTGCTTCTTCCCCAACACTGGTGTTGCTCCAGAGCATGTTTTGTACCAGTAAGGTCTGTGGGTGCTTGGTTTCCAGATTGCCATGGCTTCCAATAGGGAGCTGCAAAGCAGCCCAGCAGGCTAGGGAGGAGCAGCAGGTTGCATGGATTAGCCCTCCTAAAGAAATGCCTTACAGTGAAGCAGAGTAATTTCTTGTCCCCAGAAGCTGTTTATCAGCAGAGAGTGCTGCTTTTGACAGTATGCTCTAACCACGAGTGGCTGTACGGTCAGCCTTACTGTATGTGTGGCCCCAGCATTTCATGGGTTTCTTCGCATGTGTTTGCATGGAAAAGGGGTTAATTTTAAGTAGCTTTGTAGCCTCTCTTTTTATCTTCCTATACCCACGGGCTGGGTCATAATGTCAGCACTGTAAGGCGTGGAGAAGAAAATGCTGCCTCGGTTTTGAGCCTTGCTTTGCTGCCATTTCACGCTGCTCGAGCCCTACTTCTGTCTTCTTGTCCCCAGGTTGCGCTGCGGAGGCAGCAGGCCCAGGAAGAGGAGCTGGGGATCAGCCACCCCGTGGCCCTGCCCAGTGCCCCAGAGCCAGTTGTCAAGAAGAGCAGCAGCCGCAGCTCCTGTCTCCTGCAGGACAGCAGCAGCCCTGCGCAGTCCATGAGCGTGGCAGCAGCAGCAGCACCACCAGGTCAGTGCCAGTGAGGGACCCACAGCTCCTCACTGCCTAGGCAGCACTACTGCTCCACATAACTGCCCAAGGCCTCAGGGCTGGTGTCCCCTCTCTGGTGAAGTTAGCAAAAGCGAAGAAACTAGCATTAGTCCCTCATGTTTCATTATTTTCACTTGAAAAATAAAATTAGTTCAGCTGAACAGCCTTGTGTTGAATTTCATAGGGTGTGGACCTGCAGGTAGTGATTTACTAGTTTTCTCCTTTCTCCCCAAATGCATTCGTCCTGTGTCTGCCAGTCCTGGTAACCTTGTTGACCTGCTGCTTGACTGCAGAGCTGGAGAGCTGCAGTGTCGTGCAGGAGCTGCGTAAAGCTGCTGCCATCAGGTGTTGGTGCCCCAATTCTGTGCAGCCAGGTGTGCTAAGCCACGATGGGCTGGTGGCAGTCCTTCCACCCTACTGTGCCTTCTGGTATTGTGTTTGACCTTTGCAAAAACAAAAAGTGAAAAACAGACTGCATTTGTTCGCAGGTGTAGTAAAACTATGCCTGAGCACAACCAGCACAGAAAGGCACTGACTCCATGCAAATCCTTTTCCCTTTGCAGAGCTTCTGCCTGATAGGTAGAGCAATTGAACATGCAAGAAAACGAAACTGACGTCGTTGACTTCTGTTGTATAGGAGGTGTGGATATTAGGAAAAAATTATTCTCAAAGAGTGGTGAGGTATTGGACTGGGCTACCCAGGGAGGTTGTGGTGTTACCAGCCCTGGAGGTGTTCAAGAACTGTGGAGGTGTGGGCTTGAGGAACATGGTTGGTGAGCATGGTGGGGATGGGCTGGTGTTGTTCTTTTCCAGCTTAATGGTTCTGTGGTAGACAGAAGAAGGAAAAGGAAAAAAACAAACCGTACAGCAAAGAAAAAGGGAAAGGAAATGTAATTCATTTTTAGTCATCTGTGCTGATGTTAATTATATAGGTGAATATTCTTTTGAGCTGAAAATACGCTTCTGAAAGGGACAGCGCCTTGCATTAAGTGATAAAAGCGCAGCACCTGGATGTGCGTCTTGCTTCACAGGCCATTTCAGGCCATGTGGAGGAATTTATTTGGGAAGCTTTTGGAGTAACTGTTAAAACATTAAGTAGTTACTCTGGAAGACGAGGCAATGAAATTGTCCTATTTTCATAAGATTTCACCATAATATTTTTTAAATGTCAGTAGAGGTAATTATTAGCCTTGCTGTACTATTTTTATTAATAATAATTAATAATAAGAGTAGCTTTGTTGGGTGGCAGCATACAGAACTGTTATTGGAAAATCCAGTTCTTCACAGTGGAATTCTGCTTAAATCCGCAAAGTATGGTGTGCTTTTCTTTCAGTCAGTCATAGAGATCTGCGTATACCTTTTGCATGTGTTTTTTGTGACATGTAAAGGTCTTCTGAGGCAGATGAGAAGCTACAAGGTTTGGAATGACGTGAGTTAGTAGTACCAGGCTGTTGCAGGACCGGGTACTTGATGGAGGTGTTGGAGGACCGTGTAGATTAGGCATTTAGGAGCATGTTTCAGAGAGCTTGGTGGGGATGGGTTGACAGTTGGATTAGATTGTGTGAGAAGTCTTTTCCAACCTTAATCATTCTGTTATTCTTTCATTGCCATTCTGACATTTTACTGGTACCCTATGGGCAGGCAAAGCGGGAGACCCGGTCTTCAGCAGAGAAAGGAGGGGACAGTGGGAGTTACTTGGATAAACTGAACTAAATTGACACAACACCAAAGAAACAAGAGGTGGCTCAGTCGCAGCAGGTCTCACACTCATATCAGAGCAGGTCTCAGAGTGCCTCAGTTTGGTAGGATGAGGTGTGGGTTTTCTAAGAAGTGGCAGAAATTAATGAAGGCAGACTCCAACTGTTCTTTGCAGTGGGAGCCAGCAGCTCCCTGCCGGTGTGGGAAGTCAGGGTCTCCTGGGAGAAATGCAATCCCTGTATCATACACATTAGAGATCATTTTGACAGAGGTAATTCTGTTCCTTGGGTAACTTTTCGGCTTCACAAGAGTCATTTGTCTTTTGAAGTCCACCACACAGAGCACTGGAGAAATAATGTGTGAAGGAGTCACACAAATCAGACACAGTGCCGGGCAGAGAGTCTTTCCTCACTGTATCCATTTTATCAGCAAATCAGAAATATTACAGCACCTGCAGAGGCTGGAGACTGTTTTTCAGATGCCTTTGTGACAAGCTGTTTTTGAAAAGGGGAAAAATGAATCATTACAGTCATAATGAAGGGGTTTGCCTGTTTTCCTTCTCTGGTTCAGCTACCACTCTCCTTTGGAGAGGACATGTGTACCCCAGGAGAAATAACAGCAACCTGGGCATCTTCGGGTGTTGGAAGGGGATGGGCTGTGCCAACAGGGCATTAGCTGAACCTCTTGAAAACCGTTTTGCAGTTTCTGTGTGTTTTACAGGTTGTTTGAAAACAATGGCTAATTATATAGGGCAGTGACAAGTTGTGATTGTGGGGCATGTAAAGCAATTGTCCTTCCTCCTGCAGGCCCCCTGTATTTGGTTAGGCTATGTGAAACCTCAAGAAAAGGTGGTAGAGAGGTACTTAAAATGTGGCTTCAAGACGTCTCAGTGGATCCTTCTTAAATCCATGTCAGTTTGGTTTTCCATCTCTGCAGTTTTAATATTAGATATCACTCGAGGAAAAGAGTGTGGTCATTCATGGAGGAAATTCAGATGAGAGCTGTGCACACTGAAGGAGAGATGCAGTGCTGCGCCTTTCCTCCATTTTGGTCACAGGAATTAGACAGAATAGACAGAATTACTGTATGCTCCTACCTTCTCTTCTTTGTTCTGCAGGGGTCTGTTTCCCGTTGGCTTCGCTGTTAATTACAGCATTGTGTACTACTGCTGGCTGACAAGTTAAAGGTATTGTCAGCAAGTACAAGTAATAGCCCTTCACTTGTTACTTCCCTTTGTTATATTTACTATGATTAAAACAGAATAGTGTTCTTACCTTGCTGTATGTAGTTTCTCCCTTCAGGTTGAAACTCTGAGGGGTAGATGGGGTTTTGTCTTGATAATTTGTTTTCTTTTCCCTTCCTTTGTTTATCTGTTACTTTTTCAGCATGATTATACCTAATTGGGTATTCTGCTTTTCATGGACCTTTTCTACAATTCTGATTTCAGACATTGCTGCTACAAAGCTCGTAGTGATTGTGCTGCTGCATAAGTAACCAGTTGAAAAAATGAGCTATTGTAATTGGAAGATATGGTGGTCTATTAATAAAAGAACTATAAATTTTATTTTTGAAAGAAAATCATTTGAAGTCTTTACACTATAGCATTATATGCAGTCAGAATTTCAGTTTAGTCAAAAAAAAAGTCTCATTCTGGTCAACTGATGAGCAAGATCAGGAAGGTGCCATGAACTCTTCACCATGAAGAGTGCTCAAGTGGTGGAACAGGCCGCCCAGAGAGGCTGAGAAGTCTCTACAGTGGAGGGACTCAAAATTCAAGTGGATGATGCCTAAGCACATAATCTCCCACTGTGAAGGCAGCTCCAGAGGTCCTTTCTGAGCGAAATTATTGGGTGAATCTTCAAAATGCCTACCTTTTTTTTCTTATTGACATTAAGTCAGTATATTGAAATCTGAAAGATGTCAGCTGCTTTGCCTAGCATGGTGGCTGCAGGTCTTGGTGAGTCTGCAATGATCGGTGCTTCCTCATCCTGTGCTTTCCGGTTATCATTGCTGCCTCTTTGCTTTCCAGTTATCATTTTCTCCTCTTGTGTGTGCTGCCAGTACTTTACCAGTTTTATTTGCTGTCTGCTCTCTGGTTCTGCTGACTCTCCTGCAACACTGGGAGCCACAAAGCCCCATCCATTGCTTCATGGAATTTTTTACCTAGTTTCTCCCATAGGCAAGAAATCTCTGTTCAAATGAAAGAGCAGGACTGAACATGATATGTCTCTAATTAGATGGCTAACAGCTGGCATGTTTTACCCCTTTTCCTCACTGTTGGACCTGGTGATCTTGAAGGTCTTTTCCTGCCCAAATGATAATGTGATTCTGACATACAAATGCAAAAAAAAAAAAAAAAAAAAAAAAGGCATATTTTACTGTGATTAACACCTTTTTTATCCATAACATCTGCTTTTTCTGCAGCTTAACTTGTTGAGATGGTGGTTAAAATGAGAGAAAAAGAATAATGTTTGTTTGGGAGTCATATAAGAGCTTGTGAACATCAGCAGTTTTGCATTCACATTAGTGCAAATTAGGCTTTGTGTTGGGAAGTAGTTTCTAGAGGTTGTCTTCTGCCTGAAAGGTGTTTTCCCAGTTGTGTAAATGTCCGTCTGGAAACCTCTGAAAGCTTTCTTCAGTTTGGGGTGAAGCTTTCCCCTAAAAAGTTATTTTCATTTCTGACTGATGTAGCTTTGTAATGAACTCAGCAGTGCATTGAGCATGACTGTGATGTGTTTTCTTCCTACAGATATCACAGGTGTTTTGCTTAGAGTTCTTGAAAAAAGCATTGCTTTTTAAGCAAGGGGGTTGTCTCTCCAGGGCTTTGGTTTAGCCCTACTTGGGAGCACCACAAAAGAGTTTTGAGCATCTCATTATAAAAGGACATAGATAAATCTGAAAGGATAGAGGGAAGGGTGACAGAAATGATGTATGGCTCATAGAAAAGGAGACTAAGGGTGGATATAACAGTCTATAAATATTTGAGAGGTAATAATATGAAGGAGGGGGAGGATTATTTACAGCGCTTGAGACAGCATAACAAGGAGCAACGGCTTGAAACTAAAAAAGACAAAATTAAATTAGACAGTAGACACTTTTTCTCCTAACTAGAAGTGCAATTAGCAATGGAGTGACCTGCATAAGGACAAGGAGTTAAGTGAAGCATAATCATGAGAGGTGTTTAAGAGAGTGTTAGACTGCGTTCTCAAGTGATTAATATGAAGGTAAATTCTGATCAATGTGCAGGTTAAACTAGATGACGGAAATCTCCTGCAGCTTTGTCATTTCCTGCGTGATGCATTACCTGTGGACATTGTTTGACTGTGTTAAATAAATCATTATGTTGCAGGGTTCTGCATCCCTGATTAGATGTTTCCAGTTAATTCTCCGCTTTATTCTTGCTAAGCTTGCAGTTCCACATTTCAGGTAATATTCTTCACTGTCTTTGCAGCTTCCCATGTGTGTAGGTGCCTGTGTTTCTCTGAACTAACTTCTGAAGTGTCACACACACATATTAAACAAAGCACAGACTGCGAATGTGCTGCATTTCTGCTGTATCAGTGAAAGAGATTAAGCTAGTGGTGATTTTCAGAGATGAGCCACTAAAGATGATGAATTATTTTTCCCTTCAGGCTTTTCATAGGATCACAGAGTCATGGAATCACCAAGGGTGGAAAAGACCTGTAAGATCATCCAGTCCAACTGTCCACCTGTCACTAATAGTTCTCTCATGTTCATAAACATAATGTCTGAATGTTCTTTGAACACCTCCCTGAGCAGCCCATTCCAGTGCCTGACCACTCTTTCAGAGAAGTAGTGTTTCCTAACATCCAGCCTGAATCTCCCCTGTTATGATTGAACTTTCTGTGGTTGTTAAAGTAGAAGCATGGAAGGATTGTGAGAATTCCAGAAACAGTTCTGTTTATTTTCTTGTGCAGGGGGTATCTAAGGGCTCATCCAAGGCTTTCTGCACCAGTCAGGGTCTGGGAGAGTCTTGGCAGGATGGAGCAGAGGAGGCTGGGACCTAGCAGTTGCCCCACAGGACTGCTTGCTTTGGAGGCAGAGCTTCTGGGGCAGGCCTTTGGCTGTGGGAGTGGAAGTGCAGTGCTGCAGGCAGCTTGGAAGGCGTTTCCATCCTTCCGCATTTTTCCCCGCAGAATTGGAAATAGCAGGTTTTGATTTTTATTTTCGTTTTCCAGGATCTTTCATTCTAGGGCTTTTGGAGTGTGCGGCATCATCCTGCCTGGCTTTTCTCACATGAGGCTCAGGCTTCCAGATCCATATCTACCAGCTATAGCTAGACCCTGCGCTTGTGGCAGCTGCCTGCACTGAGTTGACTCTAGTAGCAGCTATGTGAATGGTCCAAGGAGCTGGGTTCTCCAGGCTTCTCATCCTGCAGAAAGCAAGGGGGCTGGTTGGAAGCCCTTGTTCTTTGTTCCTTGGACGTTCTCCCATCATAATACTGATATTTGCATACGTGCATTCACATTATCTGTGTTGTCTTGTGGTTTCCTTTCGTCATTGCATGCACTGAGATAAGGATTGAGTCAGGAGTGGTAGATGTACTGAGAATTTTCTATCCATGGGCACATTATTATGCTATCTGCAACTAACCTCTTGTTCCTTTTTGTGTCCTTGAAACGGTTATTATGGCTTATCTGAGTGTGTGGGGCTTTCTTGTTTTGAGAAGAGATAGAAGTGGGGAGTGAAGGCATACTGCACGCTTCCTTGACTGAGCACTGGTGTGATTTCTTTTTTCACATGCTTTCTAGTACCTTAAAGACTACATTATTTTGCTTTATTTATAAACTTGCTTCTATATTTACATTACTGCCTCGTGTGCCGTTTTCAGTAGATTTATCATTTAATGAACTGGTGACAAAAAAATGCAGTTTTGAAGATTTCCAAACTTCTTAAACTCTAAACTTTGCTAAGCTTTCTCCTGTGTTTTAGTATCTTCTGGCATGAGTCACTATTATTAATAGTTCAGTTATGTAAGTACAAATACTGTTCTTACACTTCTCTGCTTTGTTATTTTGAAGAGCTTGTGAATGGTCAGTTACGTTCTGAGCTTCTTTTCCTGTGAAATGAGGGTGGAAGCCGAAGTGTTTAGTTGTTTTTTTTTCTTTTTTAAATGCTGCTTCTAGTTTCCGTTCATACCATTTGCTTTGCTTACAGCTTGGGCTCCCAGTTGCTGTAGAAACTCGTGTAGTTAAGCTGAGGTACCAAACTGTTCCACACCACAGTGCTACTGATGTCCCAGAGCCCTGACTGTTGTAAACTATTGTAGTTTCAGTTGCTGTGCATTTCGTTTCATCAGCTGAGCAGTAACAAAATTAATCAGTGATCAGCTTGCATTTTCCTGAAGGCAGGTTTTCTGGGTCCAGATGGTGTTACATCCAAGCAGGGATCCTGTGCAGTAGTGATGTGAATGCATATGGCTTTTGTTCACTAGGCTGGGCTCAGTGTGTGTCTCTAGCAATTCTCCTGGAGGTTAGTCTTTCTACCATATTGAATTTCATAGCACTTCTGACTTTTTTTTTTTTCTTTTCTATTTGATCTTAGCAAAAACCTGGGTTTCTGTCATCATACAGCTTATAATCAAGCATGGACTAGCTAACTTCAGCCATCATCCTCCTCCCTTTAGTTTTTTAGTGTGAGCCATAATGATTTTATCCCAGTCATATTTCCTCCAAGGTCTCCTATCTCAGATATTTGTAAAGCCTTGCCTCCCTTGCAATGTCTCTTTGATCTTCTGTTAATGACTTAGATCCCTTTACATTTAATCCACACTGAGTTTCTTTCTCCTCCTCACAGTTTTGCTTCTTTGGACTTGCAGGTGTTTGGGCTGTTTGTTTTTCTTTTTTTTTTTTTCCATGACTGTCTAGAATTCTGATTTTCTTCCCCGATTTCCTTTATCTTTTAATTCCTTCCTCTCTTTTCTAAAGTTGAATGTAAATTTTGCTTTCTTATGCACTTAAGAAGTATGTTGCATGCCTGTTAAATTGTGAGTTAAATGTTTGTACATGAAGAGGAATATATATATATATATGTACATATTCTCTCAGTCGTTACACTGGTGATTGAAAACAGTGCTTGTTTTTCATGCTGCTGTCATTCATGGTAATAATTTTAGATTTCTAAGTAGTTTTGGTGTCTCAGTTTAATGAACATAGGCTGTAGAATTCAGAAAGTATGTTTCATTTTCACAGATTCAAAACTATGTTCAAAGATTTTGAATGCTTCTTCTTTCCTTTTTTTTTTTTTTTTTTTGTCTGTTTTTGCAAAAAAGATATTTGAATGGAGTTGCCATAACTGTCCTAGAAAGACTGAAGGTGCATGTAAGAAAACAGCACGCATTGTCCCTCAGCTTTCCTAGAAAGATCAGCTGCCTATCTCTGATTAGCTGCAGAAGATTTTGGAAGTGAAATTTTCTGCCACAGACATCTTATTGAAGGCCTGAAGTCTGCTTTAAGTGTGGAAATAAAAATTACTTTCTGTAGATTTTATTTCTTCAGTCATAATAGGAGGATTTTTAAGTTGCTCGCTGAACGCTTGCAGCAGATCATTTTTATTAAGTGTGCACTAAATGTGAACAAAATGCACCTTTTCCAGTTCTGCTGAAGTTAGTGGTGGTATTTTAGCTCCTCTTTAGCTGGAGTTGGGATGGAATTTGTGTATAACTGGGAAATTTATTATGCCGTGCTGAAGTCTTCTAGCTGGGGTTCTTCCTCACCCTATTTTTTTCCCCTCTCAAATTCAGTTTTCCTTTGAAAGAATTGTTTTGTGTGTAGTAAGAATCTTTAAAATTGTGAGGTTTTAAAATTGTGCCAGGAACATACTCACACAGAGTCTATGGCAGTTTGGCCCATTGTGGAACAATAATTCCGAATGTGGAAGAGAGGAAAACACAGTTAATAAAGGTGGTGACGTTCAGCTTTCATCCTCAGCAGTAGCTAAAGTCAGCAGGATTCTATAACTTGAATGCAGTTTTTTTCTTAGAAAGTAGAAAACCTGGCTGAGGATCTGTCTGGTCCATTAATAATGATTTCCTGTAGATTTTTAGCACTGAAGAAATGCCTAAGGCCAGGAAGAAAGCTGATGTCATGGAAGTATTCAAGAAGAGCAAATGGGGTAGGTTGAGTGGCTACATCCTGTAAGTCTGATGTTAATTTTTGTGAAAGCAGTGTAACAGATTGCAGTGGACTGAAATTTGTGGTAGGGGGAGAAATGCAGCCATTAAGGGATACTTTTCAGAACATGAAGTACCAGAAATGGGTGTGTCGAAGAGTCTATCAAGTTAGTAACCTTTTATCATTATAAAATTGCTTGACAAAGGAAAATATTTTGATGCAGTCAAATTCTGTAAAGCATTTGATTTTCTATCTCATGACGTTTTAATTAGGAAACTGAATTGACAGAAAATAAATATTGTGTGAATTAAATGGTTTTAAGGATTATCCTGCTGGTCTGAAATAGTAGTTCTGAGTGGGCAATGGAGAGCCATAACACAGTGCTGTTTATAAAAAAAAGTCTCGCAGGAATCTGCTCTGGTCTTTGAATTCTGCAACACTTCTACTGACATTTTGTAAGCAAAACTAGAATCCCTGCAGTGGCGTTTCTAGGTGACAGAAAGGTGCATGGGCTTGTTGGCAGTGCAGAACACAGTTTCAATGCAGAAAAGCTTAGTTAGATATTCATTCACATGCAAAGAGGCATTTTAACATTCACCAGAAGTAAGAAGTGGAAGAATCTGTCCTTTCTCAGTAATGCTGCAGAAGAGCCAGCTGTCTGTTGGATAATGGTGGTTCCTGCTGGAAATGGATGGCTGGGGACTGATGTGTGATGGGAAAGATTGTTCCTCCTGTGCTTGAAGTTGGTGAGGTGGCTGTGGGACTTT
This sequence comes from Callipepla californica brunnescens, assembly GCA_023055505.1. Taxonomy (NCBI): domain Eukaryota; kingdom Metazoa; phylum Chordata; class Aves; order Galliformes; family Odontophoridae; genus Callipepla; species Callipepla californica. The sequence goes on from JALIRH010000094.1 coordinate 332,493, forward strand.
TGGGACTCCTTGGATATTATATAGCCAGTCCACTCCAAGGTCGGAAATAAGTTGGAGTCTGGGAGAGGGGTGAGGGTGGTGTGTTGTTTGCTTGCCCTCTAGATTTTTGTTTATTGTTATGGACAGATACGTAGCCATGGTCTGAACTAGCACACCTGCTGCTGGAGCTTGGAAGGCCTCAGGGTATAGACACAGGAAGACACAGCAATTTACTTTGCCCTTCAGTGACCCAAACCCGTAAGATTTAATTAATTCCCACTGTGACAGTTGTGAACTGGTTGTGCCTTTGACAAGCACAAGTTAGAGCTTTATTTGTCTTTTCACTAGATAGGTTTTGACTTTAACAACAAAAATAGTACCTTATGAAAAGATGGTGTGTCAGGACACAAGCAAGACAGTAAAGAAAACCTTAAGTCTGGAAGCTCCTGAATTTTCTTGAAATGTGCTGTCTCTGCAGCATCAACTTTATCCCTCAGCGCTTCTTCCAGGCTAATGCTGTTTTTGAGAGATGCACTATCCCCTTTAGCACTGGTAGCCCTGTGGAGGTGAAACTGGAAAAGCTGAGCTCCAGGCAGTGCTTGCTTGAGTCATGACTCCAGAGTCATCCTTAGGAGGGGAAAACAAATAATATTTGTTCCTATAGAGTGAAGATGGGTATTATTCTGGCAGTGGAATAAACCTTGAGAAGCAGGAGAGCCCAGCCACTGACGTCTGTGTGGATAAGGCCAGGGCTGCAGACAGAGCTCCATTATGCTTTGCTGCTGATAAGGCCTGCCAAGCAGTAACGCAGAGCTGCTACAGGGCCATGGGCAGGCCGCGGCCCACTGCTGTGTCTGGGGTGCTGGGAGGGGGCTGGCAGGGGTAGGTGCCCTGATAAGAAGAGAGAGGAGGGAGTGGGGGTCTGTCTCTGTGTGGGAAAGGGCAGGGAGCCGAGGATGGGCACAGAGTTGTTGCACTGCTATTCTTTAATTTATTTTTAATATGCATTTCAGCTTTAAGGAGAATAGTGTGTCTGCCTTGGTTGGGTTCCTGAGTATGGGCTGAGATGTACCTAGATGCTGCTGTGGCAATAAGCTGTTTTGGCTGTGGTTAATCTCCCAAGCCTGGAGACACAGCTGCCATCAGTACATGTGTCTGATTAAATTGGTAACAGATATTTTTACCTCTTGCTCTGATAGAAGTTGCTCAGAGTACACCTGAGCATCCATGCATATTTCGTGATACCCAGGAAGAAGGAACAAGAATGGCTGATTTGGCTTTTGAGAATCAAGACAAGGCTGTAGTGTTGTTGGCAGTTAGGGAAGGGAGGGAAAAAAACACAATTTTTTTTGAATGCTTTATGACTGCAATGTGTGGAAGATCTGCAGATTTGGTTTTCTGTAGGTGAATGAATGGGATACAGCCCTGTATGACGCCAGAGCTAGGCTCTGTGACACTGTGTCCAGTTCAGTCCTCCAGGCTGCTGTGCAACCTGCTGTGCCCGTGCCTCCTCTGCCCAGAACACCATGTCTTCCGTGTGCCACTGCTCTGGTCCACAGTGCCCCAGTGTTAGAGAGCTGTGACTGCAAGCTGCAGGAGAGAGTTCTCTCCTCACAGCAGAGGCTCAGCTAGCCATCTGTTAGGGCCTGCATTCAGAGACATTACTGGAAGTCCCCACGCCTTCTTTTGTGCTGTACTTTCTTAAGCAGAAAGATGTGCCTTATGCTAAAATTATTTATACTGCACAGCTTTAGGAGAAAGTATGTATAAAGCCCTTGGAGCTTACTGACTGTTACCATAATGGCATAAAAGTATTTCGTATTATTCCATATTTAACATGTTTCTTCCATCACACAATTCAAAATCTTCAGAATAGTTTTCACTGGGATTTCTTAAGTGATAATTTCTTGAATATCCCTTTCAGATAGGTATGTGGCTTGAGAATTTTATACATTCAGTCACCTGAAAGAGGTGATGTGGGATAGAGGGAGTCATTTTGTCTGTTCTTGACGGTGCTGTCTCTCTCCAGGGGTCAGATCTCACCATCCAAATAAAACAGAGTGACATGGTGCATTGATTCACTGAGACTTATTGGCAGAAGCAAATCATGCTGCCATGCAAGGCAGCAGCTGGTCCATCTGGGAGCTTTGAAGGGAGGGAAGGAAAAGACCTGATCCCTTCTACACCCACCTCTAAGATCCAGTATTGGTCCAAATCTGTCTCTAACACTCGAGGCTTCATACTGAATTGACAGAAGCTGTGCATTGGGAAGAGAACATGTTTAAAGCTCCCTCTCCATTTGCTGAACTGTCATCAAATGGGCTTCTTGTGTGAAGAGACAGAGCACTGTGAGGAGGAGCTTTGGTGATAGCATGGGAAAGGGAGTGAGAAACAGACCACAACAGGGAAGCCAAGTCTTTCTGTGGAGGCCTGTGTTCAGGGTTAGCCATTTGTTGCTGTTGCCTTTCTCAGATTCACGCAGAGAGACTCTAGCCTCTTCTCTTTCCTTTCCTTCTCTTCCTAGAGATGTTTTCTTTCCCCCTGCTCTTCTCCTTTTAGCTGCGATAGGGAGTGAAGAATAGAAGAGTTACCTGTGTATAATATTTTGTATGGTGTCACTATGCAGGGTACATACAATAAATCACACATTACATGCTTAGACAATTTACTGCCAGCTTTTGTATGTGCTGTGGCAAGTGCTCAAAAGGTCAAAAAAGCTTCCTTAACAAATTTGATAAGATAATGCAGTGAGCTGTAACAGCATAAAGTACTGGGGGCCATAGACCAGAATGGAAGAAATAATTATGCATGGTAATGGGTAATTACAGATAATGGCCTTTTTTGGGGGTGGCAGAAAATACACAGCCCCACAGCCTTGCTTGGAATGAACATTGTCTAGCACATTAACTTTATAGCAAGCTAAAAGTTCAACACTGGAACCAGAGATAATCCACAACTTCTAATGGAAAGAAAAGAGAAATACTCCTCTCAACCAGCTTGTGATTTTTTCTCCTCAAGAATGTCTCTACAGAAAGTAGGTAGCAACACCAGCTTTCTTTCACATCTGAAATAGCTCTGTCATGATTGTCTGGTGGGAGAAACATACTGTTCCAGTGTTTCTGATTATTACATTAGGGAGTGATTTCACAGCAGCCTTATTCAAGGCTACTGTCCGACCTCAAAGCCAGCTCTGCATTGAATTAAGGCATTGGAAGACTTAGTATTGCCAAGCCAGCTAATAGAGTGCAAGTGTGCTTTATACGCTGAGCAAGGGAAAATTGTTGGGTGCAAATCCAGGACTCTTGAGGTATGAAGCCAAGTGTTTCCTGGCTGAACAATTGATTTTTGGAATTTTAACGGCATAGCAGAGTCTTATTTGCAGATAGATGCTGACCTGCTGTGATGAGTACAGTCACTCTGAATTGAAACATACAGCAAATGAAAAGTGCCAGAAGCTGAAACTCTCCTCACTGGAACCTGGCTGTGCTTTCATATTCCTTGAGTAAATGTGCTACTTGAATAGTTGCACTTCTTTTGCATTTTCAGCAGCACATCTTTGCGTAGACTCTTTGCAGGTGGATAAGTAAGAACTACTGTCACCATTCGTGTATAAAAGATGTCATGTCAGAAATAGTGTAATCAGCTATTATGGCCATATCAGTGAACTGAAATGTGCTACTGCCCACTCCCAGACATTAAAACTGTACTATACATTCTGTCCTGATTTTTAAAATGGTTCCCAGCTTGCTTCTGTCTTAGGCTAGTACTGTCCTCCGAATTCCTAAATGTGGTTCAGTAACTGTACCCTATGGGCAATGCAAAGCTGCCAACGTGCTCTAGAGGCTAAGGAAGTTGAGTACAGACCTCCTGTGTGTTTGTCCTCAGCATCGGTAACTCACCCAAGTTAAAATTACTAATATCAGTGTATTGCACAGTGTATAACTGATCTCTGTGAGGGTGAGTGCATGTTACAGACAAATTCAGTGTTTGTATTGTATGGTTTGTATGCTTAAAAACACACTTGCGTAGTTGAAATAGAGATGTTACAAATTCCTGAAAATTTCCAATAATCTCTTCTATATCAGGTGAAAAAGTAAAAAGGGAGGGAATGATCATATACAGGTTCGTTGCTGATTTTACTTTTTATATCTGCAGTTTGTCTAAATTGACTTGTTTTTTGGAAGCAAGTGTTCTGATAATAGCTTGCATTAACTGAGGACTGGACCTCTGTTTTTCACTGTGCTGTGCTAAGTGAAGGTGGTAGCTTGTTCCAAGTTATTGAACGTGTAAGCCCCTTATCTGTGACTGACCCTGAGAACTCACCTTCCTTAAAAGAAAATCCTAGCTGTCTTGAAATGAATTGCTGATTAACTAGTATTAATATGCCATAGAGCTGGAGAGTCGCCTACAACACTGCAAGATCAATAGCAGTATTTACCATGCATCATATTGATCTTCTATGAAGGAGTAGGTCATATTTCATACTGTGTACATAGTGCGAAAAAAGTAGCATAGGTTCTCTACAGGAATTAAGACATATAGAAAAGGAAAAGAGCCTGGAAATGTAAAGGCACAACTGCATGAAATGATACCATTATCTCGTTGCCAAAGTACTACTTATACCAGGCAGGCTTCAGACACCCCTGCATTGTAGACTTAATGTCCCAAAAGCGAAGTGAGAATTTTAACAGCTCTAGCTTTGTTTTTCTGTTCAGCTTCTGCTCCTTAGACAAACTCAGCCCCATATTTTTAGTCATACCCTAGATGCAGCTTGAAAAATGGTAATATTTCTGTCTGGTGGCCGGACTTCTTTCTCCTGCTTGCTTCAGAAACCCAGAACCCCTTCCTAGTGTTTCCAAAGGAAAGTGAAGGTTGCCAAGACCAGAGTTCAGGTGTTGCACAGCCTGTTACTCTGAAAGAGCAACTGGAGGGGCAGAGTGGGAGTCTCATGGCACAGCAGCAGTTACCTTGTTGAGAGCTTAATTCCTGTCAAAAATTGCTCCCCTTAGAGCAGTGAACCTCAGGGCTGCCCCTCACGTGCAGGTGTTGTAATGCGGCAGGCTCTGAAGCAGGGGAGGACCCTTTCCTAGCAAGTGGAGCTATTCAGCTGTGTTGAATTACACTTGGAAAATAAACTGCTGAAAGCTGCCTTCTTGACCTTGGTATCCTCTCCACGCAGGCAGAAAATGCAGCCAAAGCCTAACAGCATCCCTTCAGTAGGAAGCCTTGCTTGTTCCTTGAGCAGTCACAAGTGAGATCCCTGGGAAGGTTCTCCCTGTAGGTGGGTGTCATGTCTGGAACTGCCTGCAAGTTAAAGACCAACTAAAGGGTCATATGCTGCACAAGTTTAGTTACAGCCAGTGCTTGAAGCAGATCTGCTGTGATCTCCAAGCTGTGGCCTTGTTGTGGGTGTTGTAGCCCTGAGGCAGTGCACTTTCTCCACCTGCTAGCTTGCTGACTTCAGCTGTGAAGAAGCAGGGTGGTTCAGCAAAAGCTGTATTGGATGTTCAATAAAATTAAATGTTCTGGAGCTGGTCTCTGAATGTCTTTTATTCAGAGGACAGTTTTGTGGTGCTCTTCAGCTGTTAATTCTTTTCTTAGCACTTTTTTGATGGTACCTCTTATAGGACTGGCTGTTCCAATCTGTGCTTCTTTCTGAGCTTATGTGGCTCAGAAAAAAAAAACCCTCAAGACTTGGAAAGCTTACTCTGTTACTAACAAAACTCTTTCCCCTTAATATGTTTACATTTGTGTATGTTCTATACACATTAAATATATAAAATATATGCATTAGTAGTAGGTAATAGAGATTATTCAGCCAGGATGAATGTGTAAAAGTGTGGGGCTTGATTGCAGCATGGCTCTTGACAAGTGCTGTACTTGCTGAAGAGCTGCAAATACTGGCAACCTTGTTCAGTACTGTGAATGCATAGAGTACACCAGCAGTGAGATGAGCTTGCCTGACCTGTCTGGCTGTTATATGGATTGCATGGACACCTTGTCTTGCATTAAATGTCTCCCTTCTCCCAGGTGAAGCATTGAATCTGCTCCAAATGCTGCCAAACAAAAGCAGAAACATGTCACAGCTCATGACATAAAATACTCATCTCTTAAGTTCAGAAAGAAAATGTGAGTTGTGGCATGTAGCAGCTTTCTCTTGCTCTTTGGTAGATGTTACCAGACCATCTTCAGGATGATGATGTGGCTCGGGATTTAAGGAAAATAATAAAAGAGTGGATGTTGTGAGGAATGTTATAAAGACTGTGGATTCTATAGTTACTGAGCCACTGGGGGCTGCCCTGTAGCAAGATAAAAGAAAAATGGGTGACAGCAACTGAATAATTACATACATCTGGTGACAAGTAATTGTGGCTCCAACCACAGGTAGGAGGTAGAGAGAGAGAAAAGGCAAAAAGCATACTTTTCTTGTACTTAATGCAGCAAAGAACTACCACCAATGCTTTTTCTGCAGGAAGCAACCACAGCACTACCACCCAGCTGAACAACACAGGCATATCAAGAATGCTTTTATGATTTTGGTGATGATTATAGGCAGGTCTCTCTTCTATGAGACCTGTTCAAAAGTCTTTTTTCAAACATAGCAAAGTCTTCTACAGCGTCATTTTCTTCTCTCTCCATTTCAGGATAGCTCTCCTTGGTTGAGTTTACAGAGGCACAGTCTTGCTTTTATCTCTGGTATCAGTATTCTTGAGGGAAAGCGTTATTCCTCCTAATGATACAGGTGCAAAGACTTAGCAGAGGTTTCAGAAGAGATTGCACATCTGTGAGGCATAACACAGACTTTCTGTAAGTCCTACAGACTTTATATCACAATCTCATGTGGTCTGTATCCCAGCAGGATAAACATTGGAGAATTTTACTTCTGTCTTCAAATTTACAGCACGAAGAGCAGTACAGCTATACTGCAGCGTTATTCAGGAGCTAACCCTGGCAAGAGGAGTCAGGCTGGTGCTCTGATTTATGAGGAAGAATTGCTGGTTTGTAGGTGACAGTGGTCTACATTCTGATTTTGTCAAAGATGCAGACAAAATGGCCTTGAAGCAGAATGACATCCATGTTATTATTTTTTTTTTTTTTATATGAAAGCACAAAAACAGTGAGAGGTCTTTAATGATATTGCAGGCTCACTGGCAAATGTGAGAGAGATCCTGAAAATAGCCAGCTTGCTAGGTTCTCTTGCTTAGGGATGGGTGGTGGAAAAATCAGATACAGGATACTCTTTGCTAATAAACATGCATAGTTCAGTGACATCAATGAAAAGTCAGCAAGAGTTGAACAGGGCCGCTGACATGGGATGGTACTACTTGCGACTGCAGAGAATTTTCATTGCAGCTGAAGAACTGAAAAAAAGTTGAATCATAAAATAGTTGATAAAACTGCTTTATTGGATCTAGTGTATAGATTAATACACAGTACCATGGAAATTGTTATTCCAATTGTGAGAGGCTGGTAAACAGGCAAGACTTTTTACAGGTAAGTAACCAAGGTACGTACATACAAAGAGTAAGGAACAGGAAGAAACAAACGACGCCTGTCTGACATCTGTCTCTCTTAGGGATTTTATTTGTTTGGTGTCTGCTCTCCATGCTGCTTTGTCTTGATACTGACAGCCCTTGAGATCCCATTGCCTTTATTTAAGCCACATTATTTTTCCCTCCATGGTAGAGTTGGACGAGGAAAAGCATATACATAGGTCACTCGGAAAGTAACACCTCCTGTTTATTTGCATGAAAACTACAAAAGATACGAAGAGCATAATAACACTGTTGGATAGAGCAAATTCTCAACTGCAAAACACTATTTTTCAACGTAGTCACCACCATTAGCTGTTCATTTATGTCAGCAGTGAACAGGAGTCTGCATGCTGTGCTCCTCAAAACCTGTGCACCAGTGAAGGTCACCCACTACTGCTGTCACCCCTGCTGAGACACACTACCCACCACCTCATTGTGCTCACATCTGCTGCTTGGTCTCCAGAAACATTCAGCAAGTGTCAGTGAATGTCAGTAGGTCCCATTTTTTCTGCATGAAGGAATTCAGTGACACAGCATTGCTTCATCCACACTTCCCTGTCAGATGCCATTTTGTCAGAGTGCCCGTGTGCTGCCATCTGTCCTGTGGCAGCAGCATGTAATGGGATATTGGTGGGAAGTTTCAGATTTTCCTGCTGTATCACCAGTATCGGCCTCTATTGTGGTGGGCCAACATCATAAAATAGGAGGCATTGCTTTCAGCGGAGTTCTTATAAATGTGTGTTTTAATATGTGGTTAAAGATTTCAAGGTTGTAGCTGCTGTTTGTTGTATCTGGCTTGGCTGGGCAGCTGATGGAGTATGTCAAAACTAGGCTGCAAGACGACACCATGAGTACTTCTCTTTTTCATCTTTGGAAGTATCACAGGACACCAGCTGATACTGAAATGAAGAAGATGGGACTTTAGGCAGCCTCGAGGAGCAGCCCTGCTTAGAGAGAGGCAGTGGAAGTAGACCCTTGCTGAGCAGGCTGCGGGAGTGTAGCTGGGTGGCCTTCAGTCCAGAGGCACTGAAGAATGCAGGCAGCACGTCAAGTGTAATCCCTCCTCCTCTTTTGCTAGTGGCGTGGGAGCTTGTTCTGCTTTGTGATTTTGTAGGTAAACATTAGCTAAATTTGGGTATGGGGGCTGGCAAGGACTGAGGGCCTCACTGCTCAGGGTTAGCATGTGGGCTGCTGGGGCACCTTGGCTGATGGTGCTGTGCATTCCCTGCTGCAGTTTTGCTTAGTTTTCTTGCTGTTTGCCAGTTCTAAAGACGTAAGAAAATGTCTTCTTCCCTGTGGCATGCCAGGCAAAGAGGGATTAGTGGGGAAAGTGTTGTGCAGTAACAAGGGATCTACTTCCAAGGGATTCAGAGATGCGGCATACAGTTATTATTTAAAAAGAACAGCAGGTTGCATCCTTAGGTGGTGTAAATCATCACTGAACCAGCTTATGCTGCTTAAGGACTCAGCACACTGTCTTAACCTTTCAGGCAGGTTTGTTTTGCTGCCTGCAGTGTGTAAAAATGTTGTGCTCAAGCTCTGAGTGAGCATCAGACCGCTTGAGCCTCCACCAAACATGCAGCAGTGTTTCTCTTTCAGCTCCCATCTCTTCCTAGTTGTCACCCTCTGTCCAGCCCTGAGGGGAAGCAGTAGCATACCAGAGGGTGGACCATATTGCTCTTTATGGAGCCTTCTGTTTCATAATTGTTTCTGTTTGTTTGTTTGTTTGTTTGTTTGTTTGTGGTTTTTTCATTTTGTTTTGTTTTTATGTTTTTTCTTTTCCAGAGGGGCGGATGCTCATTCAGGACATCCCTTCCATCCCCAGCAGAGGGCACTTGGAGAGCACGTCTGATTTGGTTGTGGAGTCCACCTACTACAGCAGTTTTTACCAGCAGTCCCTGTATCCTTACTATAACAACCTGTACAGCTACCCCCAGTACCAAATGGCGGTGGCCAGTGAGCCTTCCTCAAGTGAGACAGGGGGTACGTTTGTAGGGTCAGCCATGAGAAACAGCCTTAGAAGCCTCCCTGCAGCATACGTGTCAAGCCAGTCAGGAAAACAATGGCAGGTATGATGTTATAGAGGTGTTGTGTGGAGGGGTGAAGTGGGTGATGACCTGATAACTGACTTTGTGTATTTGGTTAATGGCAGTGCAAAACCAGAACAAGACTGTGGGGTGGGATTGGGACCCTCTATAAGAAAGTTAGACAAAATAGATGGGTTTAGTGCAGTACAATGAAAGCAATGGTTCAGGCTTAGGTAGATCACTACAGACACAGGTGAAAAGCACCCAGTTGATTCTGTCTTATTTACATCATAGCAGAGAATGGGCTGTTCTCCAAAAACGAAGAAAAAAGCCTGGGGAATTACTCAGCATGGCATCCAGGGAGCTTCAAGTGTCATTTCAGAGAGGCTTTCCTCTTCAGCAGTCTTTTTTTTAATCTTTCAGCTTTCACATCCAGAGCACTGAAGTAACTCATCCTATCAAGTCCAAGAGATGATGGTGTTCTGTAGTGCTGGTGGCTGCCATTTAGATGTGGCATAGACTGTTGTTAATGGTGTATTCTAGCAGTGTCCACTCTACAGCTTGGACAGATCAAGTCATAGGCTGCATCTGATAGATTAGCACAAGAGTTTTTTCTTTCAGTTCAGGGTGCTTAGTATATATAAATTCAGGTAGGGCCTCTGTCTCTAGGATTTGATAATTATACCATCCCACTCAGTACTTGTAAAAGTCTGGGATAAAGAGGAAATTACCAAAGTGTGGGATTCTTGACAAAATAGGTAAAGTCATTCCTGTGACTGTGATTGTTCTGTTTAGCCTTGGGCTACAGTTAAGACATTTTGTGTCTGAAATTCAATTTGTGAGGCTTCATCCTCTGTGTGTATCTGTGTCCCTTATCTGAGAGCTGGAAAATGGAAACACCTCCCGCAGAAATCAGGCCCTCAAGAGGGGCAGTTTGCCTTTTGCAAAGGCTCTGCTGTGAAACCACTCAACAGAGAAGGATGAAATGTCCACCGAATCTCCTTTTTGAAGGGAATAGTTGGTATTCCCCTTTGGTAACCAGAATTTTTCCAGCAATTCAGAGGACATTTTTAGCTTCCAGTACTGAAAAGCTGGAGCTGACATCAGGATTTGATAACAATTACTCTGCCATTTTACATCACCTTAAGTGTGGCTTTCTCAGCTTTAGACGCCTTTTATTTCCTGAAAAAGAGGGATCTCTTGCGGCAACAGCTGATGGGGCCATGAATTTTAGGATCTTGGCTTTGCAGCAGACTGCATTTAATTTTGTTCCACGTTCCTTTCCATTTACTACTATCTGATGTCTCCTTCTCAACACAAGTCCAGTTGTATGGGGAAAAGATGTATCTCCATTCCTTCTACTATGTTAGCCTATGCTATAAGAGCTTTCTTTTTTCAGTGCATTGATTGTCTTCACCACAGTCACCTTCACATCTTTACAGTAAGATTAATTGATGACAGCCTCTGTAGTTGCTGAATTTGGTCACCAGACCAGAGGAAAAATGAGTCAAAGCAAGTTGTGAGTAGGACTCTGTATGTGGTAATAAGGCAAGCTGCCTGTCCTTGAGGTGTAATTCTGATAACGACATTCTGGCATTAACCCTGCACTTTAGAAAACAGTAATTCAGATAGTAAGTTATTTCTCTGAAGCTTTTACATGATGTTATAGTAGGAAGAGACTAATGCTGATGCTTGAAGACATTCTCGCTACACAAATGAGGGGCTGTTTTTGTGCATTTGTGTTGTGAAAGTAAAGCTATTGCAGGTTTAGTCCCATGCTCCACAATTCTTCCAAGCAATAGAAAAGTCTGTGCTTTTACTTGATCGGCAAAAAGGAAAGTAAATTGTGTGTACTGACATCCTAGACTGTGCATAGGGACCCTTGAGGATATGTTATTATATGTTAAGCGTAGGATTGAAGGTCGTGTTCTCTCATTTCTGTTGTCTTATACTTAATCTGAAGATAAAACGCTTGTATAAGCCCTGGCCTAGAGCCTTTTGGCTTACTGTGAGACTGCCTGTTTCTTGACACCTGCCTAACTTTTGACACCTGCTATTAGCTTCTAATGTGACTATGAAGCACTAGAACAGGTTGCTTAGAGAGGTGGTTTGTACTCTGTTGCTGGAGGCTTTCAAGGCAAGGCTGGATGAGGCCCTGGCAACCTGATCTAGCTGCAGTTGTCCTTGTTCATTGCAGGGGAGTTGGACTAGATGACCTGCAAAGGTCCCTTCCAATGCTAGGGATTCTGTCGTTCTGTGGTTCTATGAATTGTATCTTGCATGGACATCCATATCCCTCAAAAATAACCTGTTCTCTGAATCTGTGATTTGATGACTGAGTATCCTAGACATTATATACATACAGCTACGTTTGTTCTTGAGGATGCCCTTTAAAAGAAGTAAATGCAATTGCCTATTTTCCATGCATCTTACTCTTACTGTGCAGAACCTGTAGCTAACTTGTACTTGGGTCCCATTCCAATTAGGGGCTCATGAAGGAGATGGTAAGGGAGAAATGTGATTGTTGTCAAAGAGGACTGATTTCCTTCCACCTGCTGGCTCAAACCCTTGGGTGTTAATTCCCATCTTCCCACCTTGCAGGAGAAATCATGTAGTTCCGTACACACTCATGTAAATTTACTGTAATGTCATCATTGGTTTGAATGCACTGTAGTCCAATCTTTAAGGATTCCTAATGCTGCTGTGGTGAGAAGTCTTTGCAGGGAGGCAAGAGGTAAGACTTACTGCCTGTGGCAATAGTATATCCCTGACTTCTAAATGGCCTCAAACCAGAACCCACATCTGCTGCTCAGTAGCAGTAGGTGTAGTTCAGGGTCAGTGTCCTGTTACTTACATGCTTTTTCTCAGAGACTGATCTGCAAGAAAGATTGTCAATGCTGGAAGAGTTACAAATCACAGGATTTGCATAGCATTGTGTCAGCATGGCATTTCACAAACAATTATTAAAAGTTTTCCAGTGAGTGCTAGACTACTAATAGTTGATGGCAGCGGATGCAGCAGTGCTGAAATTCTAAAACTCTTTTTGTTTCTGAAGAGATTTTTGTTGTAAGAAGAATGAGATCTCAGCTGCTGCATATGATTAAATTAACAGAAGAATATCAGAGAAATACGATCTGTAAGTACAGTGAGGGTCTTCCCAGAGTCTCAAAGTACAATCTATGAAGAAAAAGAGACCTTGTTCACAGCTTGAAGGGACTTGCAGGCAAACCTATGCAGGCTGCTTCTCTGTAGAGAAAACACGTAGGTGTGTCTACACGAGCATTTTTGCTGGTCTGCCTGTACTGATTGGTTTGTTCTGGAGTAGAAAAGTTTTCTGAACCTGTTCTATATATTAGTCTGCTCTTGTGGTTGTTGGTGCTGACTGCTCTCATTAAGGTTTTTGGTTTTTTCCTCCTTTACTCAAATAATAGCTGCACAATGCCTGCCATGCAGCTTACTGGTCTGTAGTAGATGTGTGTTGACACAAACCAGCTCTGTGCCTGCTGGAACATCTCAGGCAGTGTGGACAACACCCAACCATGTGAGCTGGTGCATGCTCGCTTGTCCTGGAACAGCTGCAGCCACAAGGGGAATTGCATACTTAAAGAAATGTAACTTCTGGGTGCAGACAGGCCTTGAGCAGCCTAACTGTCTGCTGCTGGAGAATTTAAGGAGCAAGGTAGAAAAGTCAGGGAGGAAACATGTGAGCGTGTGTGGGAAGGGATGAGGATTAATGCATCATTGAGCCTTGGCAAATAAACTGAATCACTGAATCTTTAATGTAGATTAATGTCAAATTTCATTAGTCTTTGTTCTTTGCAGAGAGGCTCATGTACTTCAGTGAATTTATAGAGACGTACATTTTTGAGATATTTCTGTGTGGGTTTTATTCATTTGTATATAATTACACCAGAAGTTGTATCCATCATGGTTTGATAAATGTAATGAATATGATGGCTTCAGCTGTAACCCTTCCAGTCACCTTCTGCTGCTTCTTCCAGCTCTAAAGCAGATGGTCAGATATACTTGGTGTTGCATCTTAAGAAAATGCAGGCTTAGGTGTGAGAGGAAGTGTAGCAGATGTGGTTACTGTGTGTCACCCTTCCCTCTAATTCTCTGTGAGCAACTGGACCCTCCCCTGTATCTGTAATTATTGTTCATTATGGCTGGACTTTATGTGCATTTAGTCCAACTAAATTAAATGAGTTAAATGAGTTCCTTAAAATGAGTATTGTAAGTCAGTGTATTAATACACATTGGAAGCTGATGCTTTTGGCACTGGTTTGTTGACCTGCACGGGGGCAGTAACTGGAAAAAAGCTGAGGTGACCGCAGTCTGTTTTTAACCACAAAAACAAAACTAAAACCTGGACGGCAAAGTCCAAATCTAACTAGATTTAAGTTCTCTAAGGTAGCAGTGGCACTGGAGGTCTGTGACTAACAACATAAGGGTCATTGTGACTCCTTCTGCATTGGTGTTCCCCCAAAAAAACTGTTGAAACCATTCTGGTTCCTGCAGCCAGACCACTGAAGATCTGCAAGTGCTGAATGTGCCCCCACACCTAGGCAGCACTGTAGGAGATTCCTGTGTTACTCTGGTAGTTACTCCTGTTATTCTTGCTTTGGGTAAGGCTTAAGGTTTGGACAAATTTCAGAATTTTATATAGTATGTTTAATGCTGAAGGTTTCTGATTGGTTGCTTGTTGTTTCATTTTCTTGTCTTTATTTAATGCACTTTGTCAGATCAGCATTTTTCCTTCCAGAATCTCTGTTTCTTAATTCTTTCTTTAAGCCAGTTCAGTGCATAACTATAAAAAACACAATGAGAGTAGGACTGAGACATTTGAATACGTCTTCTAATATCATTATCATTTGGAAGTGAAATAATTCACATCGCTGAATTAAAGAACTGTTTTTAAGGATTTCTTAAAAAGTAGCAGACATGTAAAAGTCTGTTTTGCTAAGTCCAAAGAAACATGTCTGTGAAAGGGCAGCTAGCAATTTGAACTCTTAATGATAGCTCTTGTAAGGAAGATTGCTCTTTTTGACTTTTGCAACCTGTTTCTAGCTTAGTTTTTTGCCTCCAGTAAGCCTGGCCTTGCAGAAAAACTCTCCACAAATACATGTAAAGTGTGTAAATACGTGTTGTGGTGCATGTACGCATACGTATACATTGCACAAGTCGCCCGAAGCAGTCCTGGTTTTATGCATAAGCAGTGTATTACATACTGTATTCATAACATACCCTTCACAGTATAGATTTATGCTAAAAGTATCCTAATGTTTCTGACAGCTCATGTGTGACATGAATGTAATCCATATTTCTTGGAGGAGCTAATCTAAGCAGTTTGTTTTCCGATACTGCTGATAGGGCTATATCTCTAGATGTCACAGCAGTTGAGATTCTGATGGTAACATATTGTTTATGGGTCACTGCCTTTGTCTCAAAGAATAGGTTGGAACAGAATAGCAAAGGTTAATTAGGTTTGTCTATCAAGGAGGGACAGATATAGATGTCTCTTGTATTTTCTACGCTAGAGTCGAAGGAAGTCAGGACAGAGTGTCATAATCTCTTTTTCCTCATGCTGTAAAATGTGCTTAGTTGGTTTTAGGAATGAAACAAAACCACTTTGAGCAGTCTGAGTGCAGCCACGTTTGCAAGGGGTTGGCTCACAGGCAGTAGCATTACAGGTGGGAAAGCAGTGGGACTCTCATTCAGTTTGGGAAATTGAGGCAGGGAACTGTTTGTTGTCCTGCCCAAGGTCACACAGGCGGCAGGTGATGGAGCAGAAGCCCTTGACATCTGGCTTTCTGCTCCACTCCCCAGCAGCTGTCTTCTCACCTCATACTGAAAACTGACTTCCGAATCTGTTTGCAAATAACTAGAAATAAATGCAAAATTCAATTTTATGCCCCCCAAAATTTTCTTTAATTTTAAGACCAAGGAGGAGATTGTGCAAACTCTTAACAGTTTCTGTGGTGTTTCAATAATCTTTGGTTTTGTTCTAACTCAGCTGTTGATGAGTTGTGGGTGAAGCAGGTGCCAGGAAAGCATGGATCAGCTTGTTTTACAGAGCTCATCCAAATGGTAGTGATTGACTGTGACCTCTTTTGTTCTTCTGAATACTTTGCACTGTTTGTCACCCTGGATTAGAATCCTCACACATTTTCTTCTTCAGAATAATCTCCGTAGTCAGGATCAGTTGCAAAATATTCAGGTTATACTAGGTGTAGCACTGGCTCACTTACAAGGAGGTTGCACTTCACAGCTTCCACAAATAAAAGAATTGGCCATGGGTCAAGACTGTCTAGAGACTGTAATCCGGGAAGGGTAGGCCATTTTCTTGCTGCCAGGGCTGGAAGAAGAAGCAAGCCGACAGCTGTGCCTGCGTCACCTCTTCTCTTTCAATCCACCACTGGCTTTGCTTATTCCTTGTGGATATTCCTTCACAAGGAAGATGTTTGCTCTGCTCTCCCACCAGCTGTTCAGAAGGCTTTTTTCAGGACTCTCTGGAGTGTCCTCCTCAGGCTTTTGATACATACTGTATAGAGTATAGAGCTGCGCTGGCTGTTGTGCTCCATGATGGACAAGTCATGCTTCTAGCTTGACAAGCTGATGCTTCTTGTTTCCCCACATTGATTCTGCAAGCAGAGAAAGAATTTCCACTGTGCACATTCTTTTTTTAAGGCCTTACGACCTGGAGCTGAAACCCTGGTGTTCTCTCAATAAGTGACCCATGGAGCAGTACCCAACAAGGCATCCCGCTCTAGCCTTTGGAATTCTGCAGTGCCCTGAATTAGCAACAATCCACATGGCCCCTGACCTCCTCTGGGTTCTTCTTAACACTCTTTCTGGCTGTAGCACTCAAAAAAAGCACAAGGACTCTGCAGAGCTGAGGGAGTTAATACAGATCAAATGCCCCTTCTCACTGGGTAATCATCTTCTAAACCCCCTTTTTAATGCAGCACTAAGGTCAAGAATTTTTATGACTGCTTGTTTTTTTATTGTTACTGTAGAATAGGATTGCTAAGCACTATAAAAAGGAAACCTTATGGTTCAGATTTACTGTGGTGTGTATTCTAAACAGTTTAATAAAACAAAACCAAAAGCTTTTAGATTTTCTTCAGTGGTTAATACACAAGCATATTCTTTGCAGAGCCAAGCCTCTGACTGTCGGTTGGACTGTGGTTCACAGACTTGGTGTGGGTAATAAGATTATAAAACATGTCTCTTGCTAGCCAGCTACCACACACTAATAATAATAGTAGTAATAATTCATTGAATCCAGAGATTTTAGGTGAGTTGTTTTTTTAAGAAATGGAGAAAAACCCTGAAAAAAAGGTTTGAAAGGAAACAGGTCATTGCATATGCTCTACAGAAAATGCAAGCAAGTGTGTGATGGTTTCTGTGCCAGGGAGCCATCCCTCCATTTTGTTACAGCTAAGATAACATCATCTCCATCAGATGACTTTTTTTTAACTGTATGAATGTAAACATGCAGGAGTGAGAGGTGAACATCTGAAAAAGGGATGCTGCCCAGCATCCTGCCCCAGCAAGGGCAGAAGGATCGTGTGTAGAAATGCAGGCAGAGAGGGCTTTGGCTTGCAGAAGTGACGTTGGCAATACTGCCTTTGTGCCTGATGTAGAACTTCCCATCTTACAGTTGTTCCCTGCACAGAAAACTTAGGGAGGTATGATCAGCTAACACTAACTTTTTTCATGAAAAACATCCATCTTGTGAAAAATTTGGCTGCTTTTGTTTTTTGAGCATTATGCGGCCATGTTGCATTGTGAAGTTTTTGGAACAAATAGTAGTAGATGGCAGGTCTTTTGTAAAACAGAAATTAAGAGCACTGCTACCTCTTCATGGAGATCACTTTGGATCATTGCAGGGCGTTGGAATAAGATTTGTTTTCTGAGTGCTGCCAACTTGACTGCCAATCTGGGAAGGAGGGCTTATCTGGTCATTGTCAGACTCTGAGCTTACACAGCCTTACACGGTGGCTTCTGTCCTGTAACAGCTTTGCCATGGATCTGCTCTGTAGGCTTCCCACCTCTTGGTTTCACTGTGTAAGCAGAGAAAATGTTTCTCTATCTCACTGAATTGTAAGGAAAGCAGTGTGGTTGTGTGTGTTCTGTGCTCTGATTCATTTGGGTGTCTCACACAAGTCGGTAGGCAGAACAGTCTCAGCTGTCCTGTGGGCTTCTGGGGGAGGAGTGTCACTGGTCTGGGACCTCTTGGTCTCCACGGGACTGTAATGGTTGGGTGGATTCCTCCCCTCCTCTGAATACTGCTCAGCTGCATATAACTGAAGGGTTTGGGAAACATCTTGCAGGTCACTGGCACTGTAAGTGGAGGACGTGTGAGGAAGCTCATTGTAATTTTAGGTGTCCATGTGCCAGATGCAGCTTTAACTAAGGCAAGGTCTCTGTTGGCTATTCTGCTGCTAGATCTCTTATAGGACCAGGTCATCTCCCCTAGAGCTGGGTGGCATCAACATACAGCAGAAATCTAAGGTCAGTGTGTAGGGATTTGGTTTCTGCAGCCCTCAGGGTAGCCCCATTCGAAGATGTGTGCCCATAGAGCAAAGGGTGTGTACACAGTGCTGAGGCTCTGCTTTCATGGGTAGCTGTTGCAATTCTGTCTCTACAGATGAAAGGGATGGAGAACTGCCACGCCATGAGCTCCCAGTACCGGATGTGCTCCTACTACCCGCCAGCCTCGCACCTGGGCCAGGAGGTTGGCAGTACTGCCTGCGTCACACAGATACTGGCCTCGGAGGACACCCCCTCCTACTCAGAGTTGAAAGTGAGAGGTAGGTGCATCTGCTAGGGCTTCAGATCCCAGTTTGACCTGGAATAGGCATCCACAAAACGTGGGTGGGTGGTGGGAAGGAAAGTAGGTGTCAGACAAGAGGTACCACAGAGTCTACAACAGGTGGTTTATTTGTGAATGGCAGTGGTAAAGTGGGACTGTTTCTGTATGGTGAGGCAGACTTGTATTTCAGAAGTCTCATAGCATAGAGCATCTAGTTGGTGTAGTTCTGTGTACGTTCCTGCAGTTTGTGTGACAAGGCTCCAGAGATGGCTCCTGTCTGTGCTCTGCACACAGTTTACTGACAAGAAAGATGCTGCAGCTAAAAAGTTGTCTTTCTTTTCTTCTCAGAAACTGTGTTTGTAATTTCTCCCTCAGAATCCACAAGTCCCCCACTGAGCCTCTGCTGTTCTCTTCCTTCTGAACTGCCTGTGACAACTATTCTTGTATCCCAGCAATATCATTACACCCTTTATGGACTCACCTTTGTGTTCGCTTTCAAACTCATTGTATCATACTGCTTTGCTTAAAACTATTACAGATAAATATCTTTTCACATATAGTGTTCCTGGCTATCACTGAGATCATTATCATCTGCATTAATTTTTAGAAAAGAGTTTGTGAATTTACAGTGTGGTTTTCTGAAATTTCTCTTGCTTCCTTGTTCTCATGCTCCTGTAGCAGGTAGAATACTAACGTCGCCAATACAGTGCTCCTGCTGGAGCAGACCAAGCTCTGTGTAGCTGCTTCCTTCTCTCTGGAGCAGGTTGGTAAGGGATAATAGGGAGAGAGAAGGAAAACCAAAAGAGTACAGTGACACTACTTCGTATGTCCAGAATTCTCTGTGCTACAGCATTTGAAGGTGTCCTGAGTTGTTGGCTTCTGCGCTATGATTTTCAGTTAGCTGCATGGCCCTACACTCCATGAATTGAGCTAATCCTTCAAGACGCTTTTTGTTTCTCTGTAACAGTGAATTTGGCGGTTTTAATTTTATGTGGTCTGTGGGAAGTATTTTGTTCAGTTTGCTTCCTACCTTGCTAATTTTTGTAGTGTTTATTCTCTGTATGAAATGACAGCACTTGACAACAGCATCCAGACCCATTTGCTTCTGTGATGCATTTAGACATTGAAGATAATCTCATCATAGGGTCACAGAACAGTTTAGGTTGGTAGGTACCTTAAAGATCATCTACCCCCAGCCATGGGTAGGGCTGCCACCCACCAGGTCAGACTGCCCAGGGCCCATCCAACCTGGCTTTGTACACCTCCAGGAATGGGGCATCCACAGCTTCTCTGAGCTCACAGCCCTCAGAGTATGAATCTTCTCTTGCTGCATGTATGCAGACCGTTTTTTAATGTCTGATGAAAATATGCATGTTATTTAGGTCCTTTATGTGTTTCCAGTTGTGACCATTTTGTTGCTGATGTGCTGGTGCCTGTTGCACTTCATTTGTGGTGAAAAACTTTGTTGTGGTTGTGTCTCCTTAAAGACTCAAAAGTTTTGGAAGATGAAGTGTATTTAAGTCATATTTGTGGCTGGTGTAAATCAGCATTGAGCCCTTGAATTCTGTAACTCTGGAATGATTTATGCGGAAGAGGTGGCTGCTGTTTCAGAGTGGCTGTTTTCTGAAAGTCTTCCAGCTAAACATGACATACCAGATAAATGAAGAAACAACACATGGTGTGATAAAACCTGAGGCTTTTTCTCCTTTTCCAGTGGTTCTAAATGGCTTAGAGAAATCAGTGATCCTTGGTTCATTTTCCTTCTCTTTTCTTCAGTTTTATTTTCTTCCCCCTTCTCTGACCACCATTGAGCAATGACGTCTTTCTTTCTGCTGATTGGTCAAAGAACCATTTGGCTTTATGCTCAACTGCGGTTGACACTTTTTCTTGCATCCATCACTACTAACTCACTAAGAAGTCTTACCAGTCGAGTGTTCTTACAAATAGACAAAAGACCTTATACCCTTTGTTCCCAAATGCACTTCAGTAATTTTTCATCACTCTAGAAAAAAGTTGTGCGTAATGTACCACTGATTTTTAAACTGCATAAATACTGTATTTTCAATAATCCTTGACTGCTTCTCCAGACAATATTCCCCACACAGATATTGTTCCCTAAGTTACACCATCAATCAGAAACCGACAAGCAGTGAGATGTAATTTACTGAGATCAAACAGCATTTTCCAGACTCTGAAGAAGTGTTTTTCCATAGCAGGGAGGTAGTGGGTGAAAGAGGCACAAATATTTTTGTGAGAAAGTTGAGCATGTGAGGAGGGCCATACCTGTTTCATGGGCTTCATGGAGACATCCTCTTTTTCATTATCCCCATTCTTGCTGGAAATAACTGCTTTTTCTTTTTCCCTCTACAAATGTTCTCAGGCTGTTAGTCAGTGATTTACACTTCCAGGGTATCCCGCTAATGCTTTTCACAGCCCTCAGAGAGTGTGAGGCTTTTTGCCTCTTCATTGTCATTTGTGTGAATGCTGAGTAAGCCAGCAGGCTGTAAGCAGCAGATCCCCCGAAGTACTGACTATTCCGTGCTGCAAATGTCGTCCCATTTAAAAGACACATGCTTAACGCCTTTCTCCATTTATTGCTGAATGGTCTCTTTCTGTACAATGCCTGACTGCTTTATAAGAACCTTATACAGGGTTAGCGATTGCTACTTTTTAAAGACAGCTCTAGAGCATGTTTTAAATGAGCAACTCATATTTTACTCTTATTTTTTCTGCACTTGTAATGGTGACCATGCTCAGAGCCGTGTTTTCTTTCTGTGAATTCATATGCATAGGTTTTAGGTCCAGAATGTAATATTAGGAGCATCTAGTCTTACACATTGTATAATGCAGACTGTAAAACTTCACTTAATAGCTCTTGCAGCAAGCTCAAAACTATTTTTTAATAACATCTGTTCCCAGAGAAACTTTACGGGAATATAGTAATACATATGAAAAATCAACAGGTCAAAATAAAAAAAATAATAATTCTGCAGCCAAATTTTTAAAGCTTCTGAAACTAGTCTCTTTAACACAAATGGTTATTAAATTCCCTGCCGCAAGTCAGAAATTGTCTTAGAGTACATGCAGTCTATTACCCGCACTTCAGCTGTAACTTCAAGTTTATAGAGGTTTTGCCACTTCATATATTGTCTCAGTATTTTAGTCAGACCATTTCATTAATTTTGTTCTGCTAAGTTAACTGCCTTTTTAGTTATGTTGAAAGGGAGGAGAGATGAGCTAGCAGACCACTGATTTACACTTCCTTTGTTTTTATGAATGATGCGAAAATCTCAGTAAGCTTTTGGCATTTGTACATGAGGTCATACCGTGTTACAGAGTGTTGCATATCATAATGGGCTGACATTTGCTGAATGGCAAAACACCATCACTCAACTGCCTTGCAATCTGAATGTGTTCTAAGTAAAATGGCTTCGCTTCCAACCAGCGCAGCTGCTCCCCTTCTGGAAACTGGAAAAAAGAGGGAGAAGACATTAGAGAAACAAGTGACAAATGGCAGAAGGATGTTTTCAGAAGACTGTCTTAGATCATGGGGTTATAACATGTATATAATATTTTATAGATGAAAGAGGATTTTTTTTTACTCTACTTTCCAATATTTTTCTTTTCCTTTTTTTTCTGCTACCTTACTAATTTTTTAGAATGAGCAATTAGAGAGGAAGAAGTATGAGTGTTTTTTACTAGTCTCTGTGTATGCAGATCATACTTTAAAGCATGCTTTTGTTTTGCAAGCCAAGCTGAAAGCAGCTTGTACAAGAAGTGTAGGAATGAGAATAGTGTTTGACTTCTAAGAGCCAGCTGCCTTGATCACATTGATTTCTATGAAGAAGATGGTTTTGTTTTTGGTGGGACTTTTTCAGGATTGGATGAGTGCCCAGAATTGCCAGGTACATTCATCTGACTTTGGATCAGGCCCATCCTGTGCTTAGATTTGTGAAATACCTGCACAAGATCTTAATTTGAGAAACCTTGAGGGCATATGCTTAGATCAGGCCAGGGTGCCTAGCTCTGAGGACCCTATTTCCACTGAATAATCTGAGCCTTTGCTTAGCCCTGTGAAGTTGTTTTTCAGGTTTGGGACGGTGGCAAGAAAAAAAAAAACAAACATTTAAATAAAAGGATGTGGAGGAGACATATCATTGTATTTGCACACAACTTTTATTTAAAAAACCTTTCATTCTCTTTAAGTTAGCATGGAAGTCAAACTCATCTTTGTTAATATGTAGCAAACATGGTGTAGAAGGTGGCTTGCATTTAAAATGTTGCTCTAGTTGCTGAATGGAGTTCAGTTTTTGTTTTCCCAACAATGTCTTAGGATAGCTAAAAACGTGTAGTGCAGCATTCAAGCAGGACTGTGCTTGCAGCTTGAACGTAAATCAGGAGCCATGTAGAGCAGGAGCCTGAAATTCCTTCCAAACACAAGAAGAGCTCATATGGCATGTTCATTTTGATACAGAAAAGATCAATAAGTTGCAGAAACTGAAGAATTATGATAGAACATCAAGGCATGGACTTCTCCAGAGTCTGTGTAATACATTCCTGTTTCTGTGTGGCTGGGTGCTGTACTTTCAGTGGATGCTCAAGATACGGAGGCAGCACACTGCAACAAAGCAGGCTGATCTGCTACGGCTGAGAAATGGTTCCAAAGACTGGGGAAATACCCTTGCATTTAATTGCTCTGTTAAATTTGCTGCCATTTGACAAGGTGCACAGACAGAGCTATGGTAATAAAGTGGCTAGAGAAGTGAGGGGAAGCAGTAAGTAACAGCCCAAGTTTTCTTGTGTCTGGAGCCAGGCTGTGTAAGTGAAGAGTGGTTCTTGCTGTCCCGCAGACTCCAGGCCATGTAAGTATGAGATATACCACTTCCATTACTCTTCTGCACACCTCTATAGCAGAGTGCCAGCTGAAATTCATTCTGGATGCTGAGGGGCTTCAGCAGCAGCATATATTAGGAATGGATACAGTTCAGCATCATTTGGCTTGTATGTATTGCCTGTGTGTCTGTCCGTGGATTTTTTTCTTAGAAGTTTACCTCAGTTCAGAAGTATACCATCCCTTAGGTATGAGGAACAAGCAGTGTCCTCTGAAGCTTGAGACTGTTTGCTACTAACTATCCATCTTACATCAAACTTCTACAAGTGAATATTGAAAGCAAACCAGAAAGGAGGGTAATAACCTAATCCTGCAGATCCAAAACAGTTAGTTGGAAGACCTGTTTTTTTCAGCAGTCACTCCATTTTGTGTAATTTTTGCTTTCTCGTTGCTGCGGTCCCAGATAGCTGTTCTGTGCTAACCTTCCCTTAGGTGCCTATTACAAGGATGCTAGGAAGGCTGGCAAACTTCAGACTGCTTCTCTGTGCCGTGGTTTACATTTCTGTTTGCATACATGCAGATCACAGCCATGTCTGCTCTTCTTTCTTGTAGCAGTCTCATTTTTTATGTAGGACTCTTGTAACATACTGTGTTCTGTGTCTGGGAGCCACCTCTCCATGTGTGTAGAAATACACACAAATAGGTATGTAAATGAGTAGATGTATATATATTCTCCTGCTAAACAAATGTGCTATAGTCAGACATGTCTGCCTGCTTTCACCCAACCTGGGTTGCAGGGATAAGCTGTGAAATGAATTTGTTGTCACTGTGATGCGAGAACAGAGTTCTGAGAAGGTCCTTACTCTTTGATTAGATCAAAACAGATTTTAGGTAGGTTGTAGAATTTTACAGGTGTTTTTAGAGTGAGAATGTTTTAACATGTAATTTTCTTGGACTTAGCTTGGGTTTTGAGATTTTCTTTATTTCCTTTTAAGTCAGGCTAGTTGCTAACCCAGATTTGTGACACTCATATACATAACCTTGTTTCATTAGCTGTGGAAGCAACGTTCAAATTACATTTGAGAATGTGAGGCATATTCAATATAAACTCTTAATGATTCTTTCTTTTTCCTGTGTGTTTAAGCCTTTTTGTAAGTTATTGGTCTGTGTCATGAAGTTGGATTGGTGAAGATTTGACCAGTATTTAAATAAATATGTAAGCTCTGACTGACAGAGAATGAAATTCCTGGAAAGAAATGAATTTAAGTGTCTGCTTACATTGCAGTCTGCTTCAGTTTATTCTTGATTCAAAGGGTCATTTTAGTAGTTTCTTCTTGAAACACAACCTTTTTGCTCTGCTCACTCAAAATCGCACAGGAATGAAACAGTAATGCAGCAAAGCAACTTGTTGTTGTGCAGTTGCAGAATTACGGGTTTGATTCATGAGCCGTGCTGCTCGCTGTGGGGAAGAAGCTGGTCCTGTGGCAGTGGCTGCGGGGGCTGTGGTTTGTTTTTTTCACACTTAAAGGATGCTGGATCCTGTCCTAAAATCCTGCACCACGGGGTTTGGGCTTGCTGCTCTGGTTTTAGGAACTTTTTCCCTAAGAACAGAAATTCATGGAAATCAGTAGTAGTAAAACAAACTTCACCATAGAGTGGCAAAACAAATGAAGATGTTTTGTCATGCCAGTGACAGCATTGTGCTTACTGAGGCGTGGTTTGTAGTTGTAACGGTGAAACCTGCTCCTCTCTTTGCTTTGCTGTGATATGCAGCTGCATCCTCTTAGCCCCTGTGAAGAAAATGGAGAACTTCACCACATTCTGTGGTATATTCTGTGCACAAGTTTCCAGAGAGTATTCTGCCATTCATGCCAGCTTGTCAGAGTAATGACCTAAGTTTCTGCAGGCTCTTTGGTTTGTATGAGGTGCTTGTGTTGGCCGCCCTTCTGCAGATTGTGAGAAACTTGAGCAAAAGATGCATTTGCTGCTGATCTCTTAATAAGGAAAAAAAAAAAAAGGCAAGTTAGAGTTGCTAAGTCCCTGAAAGCAGCCTGAATGGCAGGAGACGATGAGCCAGACTGTGGCTCTTGGCAAGAGGTCATTGCAGCCGACAGCACTGGTCCCATGCAGAAGTAATTTCAGGGAGAAAGGTGAGGGCTTCCCCATGGCTGCTCTGTGCAGGTAGTCTTCTGGCCCTGTGCAGTGCTCCCTGTCCAGGGGGACCAGTGGGAGCAAGGGACGTGGGCACGGTGGCCCCTTGCTCCATCTGCATGGCTAGAGATGCATGTTTGCATGGCCTTTGTAGGTGATGCCTGCACAGGATGTGTGTGGTACGGCGTGAGTGGGGCTGGCTGCCTGATGGGCTTTCTTAATTTGGTGGCCATCGTCCTGCCCACCCAGTGCTTCTAATTCTAAGCCTGGGTGTTATTGATGGGTTTATTTCCAGTGCTCCTCACAGGCATAGCTTAGGCCAAGTACAAGTTGAATAACCTTCAGGAAAGCTGTGCTGTCCTTCTGTCGGCCGCTGTCTTTGAAAATTGCCTGCAGAGTTAGTGAGCAGGAACAGTTAAGATTTACAAACAATGATGAAGCTTGTCATGCATCTTTCACCATTCATCATCTGGGTGCCGTGGCTGGGCGGTGAAGTGTTCTTCATAAAAACCAGCTCAGTGTGAAATACACCTCGCAGCAATGTTTACTGCTCTGAAACTCGTCAGCAGCCCTTTATAGTAAATCCAGATTGCGATGTGACATTACAGTATATCATTGCAGAGCACGCTGGGGTTTACACTAGGAATGAGTGCAGTTCACACCAGATGAGATGTCGAAATTGAGTTATGTAGGAATTTGGCTGTTATATGGGGATAGCTTTTGTTTTCCGAGGACTGAAAGTTAGCTTTATATATATAATATATATAATCTACACATACCTGTACCTGTGTGTGGGTGCATATATGGATACAGATATATGTACGCATGGATGTGTGGATACACATGTGCTGTGCACACGTTCTCTGTACAAACGCTGCAGATGTACAAAGAGATTTCTCTGACAGGACCCTGTCTTTGTTTTTTTAATAGTATTTCTTTAAAGATTGTTGCTGGTTGAGAATTCAGAGTGAGTGAGAAGTTTTCTGGTATTTTTATTCACTTTTTATTTTTTCTTCTTTTTTTAGGTTGTTATTTTAAAGGCATGGGACTCCTATATGAGGTAGAGCTCTTGGGACCAGCCAAGGGAAGTG
This sequence comes from Callipepla californica brunnescens, assembly GCA_023055505.1. Classification (NCBI taxonomy): domain Eukaryota; kingdom Metazoa; phylum Chordata; class Aves; order Galliformes; family Odontophoridae; genus Callipepla; species Callipepla californica. Next base: position 358,925 of record JALIRH010000094.1, read on the forward strand.
GCTCCTGAGACAGTGTGGCTGGCTGGGGACCATCAGCATGGAGCTACTGGGCTGTGCTGGTGGTTTCCTACCATTACCTTGGGCAGGAATTCTGGGAGAACTTAACCCAGAAATGTGGAAATACAGAAAAGCAAAATTATGTTTGGCTGTATGTTGAAATGTCCCAATAACTTAAATCCCTTCAACTGCAGTGTTGGCACAAAGCTGCTAAGAAAGCAAAAAAGAAAAAGAATTAAATAAGATATTAGGTGTTTTTGTCCAGCTACATGAGAAGGATGGTGGTGCAAAAAATAAATGGGACATTTTGTGTATGAGTAAGTCGCTGAGTCTTTGGAGATAAATTTGCTGGTTTTGACATCTGAGACGTGGAGTTAGACAGTAACAGCCACATGAGCTAGAAAGCACACTGTGTTGATTATTCTGCAGCCAGGGACAGCAACCTTCTTCAGTGAGAGTTTGGTGGCAGTTACCTGATTAAAAACAAATGAAATAAAAGATGGAGTTTTTAAGTGCACCTTTTAACTGATATTGTTACTTCACAGTTATACTGCAAAATCTGGAAGTTAAATTATAAATTCCCTGTCTTCGGTGCTGTGACTGTTTGTCCTCTGTGTTTGAAGCATAGGTGTTGTGTTCTGGACTTGTGACAGAAGTCTTTTGGCTTTATTGTACTGCAGTTCAGCCAGAGGGAGAGGTAGTGTGTTTGAAATACTGTTACATTTAATTTTAGATTTCTGGGTTCTGTGTTGAGTATTAAATATAGTACAGAAGCAGAAAAAGGAGTAGGATTGCAGTTGGCACTATCAAAAAGAAAAGATAACTATATTTCATCTGTCCTCCTCAGTTGTTTTCAGCTTCTGTAGTTGTTTTTCCATTGACTGCTCATTCTGCAGTGAAATCATACTTTCTAGCTGAGAACATTTTCCACAAATGTGTTTATTGTTGCTAATTTTGTTCACTTGATTTGTTAGGCGTTTTTTTTAACTATAAAGTTTATCATTCGGCTTGCTGCAGACAGCATGAGGCTAAAGCTTCCAGTACACTAATCATGTAGGTATGTAGGCTTCCAGGCATACAAACAGCATTGGAAGCTTGTTCATACTCAGAATTGGTTTTGTGATACAGCGTTAATCTCACCTGCTTGTGCACCAGAGGCTTTAAAGGATCCCAGCAAGTTTCTTAAAGACTATGTGGAAATGAAAGTTTAGAGGTGTTGAACGTTATTTATGACTGTTTTTACTTTCTCCTTTTATTTTGAGAGGGGAAAGTTTGGACATCTTTTATGTTACTCTTGTGGCTTGAATTAGAGGGGTGTAGAGTAAAGCTGTCACTTATAACGTAGTGCTTTCAAGCACCAGAATGTAGCATACAAAATCGAAGAAACATATTTCTTCACAACCTTGACTGCTTTATGTGCTTGTTCAGTTTCTAGTAACTTTGCTAAGCCGCAGACTTCAGATATTTGTAGTAAGTGGTGGCTTGACGTAGTGAAGCTGTAATAGCCTTAGGGAAGTGGGAGCCCTCAGTAATACATATTCAGAACGCTCTTGTAGAGGTTGTCATTTTATTTGCCACTTGTGTGGGTTGCCTCATTTCTCATGTGGAGTCGATTGTATGTAGATTTAAAGACACTTTCCAGTACTTGGAAAAATACTCTTGAAAGGTGCCGCATAAAACAGGCAGGCTTGTGGTATTTTGTGCAGGGATTGTGTCTAATGTTGCTGTCCAGACATCCCCGATTTGAGTTAAATGGAGGAGTGCTGGCTTGGAGCAAGAAAAAGAATAGAGTCCTACGTGCCAGGTTAAGTCACTTAATTTCAAGTTGCTTTTCCGTGCACATACAAAGGTCTCCTGACGGGGGAGGCATTTCTAACAATGGCACTGCAGGAAGCAAAGCAAACATGCCTGTAGCACGCTGTAAAAATACTCCAGGAGGAAATTGCTGGGAGTAGGGGGGCTGGGGGGTGAAACATCACAAATAAGCCAGCAGTACGTTGGCTGATTATAATGACTGCCTTGTAGCATCCAGGAGTTGTCAATCATAGCTTAACGTTTATAGAAGTGAAAAGTCAATGTCTAGTTGTTTAATTTGACATGGCTCTCGGGTTGAGGAAGTGTAATCGCTGGAGGGGACATTTAAGTAGCTGTGCTCCGTGTCAGCCTGTCTCGCTCCGACTGCTGCACTAAACGCTTTCCTGATGAGCGATAGATTTGGTTAAATACCAAGATAATTGCTAGCTACAGCATCCAGCACTCTTTTAATGCCTTGTACTACATCTGTATTAGCTCTTGCCCGAGGCTGTTTGAGGTTTCTGCAGCAAAGAAGGCATGTACGCTCGATTACATTACTCTCCTTCGGTTTTTGAAGGGCAATTGTTGCAGAGCTAAATAGGTTGTAATAAATTACATTCTTTTCTTCCAAACCTGTTGCAATAAATCAGACATGCAAATGTTACAGCTGCTTTTTCCTTTTAATTGGCATTTTGTTAGTCTGCCATAACACACAAAGGATTATTTAGAAAAAGTGGCTTTTCATATGAAAAATGGAAAACTAGCAGACTTCTAAAACTGTCTTGCAAAACCAGTGAACTCATTTTGAATGCTGCGAAGTATTTGGTTTTCCTGGTTGTGTTTGCACCTGTAAATAAGATCGCAGCACAAATGCGTTTTGCTTCTCTGCCTGCACCATCGGATGGGACCAGAGCAGCACTCCCACTGCAATTAGGTGGGTGTCAGCATTTCCACTGCCCTCTTAACATGCTTGGTATGGCAAGGAGATTTGAAATGTCCTTGCTACTTTTGTCAGGGTAGCTCGAAGCAATCTTATTGCCCGCTGGTGTCTGCAGGTAGCTGCATGGCTGCGTGGTGGTGATGCAGTGCTGTGATGCTGCTGCACAATGATGGTGCATGGTGCAAGCCTGTGCTGCCTTGGTGCACTTCTTGCCTACTGAGCTCTTGCCTGCTGCACCAAGCACTTGCCAGGTGCTCTCTTGCATCTCTCTGCAGCACAGCCCCCTACTGCACCAAGGGAGCCTGCTCCTCTTGTCACCTGCAGAGGTGCAGCTTGCTTCAAAGATGTGTGAAGGGGGCTAGCTGGGGCAGAGGATGGCATTTGTTTTTGTCCCTAAGTTTTATCTTGAAATTCTGAACAGATTTGAAGATTACAGAATCGTGGTATTGTAGGGATTGGAAGGGACTTCGGGAGATCACCTCGTCCAACTCCCTGGTAGAGCTGGAAGTACCTCTGGAAGTGACTTGATTGAACACTTCATTTTGCCAAGATTAATTTTGAAATGTAGTGCAGAAAGAACAGAAGAAATAAAACTAAAATTGTGACTTCGTTTGATTTAATATCTTCAAATTTATTTCCTGCTTTTCCGTAACTTTTTTACAATATTTCTATTATTGTACAATGTATTTTACAATGCCCTGTACTTGATATTTGTCCCACAGTGCCTGTTAATTCAGTTAAGCTTCATAGGTTTGCATCCCAAATGTTGTGGGTAGCATGTTTATTTACCCCAAGCATACCACTAATCATGTAGTAGGCTGCTGAGGTAAAAGAGTGCTTTTAGCCCAGTTTGTCACCAGTTTTGTTTCTTTTCTGGACATGAAAGAAAAAGAAAAATCAATGAACTCTCCTGTTCCTTTATAAATCATTTTCCCTTTCAAGTTCTGTCTTAGAGCACTTGCAGACACTGCAAAGAGTATTTTCTTTTCCCATTCTGAAACAACCATTCACACGCAGTTTTAGCAGATTTTTGTATTCGCTTTTGGCTGTATAAAACACATTTTGATAGGTTCTAGTCTGAGCTAGATTTGAGCTAGTTGTATGCCCTTAAATATTCTTTTAAAGCTCCTTAATACTGCAAGTCAAGACCTTACTAGCCTTATTTTTTTCTCTCCTCTCTCTTAGATAAATACAAACTCATAGCTCATTAAACTGTGCTTGCCAAATAAGATATGCACATCTTGCCCCAGCTTTTTGCTGAGTTGCGGGTTGCCCAGTGATTTTAATTTGGTTGGTTTGTATCACTGATACTTCCGAGGACGTGCTCCAGGCAGATTTATGCAAACAAGGGAAGCAGCACTGGCTTGTTGAGAGGGGTCTGCTGTTCTTTCATGTGGACACTTCTGCAGGAGGTAGCCCAAATAAAGTTATAACAGACTGAACCTGAGTATAAAGAGGTGAGGAGGGAGAAATGCGTGTTGGCCCTTGGTTTGGGAGTACTCACCCCTCCTTAGCCATGCTCTGACCTTCATTCTTCTTGCTCTAAACTGTCCAGGTTGGATCTTGTGCTCAGGAGGCACCTAGACCTGATGATCTTCATTTATCTGCATTTTTGGGTACCTTGAAAACTCATCCTTCCCTCCAGCCTGGAGCAGGCCCCTTTGTGTCCACCACATCCTTGCAGCCTGGCTGGCCAAGCTGAAAGATCTCAGGGGCAGCATGTGGAGATGTTGCGCTGCTCAGACTCCCTGAGGCCCACAAAGGGCCCAAGGGACCCCAGTCATCTCTTGTGAAGGCAGACAGGCCTGGAGCCCTGGGCTCCTGCTTCAGGAGAGCTCTGGACCAAATAGGCTGGGAAGATACAGCTGTCTTCAAGCGTGGATTTTGCTGCATTCAGCTACTGTGTGCCTGTAGTGGGAAGGCTCAGATCAGGCCTTCCAGCAGTGCTGGCACAGCCAGCTGGGGCAGGGCTCTCACCTCAGCAGCACAGGGTTCTGTCGCACGCTGACATTTCACAGTGTGCATTTAATGCTGCTGTTGTGTTAGTGGAAATAAAAATAAATATAATGCAGTGGGTCTGTCGTAAGCCTAATGTTGTGTGAAACTTCATTTAACTCATTTGACTACCTTAAGAATGCTTTGTGTTCAGTTTTTGTTCCTATTTTCTCAAGTAGAGTGACTTACTGTGACAAGGTTCCTAAACTTCAGAGCATATAAATCTCACTTTAAAATAAGTAGCAACATCTTTACTTTGTTTATGCATATACCTCTCTTTTGCTGCAAATTTAACCAATACTTGTTGAACCATTTGACAGCAAATCTGCTTGACTGACTTCTACATTAAAGTTAACGTTGAAAAATAGTAATGCCATGGTAATATTAATTCACTTTAATGCCTCCTGGACTTTTAAAACTGTAGATTCACTTGAATTCTAACCTGTTCACGTAAGGGCTCCCTTGTTTTTTGCTTTTACTCAGTTTTGAGTGCAGTTGTATGTGAGTGTAGTCTTGATCATGCTGAAATCAGTGGCAAAAAAACTCCTGCAGCTCTTCCTGGCATGGTGTAAGTTGCAGGTCCTTCTTTGTCCCTTCCCAGCACAGAAAACTGCATTTTAAGAGCATTTAAAAAAATCTATTCTTGGCAAGTGAAAAATCCATTTAGTCTACTATAACAGATCACTTTCATTAGACCTAGCATTTTCTCTGATTAGTAACCTCTTGATTTCTAAATGCTTGCAAGTCATGTTCAAAAAAGACATTTAAGCCATACAATATCGTACTTCATCACTGAACTGGTATTTTCTAAAGCTGAGAATGTCAATGAGGCTGAAGGAGCTGAAGCCATCATCATTAACTGTTTGGTTACTCTTTGAGCATTGTGACTGATGACAGCAGGCATGGATTTTGTCCTTGTTTTATAGGTTGAAAGTGGCATCAGCAACAGTAAAAGTGTAAAGAACTGTGACCAGAATTAAACTTTTATTTGGCTAGTCTTGATGTTGCACAAACTGTGATAGACTTCTTGGGTGTTTGTTTTGTTTTGTTTTGTTTTGTGTTTTTCTGATACGCCAGTAAAGATTAACAGCTTTCCAGGAGCTGGGAGATAGTCAGCCAAAATAGTGTTATATTTGGATTTCTGCATGGGACACCAAGAAGTTATAAGTGGTTATTAAAACTCTTGGGATTCTGTTTTCTTCCTTTAGCATAGCCACATAAGGAGGAAACACGTGCCTTTTCTTCTGTCTTGCCATGTGTTCTATTGCTTGACAACACTACTCTTGAGTCTGGAATGCAGTTTTCCCTTAAGATTACCATCACTTTTCAGACAAACATTTTCTTGCCACACTGTTCTAAATTGCAGTGTTTTCTAGGTAGGACATCTTACACTTCTAGTGATGGTTGTCAACAAGGAACTTCTTGTTTGGACAGTCTTAAGGTACACAAAGCAGAACAAAGGCAAAATACAGTGTCATGATAGCAGGGACAAGTGAGAAGGCAGAATCACTGACTGTCTCCTCCAGCGTGTGCTGACGGAGATCTGCAGAGTGGATTGTTTCAATATTCACAACAACAACAACAAAAGCCCCAGGACTGGCTTTCAGAAGATGTGTCTGATTTCATGGACCTGGCTTCGCAGGTGGCTGCACAGAAAGATGCAGGGGACACTGTGTTCCCTGCCCAGCTGCTGTGCCCAGGAATAGCAGAGACCAGGGAGTTGTTGACCTCCTAACCCTGCAGCAATGCAGACTGGTGCAAAACTAGTTCTGGTGGGATGAAGTAACTAGTATGGATATTTAGGTGTGTGTACCTTTCTCTGGCAAAATAACTGTATGTTTCTCATGAAAAGTGATTGATAGGTTCATGTTTCTGTTTTATTTTTAGAATAGTTCTTCATTCCTTGAAGAATGAGAAAAAAACAGTACAGAAAGTGGATTCAGAGTCCTTTTCATTCCACTTGTTCTGTCTTGTGCTGGTCCTTCAGATACAACACATCAACAGCATCTTCTTTGTTGGAGAATCTCTGCTGTCGTATGTATAAGTAGTATGTGACCTCTAGGAACAAAAAGATGAAAGGTCCCAGCTTTGTCACAGGCTTGTTAACGTGATGAAGCAAATGGCTTTTCTCTGAGGTTACATGCTGCTCTCCAAATCCCTTCATCCCTCATAGCCACGTTTTTTACACCTTTCCTGAAGACCAATACCTCCTCATACGTTGGTGCAGCTGCTCTCCAATCTTGAATCTTAAGATGATTTTGTATTTTTTTCGAGATGAATTCCTCTCAAAAGCATTGTCCATTTAATGATTTAGAGAACAGCCTTGCAAACCATTGGGTTTGCCCGGCAGCAGAGCATGCTCCCTGGCACTGAGGGACCACGTATGTCAAAGGGAAGCTGGGATCTCTGAGAGTAGATCTGCTGATTGTCATAGCATAGAATTGCAGCCTGGAGAAGCATGTGTATCTGTACAAAATATTCTGCAGTAGAATAATTTGTCTAGTGTAATTCCCTGTGTGAGTACATGAATATATGCAAAGGATGACACACGGATTTAAGTAAAGGAGGAGTGATAAGGATGAAGAAAATAACTTTTGATCACAATGCCTTTTCTTTGAAGAATTAGTACTAGCTTAAAAATACCTCAGTCTGTGACCTCATCTTTGCTCCTTCATGTTAGTGAAAGTTGTTCTGCTTGTGTAATCATACAGAATGCTTATAGAGATAACCCAAGGAACCTTCTCTTTAAGTGCACATTTTAGCCAGTATCTAGAGGGAAGAAGGTTTCCTTTATGTTGAGATAACCAGTTTTCGGAGAGTGGTTTCCTTCATGTGTTCCAAAGCACCAAGTCCCTACATTAAACCATCAAGACAGTATTTTTTTTTAAGGAAGGAACTAGAAATCAGATTTGGGGTTGAATATAACATTAGATGCTTTCTGTGGGATTGTACTGATTCATACCCAGCTAAGACATGGCTGTGGTACAGTGAGCATTTCTGGTGAATAACTTGCACAGGAGGTGTTTAACCACTGAATTCTGCCAACCTAGTCTTGGCACTAGCAAACTTCTTATGTCTGGGCTTTATACATTGTCTTTGGATTGATTCAAAGCATGGATACTCACCTCCATACACTTGGTCTTCATGAGTGTTTTGTGATGGTTCCTCTGCACTGTGCCTTTCCTAGCCTCAGGCAGTTAGAGGTGTAGTGTAACACTGATAGAATTAGGAAGTGTTGGTCAGTCAGTACTGTTCTGATATGTATTCTGTCTGCAGGCACTAGTGGCAGTTGCTTTGTAATTGGTTGATACCGTTTTGAGGTAGGATTTGTAGCATCAAACAAAAACCTCAAACCTGTGCTTCCAGAAAGTCTTCTTTGCATCTTCCTGACCAGCTGGAGGTGGATGAGTAGTGGAAGGTCTTGTTTGATTGTTTCACTTATTATTCTAAGAGAATTTAAAGGCAGAGGTGAGGGAGTTCAACAAGAGGATATTTTCTTCAGCTTCTGGTTTCTAATTACATCAAGTTATAGCCCCACCTTTTTAGTTACTAAAAGTACAAGCATGAACTGGAAAAGAATGAGATAATCCATAGTAAAGCATGCTGAATAAAGATCTCCATTCAGATCTTTACCTCTTATCCTGAGTTCCTAATGCCAAGAATTAATGCTATTTGAAAGCACACAATGAATGTGCCCTACTGTGGGCATCCAAGATAATCCTAATTACTTTAAATGTTAGTGAGAAGGGTAGGCGTTTGAGAAGGGGAAAAGGGCTTTACTGTGAAATAGTATATCTGTGCTAAGAGGCACAGGCTGGACTTGGTTTTGATTCCATTTCCTTAGGCATGTTTTTTTTGTTGTTTTGTTTTGTTTTGTTTTTTGTTTTACCAGAAGGCAGCTCTGCTTGTTCTTGACACTTCTTACAGCAGGATAATTTCCATGGTCATTCATTGCTGGAATAAACTATTTTCCCTTGTATTAAAGAAATGCAAAGGGAAGAGGGAGCAGTAATCCTGTTTTATTTTTAATTTGTATGTGTTACAATCAACTCAGAATAGTCCACAATTAATTTATCTGAATGAAAACTGTGAAGATTTTTCAGCTGAGATGTGTAACGTGGAGCAACTCTCAGCTGAAGGCAGATCCGTAACTGAGTCTTCATTAGTGCCTCATTACTGTTTTAGCATCAGTCTCCCCGTTAGACCAACAGCTCATCTTACTCTGCACTGTGCATAATGCTGCTTTTAAGAAACCTGCATCATGCTAGGGAGTGGTAATGAGCTGCAGCAAGTAGAAACTGGTGTCAGGGCAAGGTTCCAGAATTTGACCCTCTGGGAAGCACTGCCCACTCCAGGTCCGAGAAGAGGGCCAGAGGATGGGAGGAGGACAGTCACCACTGTGTATCTTTAGTATGTGTGAAGGTATTGGCCCGAATTCTGAGTCAGTAAGAGACACTGAGACATTTAGTCCCAGCATTCAAGCAGAGACAGAGTAGCACAGAATAACTAGGAGATGGCCAAGGATTCACTGAGCATTCACTGAGTTGTTCAGTAACATGAGTCTCTGCAGCTTTAAAAACACGATTCTTTCTATTCAAAAGAAATTTTATAAACAGAGCTGATGAAAGTTAATCTCAGGTATCCGATGGTTGTGCAGCTGCTCTGTGGCTTTCCAGCAGGAAGCCACCCATCCGTAAGCTCCTGACTGCTGGTACTTTTAACCTGCACAGACCAGAATACCAGAGTGTGAGGCTTCCCCCCCTGCCCAGATAGTAGCTAAAAACTTTCTTCCATGAACACTGTTTTCTTCATTCTAGAGTAAGTCAGTCCTTTGTCTTCTCAAACAGTGCATCCGTGGCACACGGGAAGTTCAGTGGGGGCAGATCTTTGTTTTGACCTTTTGTCACTTACCTGTGATAAAAGAGCTGGACGCTTGCTGGGTTGTGCACTGTGAAGATGAGAGGTAGCAAAGTGGAGTTTGCTTAGGAGAACTGAGCTTGGTATTTATTTTTTTGTTTTGTTTTTGCATTGGGATTTCATCTGGCCCATCTTGAGATGGTGTACAGCACAGTCAGGACAGACTGTGGCACTCCTGCTGCCCCTCTCATGCTTCCTCAAATAGGAAAATAGCAGTGTTCTCTGTCTTTTCTGTGTGTCTTCCTCTGTAGCTGAGCCAGTGCTCATTCTGCTGGTTCTCTGGTTCCAAGTGCTTGGTTTTGCAGGAGCAACCAATTTTGTGTTTTGTTTTGTTCTTTGACCTAATGCTTTGTTATACAGCTGCCATGTGTTCTTGTGTTTGATGCACCCTGCAGGCTATTTGCTGGCAGTGGGTGTCAGAGCTGGCCCTGCAGTGTCAGTATGAGCCATGGAGGGATGAGTACCACTGATCTGAGTGCAGACTGGGGAGTCTCTTCCAACAGAGTCCCATCCACATGTTTCTGGGCCACTAAGCCAGCCTTACTTCAGGACACTGCCAGTCAGCCCGCTGAGTCTGGTAGCTGTGTGGAGGTGGGTGCTTGCGATGGTAATCTAAGGGAAGTGCCCCAGCTGTTTTCTCTTTTCACCCTCCACACAGCTAGCAGGTTTTGCTTCTGATTATCATTGCCACCAGTTTCTTAGGCCTGCTGGTTGCTAAGGACTCTTCATATAGGATTTTTAGGGCCTGGAGTGGCAGTCATTTCTTGCACATCCATTTTCAGTGGTATTTACAAAAGGAAAATTATTTGGCTATGGAAGGGAAGACACCATGAAAAACAGGAAAGTTCTCTTCCATCCTCAGATCAAAACCCTGTCCTCTTCAGTTGTGCTCCTGTGCCTCAGGCCAGCAGCAACAGCTTGGTTGCCTTTCTTCCTCTGAGGGTGAGCATGGCTGTGCTCACAGATGCAGGTTTATGTCTGTGCACTAGTATGTGGTCCTTAGGAGCACATGGGAGAGGCTACTTATTTTTCTTTTCTGTGAAAAAGGTGAAAGAGCTTTAAAAAACTGATTGTACCTCTCAACCTTAAATCTTTTAAAATTGCTTCTTACTGAGAGTTTAATAGTTTTTTAAATGTAAACTCAGGAAAATATTTACTTTTCAAGCTTGAATATCCTTCCCCTTTCTCACATCACTGAAAGTGTATTATTCTTTTCAGTCCATTGAATTACAGGGATCACTCATGTTAAACGTTAATGCAGTTTCCAGTGTCAGAAGATGTAAGGTTTTGTGGTTTTGGTTCATATCCCTTCTCGCTGCTTTTACTATGTGATATTAGCTGATATTTTTTTCAGATTCACATGGCTCAAAAGTATTCAAGTTTCTCAAGGGTAAAAGGTAATTAGATCAAGGAATGATCTTTAAAAACCATCACAGACCCAATTCCGGAACTGTTATTTACACAGATAAGGGTTGTGTAACTACAGTGGGAGGATCAGCCACAAGCCTCAAACAGATGAAACTCATACATTTAAATCAAAAAGAACACGGGTTTTGTTTCTTTGAACTTGGAACTTTTACATTTTATTGCCATGTGATTAAAACACTGGAACAGAACTGCTCATTTCTTTCTTGCTGCCTTTTTACAGCTACAAGTCCCAAATCAAGTATCTTGCTCTTATTATCAGCTTTGCACCTACCTACCTCTTGGTTGACTTCTGTGTCTCGTACTGACTGCAGTGAGAGAGAGTCTGAGTAAGCAGTGAGGGCTGGGATAAATGGGTATGTCCAGTTTGCTAGAGAAAAGACCTCTGTAGTTCCAGGTTATTTTTAAAATCTCTAGGTAGTTATAATTACATCTTCCTGTGTACATTCAGAGATTAACTTTCTTAGCCCAAGCTCCTTAATTCTGAAAACCACAGCCAATTTGATTGTCACTAGAGGACCTGCCTGTGTCATTTAGATCAGTCTTTCCCAGCTCTGAGGTGGTTCATGAAACTAACTAACCCAGTGGTAGTTCCTGTGGAAACACCCCTTCTGTCTGAGGTTTGATAATGATGCCTGCTGCCTCACGAGAAATGCTGGGAGCCAGTGGAGCTCCACTGGTCCAGAAATCTTAGGAACCACTAAGCACTAGGGGTGCTGAGAAACGTATGTGTGTGTCCATCTACAAAAAAAGTGACCTCTGTGTAATTCTGCAGGTTTGTAATAAGTTAACGTAGAGCTGCTGGATAAAAAGATCATAAAAATGAAATCGTAGTTTTACTGATGCAGGGTTTTAACACTGGGGCTGTGTAGCATGTTGGGTGGGTTTCTTACTGCAATTCCTTCCATGTAGAAAAAAACTTTCTGTAAGTTTGTCGGAAAGATTTACCAATCTCAGTATTTTGAAGTGGGCCCTTTTATCACTCCGGTCACATGTGTACTAAAAACATTAACAAATCCTTTCAAAGAAATAAGCCTCGTGCCCATTTGGCTACTCAGTCACTTCTTTAATACTTCCCAGAGCCTGAGAACAGGAAGATTCCTTATAGCTTGTCCTAAGTATGTTGGGTTTTGTTAGATCAGAGCAGAATGAGGTTGCAGAGTTGGAGACTTCAGCCGCTGAGGCAGTCAGTGGTGGTTAAGCCAGGCTGCTGGTGGTTTGCTTCATAATGCAAGAGGCCTTGTGGAGAAAGGATGCTTCCTGATGCTGGATATGGCCAAGTTCGGCTGAAGCTTTTATTGTTGTTTGGCAGTAGTTGTGGCCATGTGTGACTCAACAAGGAGCTGGTCTCTAGGATGAGTACACCAGGAGAGGCATGGGCTGGAGTGTTTTCTGTAGGTGCTTTTGCCCCTTGGCATCTTGGTGCAGACCTGGGTACGGAGCACCTCTGTTACACAACGGTCAAAGCAAAAACTGCTGCGACATGCTACTGGCCTGAAGGTGCTAAGTGATGCGTGCTTCAGATCATGGGAGCATGCTGCAGACCGGGCTGCCCCAGTGAGTATGTTTGAGCTCTGGTTCTGTCTGACCAGGTGGGCCTGCTTCCCTTCCCCAGGAGCAGAAATGCTCCTCAGTTCTCCGCTCTCCTCCCCTGATGTGCATGTTTACATCTGGTTCAAGTAATGGGAGCTCATAGGCAATTAGTCACAAGCAGAGAATTAGCAGAAGAGGTGAAGTGGAATGCTGAGTGCATCCTCATCTAGAGACTGAAGAGGTTGTGTCTTTTCCTTGGGCTCTGGCACTAACCCTCTTGACATGTGGAAGGATGGGTAGGAAACACCCCCAGTAGTCACTTCAGTGTAGCAGAGGAATACGTGATGCACGATGTTCTGGACCCAGGTTCCTCTTTCCATGTTGATAATAGCATTCACGGGGTGTGTAAAATGCTGAGCAGTTGCCTTGTCAGTCCTCATACATGAGGCCTCAACTGCGTACCTGGTAATATGTACTGTGTTTAAAAAGAGGCCAAGTCAGGGAGTTAAGCTACACTCAGAAGCTACTACAGAAGCACACTACCACTGCCCTGCAGAGATGGGATGCTTGTGCTTGTTAAGATAGGGTTTCTTTTTTTTTTTTTTTTTTTGTAGTAATGGGATGCATCCACATGGCTGCTTTTTATTTCCCCTGAATCCCCATGCCTTGGGTGTGAGAGTCCAGCCTGATCCTTTATTTGTAATGGAACTGCTAGCACCCGGCGCGGGAGGGGCTGGGCAGGGAGCCTTCCTGTTCTCATTGCAGCTCTACCAGATTCATCATAGCTTCCAAAGCGCAGGCGGTGGCCGTGCAGTGCGTTGTCTTTTAACAGACCACAGCCCGGTAGCACTCTCCACTAAACAGGAAAATCCAGAGCACAGTAAGTATTGATGGTTAAGGTGTCGGGCCGTGGAGCTCCACTGCCCCAGTGGGCTCTGCTAATTACACCATAGATTTCCCTATTGATGAACGGAA